>OY740769.1:125151969-125751969 GCA_963513935.1 Aphrophora alni | reverse complement strand
TAGACTAATATTTTTATATTTAAATTTTTATTATCATTGAACTAAAATGGCATTCCGTAAATTATCATCTGATAGTTTGAGGGATTTGTTGGATAAATCAGATTCTAAATTTAATGAACAAATGACAGATGATAGTCAATCTGATATCAAGGATTAAATAAAGCAATAAAGCTAAAGTTTGAAACTCCTCCATCAATGAATCCTCCATCAATGCAACTCTACATCCAGCCAACTCAAAATACCCCTCAAAACAAAGAGAATAAAAACTTGTAAAAGACTCACTGACAACACCAAACCTAGCAAAAAGAGCCACACTCCCACCCTTTTGGATAGTTCTACTATAACTGTTTACAGTAAAAAGTCGGGACTTCCTGATCATGATGAATGAATCATTCAAAAAGTATTTAAAATGTGGGTATATGCCTAATAAGAGACATGCTTGTTACAATATAAAGAAGTTTGAGTTGTCTGATTCTGCTACTCTTACGTTCTGGATGTTTCTCTCTACAGTGGTCCGAAGGTCCAGAACCCTTCACCTATAAAGTTGTAAAAAATCTAATGGAGAAAGGTAATTGTTTGGGGAAAGGATACATCTTATTTACTGATAATTTCTATAAAAGCTACCTATTTGCCAATTTTTGTTAGACAATAAAATCTTCTTTACAGGAACAGTTAACAAAAATTCCAAAGGGTTGCGTAAAAGCCTTGTCAAAGCTGACCTTGGAGTGAGTGAAAGCTTGTTTTTCAGGAAAGATGAAATTCTTCTCGTGAAATACAAGCAGAAGAAGTCCAATAAGCCTGTGCTTCTTCTATCCATTGCGAGTCATGTTGAAGACAAACCTATTAACAGTAAGAGTGGTATAACTCGAATCAAACCGCTCATGATCCATCAGTACAATAACTTGACAGTTGATGTCAAGGACAAATGTATTTACCACTACTCTTATACTAGGCCCTGCAAAATATACTGGAAGATAGTAGTTTACAACTTCGTTGACATAGGTATTCTGAACGCTTGGATTCTATATAAACATCAGAATCCAAAGTGTAATAGACTAAAGTTCATGGAATACTTAGTTGACTAACTAGATTCTGAGTGTGAAGCTGATCCTTCTGCTGTTGGGTCGAGTACATCGCTTCCTAAATTACCATCACCTACAATATCGTCTCCTGCTTTGTCGCCTGATTCCTTGCACAAACACCAATCGTTGACATGAGTTCAAGAGTTTGTGAAGTGTGCTACAGGGAAACAGGTGCCAGATGTAGAACCCGAACTTTGTGTCCACTCTGTAAAATTGGCTAAATGAGTTTCTTCTGTCATTCCACAGCTCCATCATCCTCACAAGCAGACGGAACACCATAAAATATGTAAAGTTACATATTTATTTAATTTTATCCTACATTTTGGTTATATGTATTATCATTTATACATGTTACCAATATCTAACCTAACGGATTATCAGTTTTGTACAAATCAGATAAAAACTGATTTTTCGTTTAAGTTTTCAAAATACTTTTAATTAATTAAAATTTTGAATTTATAAAGATTTCTTTGAGAAAATGCTGTCAAAGATCACTCTTGAGATGTTTTTCTCAAATATAAGAAAATGTAAGAAAGTTTCGAGGTTAGTAAAAACAACAATTGATAAAGGATACAAAGAAAAACAGTTTTGGTAAGTTTGGTTAAAATCGGCCAAACCGATGATAAGAAATAAAATAAGAAGGGGTTAATTTGGTTAAATCAGAAGTTAGCGTTTTAAAAGTTAAAAAAGATAAATTTTATGATGCAGTTAGATTAACAAGAGGTAATATTGTAAAATTGAATCATGAGAGGCATGTATTTATTATAATAAGGGGGGGTTCTAACATCAAGAAAGCATACGTCAAAAGATTAAACTTAGAGGTTACATAACGTCTTAAATAAAAGGACTACAAGAATAAACCAAGAGGATTTTTTCGTTTCAGAAAAAGGGCAACAAGGAACTGAAGAAAATCGTCAAAAAAGGATCAAAAGTTGGTCATCTGAAAATCACAAAAACATTCAAACTCGAAAAGTTATGTTTTGATAAACACTGTTCGAGTTTTAATGCAACCTACAAAGCAAGAGGAAGAAAAGGATGCCTTCAGAATTTCCAAATTCACAACAAAAAAAAGAGTTATGGTGAATTAGAAGAAAATTGTTTTAAAAACTTGAGCAACCAGTACGAACATGAAATGAGGTTGATCAATCGTCCCTATTACGCAGTTTGGAGGGGAAGTTCCGCCAACATTAGACAATGCAGACCAAAATAATAAACAAATCAAAAGGGGTAATTAAGAAATAGTTTGGAGAAAATTAGATCAACAAATAGATGAAGGTAGCTTAGTTCATCATCCTACTGTGAAGAAAGGATTGAAAACTAATCAAAACAACAAGAAAAAACATTAAAAGCAAAAAGGAAAGAAGAAGGGAAAATTAGAGGGAAAGTGACAATTTTGGAAGAACCAAAAAGGTTATTTCGTTGAGATTGGAGAAAATCAAAGTATTCTAATTTCATCATCGACTTAGTAGGTCAAATTCTAGATTCTACAGCGGACCAAGTTAAATATACTCAACTACGCTCAAGATATAAGGACTTAGAACATTTTCGTAGAACAAATATTTAACTTAGAAAATTTAAAAAAATATTTTTAACTTTATAAGAAGATATGTTATAGCTTCGTGAAGAAATAGGACAGTCTTAGCGTTGAAGAACACGAGCTATTAAAGGAAATGAACATTTGTAGCTTTGCATTGTGGAGTCAACTACTGCTGATTAGATAACTATTGCTGATTGGAGTCAAGAAACTTCGAAAAGCACAACATTCATCACAAGATACCACTTCGGACCGAGTTGGGAGTTCCTACGCTATAAGAACGAGAGAAGAAGGCATCGGGAGAAAATATTCAACCGACACTACTCCGACTTTGGAGATCGTGTACCTGCCTTGACCAACTTGAAATCATTGAGGAACAGAACTGATGCAGCCTTACTACTGAACACCATTCAGAACCCGAAGCCATCTTTAAACGTACCAAGGTCCCCTATTTCGTATAAACAAATATTCGCCAAATCGTTAAATAAAATTTAAAGACAGATAAAATAAATTGGGAGAGTTTTAAAATATTTAAAATTTATTTTTATTTTCTTAAATATCTGCTACTCATGGTCAATTGAATAGGATGTTAAGTTAATATTGTAATTATACATAAAACTTAGAATTTTAGTTTTATTTTTTACTTGTTTATTATTAGAACATAAGAGTAAACAATAATTGATAAAGCTTTAAATAAATTTCTACCTAATAAAACTATCCTATTTTCTAATTGAAATAAGTAAAATAAACTTGCTATTTGTGTTATATACATTTTCATTTGTCTTTGATTGAATTTATGTTTGTGTATGAATAATTTAATTTCTTGTGTGTTTTTATTTCAACGTAGTTTTAAGTTGTTATAGGATACATTTTCGGTTACGTAAACTTGGTCTGACTAGAAAAGTAGTTTGACTCAAGGCAGTGAATAGGAAATGTATTGTGTTATAGAATATAATAATAATAATAATAATAAATAAAGAGTACAAATAAATAAAGAAGGTACCAAAATAAATAAAGGAGAGATTTGTAAAAAATATGTTAATAATAAGAAAATGTATATAATATTATATATAAGAGAAATATGACAACAGTGCAGATGTGCATATAACTTTAATAAATGTGACATCAGTGTGTTGTGTGTAAAGGTGGGGGACAATGACAAAGCAGGAAAGTTCAGTGAAATAGATAATTTCTCAGAGACAAGACGTGCTATTTTAAGGGATAGGATGTTTTACAGACAATAAGCTATTTTTGAATAAAAGAGAAATCAGACAATACAGTGATTTTCTCGGAAATGAGACATAAAATTTGAATAAGTTACATTTTAGAGTGAAGGGTAAAAATGTCAATAAGATACTTATTAATAAATGTGATGTGAATTCAAATGACGACATGCGGTTTGAACAAAGAAATAGTTTGAATCGAATGAAAATTTTAAGTATATTGTACAATGTAGCTTCAGTGATTAGAATGCTTGGTATGACATGCTCAAATTATGTTTTATAAAAACCTAAACTAAAAATAACTAGAACTTACAATCCATTTTAACAAAATTTGGATAGGATGTTTTATAGAGATATCACGTGGCTTCCAAAAAACATTCATGAGTTGATTTTATTAGATTTGATGTTTAAAGAATAAGTATTTAGTAAAAGAAATTTGGTAATATAAAAACATTGTATATTGTATAATTTTGAGTATATTGCTATTTTATAAATGAAAAATTTTATTTTGAATTAGGTTGCAACCACAAAATTAATTATAAATTAAGTATGGATGAATTATAATTTTATGGTGTTATAAAAAATGTGATGATTTATTTGATTTATGTTTTTTTTCAGGAAATATTTTAACTTGTATGCAATCTATAATATTTTTCTTAATAATTAAATGTACATTTCAGAAAATAGGATTCTGTATTTTTATTTGAAATTCTCCAGAGTACACTTTAAAGAACTTACGACCCAATTAGAAATTTTCTATGCTCTCTTCAAGAGTATTTCTTTTTTATTATTTTTATTTTCTTTTTGTAATAAATATTACAAAATGGTGCCCAACTTTAAAAATTTACAATTAGAACAAAAAAATGTAAACAGAGTTGCTGCTGTTTTAAATTAAACTATTATAAAGTATAGTTTGAAAGATTAATAATAATAGTTTTTGTAATTGTTCTGTTTTCAATTATACTTGATTCATATTGTTTTAATATTAGTTTGATTGATAGTGTATACTATAAAGATTTTAATTTAAATTCAAATAACATTCGATTATTTTTTTTTTTATTTGAACTTTAAAAAGATTTAATTGAATAATTTTTTATTTTAATGAATTAAATTTTAATATATCTTAATTTCTGTGTAAGTGTTTTATTTTAACAACATATAAATCCTATGTGCTTATCAGGTTGTGTAATTAATATTGTATAGAAATATTAGTGCTCATATTTCACATTGTTCATATAGATTTTGTTCAACAGTTTTTTTCAAATAGACAAACCTCGAGAAAGAGGTCTAATTGAAACTAATCAGAAATTAAACAAAAGGAAGTTAAACTTAACTTAAAATTAAACTAAGAATAAATCTTGCTCCAAACAAGCGAGTGATCAAGTTGTAATCCAATAGTCAAAAATAAGAGTGAGTGAAAGGGTGAGCTCGTTGCAAGTAGCGCCCAACTTTTGGGCACAAAACGAATCAATCACAAAGGAAAAAATTTCAAAAGTGGAAAATTTTGGTTTCGGTTCTTGTTTTGTGTTCATAAACGAACAAAGGCTTGCAAAATCTATATCAATATAGTTGTTTAAGTTATTTAAGTGTTTAGCTATAAGAATCAAATCAGTGATATTAGTATAAGTAATACGGTTAATAATTTTGAAAAAGTCCAAAAATAAATAACAAACAAATAAAAATAAAAAGAAATGGGGCCGACAAAGGATTCAAAAGCTTCAGTAGAGCAAAAGCCTGAATCGTCTTCAGGAACTATCGAATCGGGCTGGATAGAATAATAAACTACTTGAAAAGTTTGGAAGCCAGGATCACTTCCGGAGAGAGAGAGAGAGAGAGAGAGAGAGAGAGAGAGAGAGAGAGAGAGAGAGAGAGAGAGAGAGAGAGAGAGGGAGAGGGGTGCTATAAGACAGAAAAGAGAAACAAAGAAAAGAAGAAGAGGAAGAAGAAGAGGCACGGAGAAAAGAAGAAGAAGAAAGCAAGGGGAAACAAAGAAGTGAAGAAGAGGGAAGAAAAATGGCACAGAGAAAAGAAGAGGAAGAAATTCATAATGGTGAAATATTATTGGTATAAACCGACCTACAATAGAACACTAGAAATTAGAAAAAACACATGGAATATCTAATGGAAACAATGTTTGATAATTTTTTTTTTTATAAGTTATGAAAGGAAATAAATAAATAATTTGTTAAAACCAAACATTAGTGTAAACGCTAGTTCATTATTGAAAACAAATTGAATATAGAAGGATAAATGTTGTGTAAAACTTAATTTTTACTGTGAACTACACAATTGTTATTAATTTGTGTATAATATTTGTATCTAATGAATTAAATTATACACATATCAATACAGTATAAACTATTCATTAAATTTAAAATGAATAATAAAATAAAACACTTACCAGTACGTTATTATCTTAGCGTAATAAAGATGAATAATTCAATAGTTCCAGAGAAGTTGATGCTTACAGTAGTGGTCAAATTGACAAAGTAACAGCATTCTGCCATCAGTTTTGCCGCCCCACTCATAGAAAAATGAATATTCACAAAGTCTAAAGGAAACAACAGGAAAATACCATGCCAACGTCTGAATATCGCAATATTCTTTATGTCTGTTATTTTGTTCTTTAATTAATTCTTTTACAATAAAGGCTTATTTTCAATTCCTCGGTTTCTTAGCAAAATTCCCGCATAATTCCCCCTTTTTTCCTGATGGCAAAAATTCCTGCCTAATTCCCGTGTTTCCCATTTTACAAAATCTGTGGACACCCAGTTCTTTATAATGGGGGGAGATCGGAGAAAACAAAATTATCTTTTACTAGTATACTTTGTAAATCTACTTAATTCATATAATAGTCTTCTGAAAGTGAATTAAACAATTATAATATATTTATAACAATAATAATACCGGCGATTCGAGTTGAAATTTAATAAGATCAGAGACACAATTTTCTTCATCATCGTCTCCAAGTTTTCTTAACAAGAAGCGACCAGCAGCATGAATCTTGTTTCTCTCCATTGAATATATGTTCATATAAATCTGTTCGTAACTCGTGTTGGATAGCAGACCCTCGAAACAACTAAAACAATTCAAACTTAAAGTATTTAGAGAAAATTACACTTTGGCAAAAAATAAATAAAACAAATCTAGTTGATACAAACTTAATCATACTAAGAAAAGAACACTTTCAAATAATTTGAGTATCAAAACAATGTATGGCAGAATCATACAATTTGAAATTAAATATTTAATTTACATTATAAGTATGATGACTATAAAAGACTAAAGGTGTTTGTTCTGCTCAAAAGAAACAGAAATTTGATAACATTATAAACTGTTTTATACAATAAACTGTTTTATTTTTTAGTTATACAATATTCTCCCATCTCAGCCTATTATAGATCTGATATTTTTGCAATGTATTGATAATGTATTTAAAAACTAAAGTTCTAACACATATAGCTTGAAAACCAATATAATATTATATTTTTGGTCACAAAATAATGATATATACCGGGTGTCCCAAAAAACTAGCTAACATTTAAGGAGTGAAAATATTTTAATAAAAAACACAAAGAAAATTTCTTTAGTTAGAAGTGATACATATATCCTTAAGTTTCATTGGATATAATTTGTATAGTAAACCTCAACATGGTTTCAATTGTTGGCCAAAAGGTAGTCAATTCGTTGATCTAACTCTGACCACACCACATGGCGAATTTCATCACTGATGTTTGTGAAGACAGTCTCTATTCTTAATCTTAGTTCTTGAAGATTGGAGACATTAGAAATGTAAACTTGGTTTTTGACAAAACTCTAGATGGAAAAATCACAAGGTGTGAGATCCAGGGACCATAAACTTATCATAGCAGGTGTGAATATTATTCCTTGATGAAGGGTGTAAATTATATCAAGTTCTAAATCTCCTTTGGACTACAATATCAGATTCAATTTGAATAAACCACTCAACAAAGTAAGTTTTATTTACTGTACTTTCTCTTGTCCGTTCATAGTGTCTGGCTTATTGGAGGTTATGTTTTGAAGTTTGATCAAGAACAATGGGTCAGCTGATCTATTCAAATAAGCTTAAAAGAAACTTTATGATTTCTATTATCATATGGTTTTCTTAAAAAACATTCGGCATAAAAATTGTTGAGTTTTTTTGGGACACGAACTTCCAAAATGTCATATTAGATAAATCCTCTACATTGATTACTGTAGGTATTTTATTTAGGAAAAAAATATTAGAAGATGCAAAGTTCTGATTTTACTGACCTCGACAATTTTATATGAAACACCAAGCTAACCACAATGAATTATTATGAGCTCATAAAGGACTTTCAGAAAACACAGAACTACAAAAAACTATTTCAAATGGTAGCCATTTTAATGTTTTCTGACCATCAATTTTTGAATTACTTTCTAGACGTCCATTCCTCTGTGCATTTCTATGACACATTTCATCAAAACAGATAGTTCAATTGACTCAAAATGTTGATGTTTATGATTAAGATGTCATGACTAAATTTTGACTTTAAAATGCAATTAGATATATATTAACCCTTTGAACCACAGGCGATGATATAACGTCGTCGATGAATTACGTGAAAAACCCCAGAGCGACAATATATCTTCGGAATATAGTATGCAAAAACATGTTAGTGTTTTTAAACATGTAAAAATACATATTTTACTACTAGAAGTGATTGTTTAATGGAGTATATATTATTCCAATTGAATTAATAACAATTATAAATATTTTCATGTTTGTTTAACACACTGTAACAAACTAGAAACATTTCTTACTCTATGGAATTTTTTAACGACACTGTACACACTCGGCTTATGTTAGTAGTGTTTATTTCTGTGGTGTTGTCTAACTAAGGTTATCTTTCTTCATGTTTATATTATTGTGAGTTTTAGTTTTTGTTTCGTAATATTTGATTTTGGGATAGTTTTGTTAAATTTTAACTACAGTAGGACTTATTGTATAAAAATGGATAACGAAAATACAGTATATCATCCAAGTGAAGTTGACAGACAATTGGACAACTCTGAAATTTCAGACGATGACTGGTCGAAATATTTGGCATTATTTCATAGTGATGATAGTGACATGGACCCTACATATGACCCAGAAAGCAATTCAGCCATTCTTGTTAATAATTTATTTACTGACAGGGACTATATTGTTGATCAGCCTTCTTCAACACAGGCAAGTGCTTAGCCTACTCCATCGAAAGCACCTCGTCTTCAAGATCGTTTTCGTAGACAGGTACTTAGTGACAGTTCTGAATTTTCTTCTACAGAAGAAGAGGAAGATAATGAAATTTGGGAAGATGTAAATGAAGTAGAAGGCTAAAATTTCACGCACTCATTTGATTTTCATGAGTTACCATGGGCCTACACGTTGCCTACCTAATGCAACAAAACCGATTGATTTTTTTCAATCTTAGTCATTTTTCATTTTTAAAAGTTAAGTAAATATAAATATTTCTGTGTTGATATCAAAAGACAAATATATATACAAATGGATACCAAAATTTAAAAGGTTATTAAAAGTTTGATATTTGATTTAGAAATACAATATTTTTATATATATATTCAGAATATGATATTTAGAATGAAATAATACAGGTTGCCACACATAAATTCTTATTATTTCTTTTGTAAAAGTTTTCAAAAAAAAACAATTTTTAAAATTGTATTATTATTAATATTTTTGTTGAGAGGGTGTGGATTAACATTAAATAGTTATAAATACTTTTTTATTTTGTAATACATTTTGTTCCTAACGTTTTGAGACCTTACTCATAATAATAGCATACATATTAACAAAGTTATGAATTTTTTACCAAAACGCTGAAATAGCCTCTTCAGGCTCTGGTATTTTTCGACATTTTTTTGGTAGTGATGTGTACGAACAGATATTGTAATTCCAACTTTTTGGTCCGGGGTTAAAAGGGTTAATCAGAAGTGCTTAATTCATAAAATAATCACTTTTAACCCTAGAAGCGGCACCAACCCTCTCAGCGGGTCGATTTTTAAAGCATAATCTAGTCTAACATCCGGAAAACATGTATTTTGCAATTCAAAATTACGCCCACTTAAAATCGTCCCATCGCAATAAATAAAATACTGTTGGAAAGCTTATGTTCCGTAGATGCATAATCATGCAAAAAAATACCACAAAATGTTATAAATAATATTCCAAAAATTGGTGAAGTTCGCATATTTTTGATGCATAAAATCGTAAATTTCAACTCTGCACCTTTTCGTATACGCGACGTCATTTTTCCCCATTGTGATACCTAAAAAAGGTTAATTTAAATTGAATAATGAAAATAACCGGGAATCGATATAGTTAAATTGGGGGGGGGGGGAAAACATAAGTCAAAGACATGACTAATTATATTTCAAAACAAAAAAAATTAAATTAACATAGATTTCCAAACTCAAATTAATAATAATGTATAGAATTTTAGAAATAATTAATAATAAGAAATTAAATAATGTTGTGTGTTAATTATATAGACAAGAGATTGGTAGAATAAGACGATGAACAGTGTATGCAATGAGTTGCGAGAAATTTTATCACGGGAGTCAGCGGGTATCGTAGGACAATCCTTGTTGCCACGACTGTGAACCCTGGACCAACAGGATATAGAAATTCACCATGCGTTTCGGCAGTCTTAGTTGGGAAGTTGGAGGGACAAGGTGTGTTAAAGCAGTCTAAGAAGGAGCTTTGGAGATGATGGTTGTGTTAAGAGAGTTTAATAAAGGAGTTATAGTGGTCAGAGACGTTTTCATAAGTCTTTGGAACAATATCGTCAAATATATAAAACAGTATTAGTTTGAAATAGCGGAAAGAATTAGAAGTTTCGGTATGAATCGCGTGTTGTGAAACAAAGGCAATAGACAATTATATTCACATACGAAAGACAACTACGCGAGTTGTATCTAGTACAGCAAAATAATGAACAGTGGTGATGAAATCGCAATACAAACATTAATCGAGTATAGTTATAAACTCGGAAATGCAATTATAACGACGGACAAATTTCCACGCGCACGGTATACGACGCGACGCTTGGATCACGGTTTGAACAATAACTCACCAAAAGACTGGTAAAACGTGTTATTTAACACGCTATATCTAAATTGTTTGTTATATAAAATTTATTATGTTCTTTTTTGTATTAGTATTATTAATTTAATATTTTTAAATAGTTAAACTTTCAAGTCAGAATACAAAGAATATTTACTGACATATTTAATTGTTTTCTATAATGCATTTTCAATAGATAAAGAAACAGATGATTTTAATCTTTTAATTTCATAAATAAATTTGCTAGTTGCGACTTAGAAATAAATTCAAGACTTAAAAAAAAAATTAGACCTTCTTCAAAGGCAAATAAAAATAAATTTGGATAGGATGTTAGTGATGGTTGATTTACATGATATATTTTTCTGTAATAAATGGTAATGTATAAATATTATGTTAATAAATTCATGTAAAGTTTCAGCAAAATAAGGATTGTTTATTTCACCAGGTAAATCACTGTGAGTACACTTTCAAAAGAACTTACACCCTGAGATTTTTAAAAATAATTTAACTTCACTTTTTCTAATTTGATGTTTTACATCTGGCGCCCTATTTGTCGAGCCATTTTAGATTCAGTAATAAATAACATCATATTTTTTTTTATAAATAAAACCCTGTTTTTTATATTATTACACCATATGATTACAAATCTATTTATCTGTCAATTAAGTCAACCAAAACACTGTTCTATAGATCACATGTTTCTCTTTCTAACCGTAGATTACAAATTTTTCTGCGTCTCACAGATCCAGAGATATTTCTACTTGACCAGAGAAGATATCTGACGGCACGAAATTCAATTGGCAATCGGTGCAGTTAACAAAAATACATAATCTCTTTTTCATTTAGATTTTTTGTTTCGATATTGATAGTATGTTGTAGATGACATTTCATTTTTCAAGTTGGTACCACTCGATATAGGCAATACTTACTTAGAAGGTTTTGTTTTGATCTCGGAACATACGCAATTGTGCGACGTAAAAACTGTAACAAATGATGTAGTGCATATTGTTTTGGGGTTAGATATTTGTTATTTTAAGGTTTGTGTACACAAATTGTATATAAATTTCGTATACAAGTTACAATATATGTGTTTTTATTTCTAAAGTTTTTGTTTTTGAGTGAATTTCTAGTTTGTGAACGGTTTATATTTGGGATAACCTAAGAGGTATGTTGTTAATTTAGCCTATATGCAAATTTTCTTATATTGAGTGTTTTATTTGATTATTCAAGTGAATATGTGTGTTATTCTTTGTAAAGTATATTGTTTTAGTGAAATCTAATGATTTTGTCTTAGGCCTAGCTTTAGAAAGTCACTAATTACGCCTAAATTGTCGAGGTGTCCCAACCTAACCTCAACCGTCAGAGTATCACTTTTTAGGGGAAATCGTTATTTTTCTTTTGAAAACGTAACAAATTTTTTTTTTTCCCTAAATATATTCACAAATATATTACAAATCTCTAGTAATCGTTGAAAAAATTCCGAAAACTTATTAGTATGGTGTACATAACGATATCTGTGAAATTATTCTCTTTTTACTTTCCGTCTATTTGGTATTTGACCAAAACACTCCAAATGTGATACATCTAACTTTTTTTTTCACTACACACCTAGATTCTATACACCTTTCTGAACATAATGATATATAGAACTTTTGTATAAAATATATATTACTATTTTTGGTAAATTGTTGAAAATAAAATGAACAATGTCCCCTTTTTCGTAAACTAATTTTTTAAATTTTGAAAATGTAGCAATTTTTTTTTCCTAAATATTGTAACGTCCTACTTAAATTCAAGACAGATTTAATAATTACAGCCCGTCCGTCACGTGCTGGGCCCTGGCGTATAAACTCTGAAACACAGAATCAGATGTTTGGACTGTAAACTGCCCTCACGCTGAAATTGAACCTTGAGGTCGTAACTGGACTTTAAGATAAGATAGAAGTTTGTCTGTTCTTGAGATAACGGGACAGCAGTTACTCTAGTTCTTTGTACAATGTAAGTCACAAGTTTTCAAAATTAAAAAAATAATAAATCGACTACGAAAATGAAAACTTTTCTTAATTAAAGGCGCGTAAGAATTCATTTTAAAACTGAAATGGG
Organism: Aphrophora alni; assembly: GCA_963513935.1. NCBI lineage: Eukaryota > Metazoa > Arthropoda > Insecta > Hemiptera > Aphrophoridae > Aphrophora > Aphrophora alni. The sequence continues at coordinate 125,738,919 of OY740769.1, read as the reverse complement.
CGTCTTAAATTTTCTAAATTTAAAAAAGTAACCATGTTAAGTTTAATAGAATCGACATCGCTTCGCAAACATTTTCAGCAAAGTTTTCCAGGATCTCGTCATCTAAAATCCAGGTAAAACAAGATTTCATTTTAAACTTTATTGAGTTAACTATATTATAATATATTTACTGTTCATAAAACTAAAATTTGAAATTGTTTTTTTAATTATAATTACACTTTATGTTATCTGTATTTTTTTGAGAATATAACTTGATATAATCTTTTGAAAGAAAAACCAATAGGTTTTCCTTTTATTTTAGTTATTGTAAAGTCAAATCACCAATTAAAGAAATCTTTAAATTTAATTTCAACTAAATTTTAAATTGTCTATAAATCATACGAGCCTAAATTCAAACAATCTTTTAAAACGAAAAGCCTCTCTTCTCGTTTCTTGTAAAAAATAAAATAAAGTTATTCAGTAATTTATTTTAACATATATAACCTTTTGTTTTCAAAGAAATTGCTTTTTATCAAAATTAGTTACAAAGAAATATGTTGCTCATAAAGCTACAAAGGAAATGTTTTAACCTGTCAAGAAATGTCTGTTCTTTGTGTAATGCGACACGTTTTTTGTACAGCTATAAGCTGGTTCCAGCAGGCTAGAAAATCTTACGACCTTGCTGTGAATTCTAAGTCCAGCATAAGACCTAAGGACCTTTTTTTAAAAAATAACGTAAAAAAAGGTAAAAGTGAAAAATAAAAGAACAATTCGACCTGTGACTTTCATACCAGTGGAAAACTAGAAAGTGAAATTGTGAAATGATATTTTGAATGTCTTTGTCTTTTAAATATAATTAATTTGTTTGAAAAATCTAAAAACCAAAAAATTAAAATTCTTTGGAAGAGATATGCATGCACTTTTCGACCCCACGACCCCAAAGGGGTTAACTTTTTTAAAAAAATTTTAATATTGACGTCAATAATTAACTAATTAATCTTCTTTCTAAAACATGTTTAAAATTTTTTTTGTTGGCCAACTTATATAAGTATATACAAATGTGTGATTAATTAATTAAATTTTGTTAATTTTAATAGATATATAATTTAAAAATTAAATTCCTTGTAACATTACATGCTTTAATGAATTGTCTTGTCTCTTTTAAACTTTATTTTGTAATTAATTATATGGGGAGGGGGGTTGATTAATATGATTTAAATCTTTTACTAAGGGCTTATAATAATGTAAATCACTAGCTATATATCAAGTGTCAATTGTACTTGGCAAATTGTTCTTCTTTTATAAAAATTGCTAATCTATGTTATATGTTCTTTTTTTTTTTAATGTAAATGGTTAACTCAAATTTTACCAAAAAAGGTTAAATAAATTACAGATCAATCGAAATTATCTAGATCTCTTCTTATTCAAGCATGTTGCCATTCCTGGTTCCAGAATCAACTATTTAAGGATCTCAACCATAATAACAAATGGTAACAATATATTGACAAATAATACACAAAAATTGTGTATATCTTAGAAAAGGTGGTAAGCTATTGATTTTGGATGATACAGGTTTTTCTGAAAAATGATAACATTTTTTGACATGTAACATACTTACTCAAAAACCGTTTAAAAATTTTTTTTTTATTACATAGATGAATTCTATGCATCTTTCTGAGAAAAATGATGTCTTATAAGTTAGGTTTTGTATAAAAACAATATATTTTATTAATTTTTAAATAAACGAAGAATTGTCAAGAAAATTAACCATGCCGCCCCTAGGGTTAAAGTGATTAATATCAAAATTCTACTTTGGTCATCCTAAAAACTGAAATGGAGGAAATTCACTCTTTTAAATTGTTAAAAAAATTCAACAGAACTTACATACTTACATTATTGTTCTTAAAGACAACTTACTTACAGAAAAGTTATGCAGAATTTGATTTTCTGCAATTTTAGGCGTTACACTTTCTGCTTAGGTGCTACCATGTAACAAATATAAATTTGCGCCTTGTCGTACTTGAAGAGTACTTATTTTTTATTTAAAAAAATATAAAAAAATGATTTTAATTTTATTATTATTTATAAAATTTTGCCAAGCTTTTTATGGGCGCCAGGTTGCGTTAGCATACCAATTTTAAAAAAAAGAAGTTATTTGTTATTATTAAAATCTCTCAGGGTCGCAAGTCCTTTTAAAAGTGTACTTCAGTGGTTCTTGATGAAATAAAGAAATCTTAAGTGTTGTGCTGAAACTTAACATGTTTTATTGAAATGCAAATATTTAAACATTTATACAAGGTTATCATCAAATATTATTAAACATTCATATTCAGAAATCATAGCTTAATACATCCTCATATTTCTTTATAAAAAAATCAAATTGAATTTTATTCATGAAATTTATTTTTTAGTTGCAACTCAAAAGAAAAAGTAAAAAGATTTTTTGTTCATTTAATTGAATTAGTGTAATTAGTAATTTAGTTCTGCAAATTAGATAAAGTTTCATTAATTTATTTATTTTAAAAGGAGGATTCTACTTTAGTAATTTCATGTTTTACAATATAAGACATTGTCTCAATATTAAACTCCAGATTTTCAATTAAACTTATAACTAAACATTAAAAAATTATTATCATATTATAGACAAAAATGATTTTAGAAATAAAGTCTTAACGTGTATAATACCAGGCACGTTTTTCTAGTTAAAATCACAATTCCTTGTTTCCGTCTTGTAGACAATGCATCTCGTCTCGTGTCGAGTCGCTGACATGGTCGATTCTTTTTGCTGTACGGAATTCATTATTTTATTGTTCAAATAACTCAATGTCTGTTAGTATCATGATTAAAGTTCGAACGAGTGTCACTTAGATCAATTTTAGATTGATCTGAAGGCTACTTTTAACGTATTTACCACATTTTATAAAAGTTCTCTACACAAGACAACGTCTGACTAACTTGAACGTTTCACTAGACTGCTAAACGTTTTCACTACATATTACAAAAGTTTATATATATAAAAATACATCTGATCACGCCAGACTCCCTCTTAAGACTCTTTTTTTTCACATATTCACTACTTTTTGAAAAAGTTTCTTTGAATTGAAAACACGTCTGACTTACTCAACTGTCCCCTTAAGACTCTAAACCACATGTGTCTTTGTCCAGCTTCCAAACCAAGCGTCCTATTAATATGCAATGTCTGCTAGAAATTTTCTCACACCTAGCAACACTGACACGGTTCAAATTATTTTACCTAACACAATACAAATACTACCTAAATATTTATTACAACTTATAACTAATTTTTTATACATGACATTATTATTTTGGAAACCTATATTTAATTCTTTTATTACCCTAGTTTTAATAATCTATATATTTGAGTCATCTTTTTGACTTCTAAAACCCCCTCCCTTATTCAACTTTAATGTTTCCCGGGTTACTTTAAATATTCAAATCTCAATATAACCATTTTTTGGTTATTTAGGTTAAAATTACCATTTTTGGTATTACAACCATTAAAAGAAAATGCAAGAAAACCCTTTAAAGGTACACTTGTGGACATTATTTATTTGATGTTGCAACTGCTAGTTGACCTTCTCTTAATAATAAAAGTGCTAAATTCAACTCCAAAATTTTATATTTATACAGTTCCAATAACCAAATGAAATGGGTGTGCACTTATAAGGTATTACTGTAAATATAAATATTTAAAACCATTTACCTGTCAATGTAATCAAGGGTTTTAATCGCTGCTTCCCCAACTTTGCTATCAACATCATTAATTCTGACCGTTAATTTTGGCACATTGTTTTTTAGAAAACAATATAATATTCTAATATCATTTATTTTTCTTACAATTTTCATGATTGCCTGTAAAGGAATATACACAAAATTAAATAAAAATTAATTAAAGTGGTATGAAAGAATGTTTTATGATTATGAAAGAGATGAAATATAAGAGTTGCAGAATAATAACTAGTAATTGGTATTTTATAAAATAAAAGAAATGTATATAATTGTGTAAATTAATAATGAATTCATTTTCAGTATCCAGGTGACTATTATTTTAAAATAGTTTCTTACCTTTGTTTTCGTCAAGTGACCTTTTTTTGTAATCGTGACGCGTTTTGTGACTTTTATGCCATCTTCAGACACAGATATATTAATTTAAATTACTCGACCGAGGTCGTCAAACACTAAAATTATTCATAAAACCCACATATCACATTAAAAGTCCGTTTTAGTGTACACCTTCTGGCTAACGGACGTCAAATAACCATCTGTTATCTCGCGCACTGTTCTTACCGCGGGCTTCTAGAATTCTTATTGTCGTGTCGTACAAGGTATTTGAGTCGAAATTTAGTTAGTCGTTCAATAGTCGATGTTTACCATTTGCATCTCTTGATTTCAACGCCTTATAAATCTCGTACTCCTCGACTACATTCATATATCTACCTTTAGAACATATTTTGATTGCTTCCAGGTTATTCTGTAGGTCCGTTTATCCATGGTTCTCGTCTATTAGTGGAATAATTTTAGTGTTTGACGACCTCGGTCGAGTAATTTAAATTAATATATCTGTGTCTGAAAATGGGATAAAAGTCCCGAAACGTGTCACAATTACAAAAAAGAGGTCACTTGACGGAAACAAAGGTAAGAAACTTTATTGTAAATAAATACTTTTAGAATAAAAATTTTGTTTGGAATTACAGATATTAATCATCATAAACATAAGGCTTCATAGTTCAAATTAGAGACCTACTCTAAGAATGCTAAAATAGCAAAAAATCTAAATTTACCATGTTTCACGTTTTGTACAAATTCTTATCAATGTTTTAAAATCATCAATCTTCTGAGTAAAACAACAATAAAACAAGTCAACATAAATGAAATTCATTAGAACTGTGATTCACAAGATCAGGGAAAGATAAGATAAAATATTAAGTAAATCTCCTTTTAAAATAAATAAAAAAGAGCATAAAATAGAAACCTCTAGCACTTAAAAACCTTTACGTATTAAAGTAGTATTAAAGTCGGAAGAGAACAAGACCTGATAGTTATTCAAGCATATCCGGTTACTCTAGACTATCAAAATGTTGAGTAATAAAATACTTTGAAAGAGAATTGAAAAGAGCAAAGAGAAGACCACTGGTTACTCCTCTTTAAACTGGTCACTCCTCTATTAAACTGGTCACTCCTCTATTAAACTGGTCACTCCTGCATTAAACTGGTCACTCTTGTATTAAATTGGTCACTTTTGTATTAACACGTTAGCTGCCATATCACCTTAGTTTCGGTCTGATCGGACTGATAAAGTCACTGACGTAATGTTTTGTTTTGTGGCTCACAGTTCGATAGTGCAGAACCTATCGGCCAATTTTGGTATTCTCTGGATTGGGTAAAGACGTGTGTTAGACGTAGTATATTGTATGCTTTAATAACCGTTACTCAATAACCGTTATGGTTACTCAATATAATAATAAAATTGGTGGATATTTTTACCTATTTTGTCGGCACGATCGGACCGATTAGAAATTTTACAAAAACATTTTGGTTTAGTAATGAATAATTCACAAAGAATACAGTTGTAAAATGAATATATGTATTTATAAAATAAATATTAGACAAATAAAATAGTGAGCGTTGCCAACATAAAGAAATGAAATAGCCCGTTTAGATTTTTTTTTACACGAAAATTACCTCGGTCTGATCGGACCTAAACGTTATACTACGATTAAAATTAAAACCGAAAAATTGCATTTCGGTCCGATCGGTCTCGAAACTATATATATAAATGTAAATAAAATTAGTAAACAATATTGACTTATATTATTTAACATAGGTAGATGCAAAAATAATAATGGAAAAATAATTTAGTAATCGTGGCACTCCAGGCAAAAGTATCATATTAGGCCTCAGCAGCTAACGTGTTAAACTGGTTCACTCTTGTATTAAACTGGTCAATTTTGTATTAAACTGGTCATTCCTGTATTAAACTGGTCACTTCTGTGTTAAATTGGTCACTCCTGTATTAAACTGGTCACTCCTGTATTAAACTGGTCACTCCTGTATTACTATATTTGGAGCACTTAAAATCATTGCTTGTGATTCTTTATGATAAATCATAAAAAATGTTATGGTAAGCTAAACACCATGTATAGGGCTCAAATTAGATTAGCTAAACATCAGACCAATGAAAGTTATACCGGGTGTTACAAAATAAATAGCGGGTTTTAACGCCTTATAATTTTTATTACACTACAATTACAGCTACAAATGATACATCAAATGAAACAGCAACTCAAACAGTTTTGTTTGTTGGCACCAGTGTGCATGTTGTTAAATGTTGTTACATGACGATGATGATTTTCTGGATAGTGTCGTCTTCAGTGATGAATCAACCTTTCACCTTAGTGGACATGTGAACACTCATAATGTGCGGATTTGGGGCTCAGAAAAAACCTCACGCGATTGTACAAGTACAACGCGACTCCCCTAAATTGAATGTTTTTTGTGCTATATCCCGGCAGTTTATGGGCCTTTCTTTTTTGACAAAGCAACTGTAACTGGTACTTCTTATTTTGATACTCTACAGTTATGGCTCTTCCCTCAGTTGAAAGATGATGAACAAGAGAACTTCATTTTCCAGCAAGATGGTGCGCCGCCTCACTGGCACAACGAAGTACGCAACTGGTTAAACATTACTGTAACCGACCGCTGGATTGGCCGCAAAGGACCCAATGACAGAGTTTGTTTCGCATGGCCTCCACGGTCACCCGATCTGACGCCTTGCGATTTCTACCTTTGGGGGTTCATAAAGGATCGTGTGTAAGAAACAGGATTGAAGCAGCTGTTACAACAATTACTCAAGAAACACTAATCAAAGTTTGGGAAGAACTCACATATCGTCTTGACGTGTGCCGTGTGACGAATGGTGCTCACATTGAACACTTGTAGGCTTTTCTGTAAAACTCTTTCCGAGTTGCTTTTTCATTTGATGTGTCGTTTATAGCGCTAAGTTTAATGTAATAAAACTTATAAAGCGTTAAAACTCCTGCTATTCATTTTGAAACACCCGGGCCTAAAAAATAAGGGAAAACTTGATATTCCAATTTCTGCTGACAAATTTAATAAATTTTTTTGTAAATATAATTAATACCGTTTATACCAATGATAATAGAATTAACCTAGAAAAAATAAGAGATATTATGAATCCAGAGAAGAGTTAATAGTTTCATTTCCCATTGGAAAGAAATAGTAACCAATGATGTAAATAGAATTATAATTAAGTTAAGTAATTCCAAATCTGAAGGTATTTATGGTCTTTCTATGTCCTAAGGAAACTTTGTGTAACTTGGTTGAGTCCCTTGGAGTACTTGGTAAACTGGATGTTTCGTGAAGGGATTTACCTAAAATGTCTAAAAACTACTTTGACTCTAAAATTTACAGAAAAGGAGATAGATCTTTTCTTGATAACTATAGGCCGATACCACTCATACCAGTGGTGTCTAAAATTATTGAAGGTATTATGAAACAGCAACTTGAAAGTTACTTTGAATTTAACAACATGTTGTATCCCTCACAATTTGGTTTCAGGAAGAGACAATCAACTGTTAAAAGCTATAGATAATTTAAGTCTCTTTTATACTGGATGGTTTAAAGCAAAAAATAGTATGTGCTACACTTTTATATCTAAGTAAAGCCTTCGACAATATATCTCATGAAATTCTTATTGAAAAACTTCAGTACTATGACATGAGAGGCCTGGAGTTTTCTTTGTTTAAATCATACTTGTATGAAAGATATCAAATGGTTAAGGTGGATAATCAAAGTTTGTATCTAAGGTTGGTCACGGGTGTAGTACAGCAAGGTTCTGTACTTGGACCTTTTTTGTTTAATATATATATATATATATATATATATATGATTTGCCTAATTTCTTGTCAGATAAATGTGTGCTTAATGCTGATGACAGTATCTTTATAGCTGTAGACAAGTATTTAAAAATAGTATAAGGATTAATAGTATAATAGTATAAGGAATAGTACAAGTATTTCACAATTAAATAAGAAGAATATGGACAGATCTAAGCTCTGGAAAGAGATAAAAGAAAGTATACTCTTTAGAATTTATGAATATTTCATAATAATATTGAGTTTGCTTTATCTTATATAAGTTTTTATAGTTTACAATATAAGGTGATTAGATGTCAATTAATGCGTTTCTTAGAATTATAAAGAAACTGAACCACTGATTGCTACGTATATTTCATTTAACCATTAATCGCTTTATCTGAAATAATTAACTTTCATTTATAATTAAAGGTATAAATTTCTCTTTAAATATATATACTAAAGGTGCTATGTACTTTAGACAATATGAAATAGGAAATGTGTATGATTACAAAATTCAGATTTATTATGTATTAAAAAAATAATAAATCTTTAAATAAATAAGGTAAATATTTAATTAAAAAAAATAGCTCTCAAGTACAATTAAACAAAAACCAAAAATTATATAGCTATTACACTTACTGACTATATGAGTGATTATCTTGTGAAGATATGGAATGATTGATTAATGTTTAATTAGTTCTTGGACTTTACTATAAACAATGTTATGAGATCATTGAAAGTTCACTAAAAGTTTATAAGGAGTTCTAATTTAGAAGAAGGTCTTGAGCTTCCCAAAAGTAGCTCACTAACCATGGGCGTAAAATAGTCTACAATTTTAATGACATGGACATTTTCAACGCTTGGATTCTGTACAAGACACAGAATCCAAACGGTAGAAAACGGCATGAGTTCATGGTCGATATAGTTGAAAAACTATGTTATGCACCGGATTTTGACGATGCTCCTGGTCTGTCGAATGTACAATTACGTACTCAACCATCCACATCCACAGTACCATGACACCTTTATCCTCTCACTTTCTAACTAAATTACCAAATGACAGTGGTAAACTGTGTGTAGTCTGTGGTGAGGATAAAGGTATCAAGTCAAGATCTCATTACTGGTGTCCACTGTATAACAGCGGTGTACACAAGCATTGCTTCAGAGACATGACCCATTTCTTGAGAACAGGATGAAGAAGGAATCCACATACCCTTCAAAATCAGCAATAAAGGGTCATCGCCCTCTCTGTTACATGGGAGTGTCACTAGAAGCAATCTGGATGTCATTCTAAATGTATGTACATATTTTACTTTATATTTGGTTTTATATTGTCATTTACATGTTACATGTATGTATTTGTATTTTGCATTTTGCAGGTAATTGTCAAATTTGCTTTTACACGACTATGTCAACGTTAGAACTTTTAAACTATCAGAACTTTAGTGTTTGTTTTGTGTGTGTTTTCTTACTTGTGTACTATTAGGTAATACCACGGACCACCTTCCAAGGTAAGCCTGTCTCCTGTCCATACAAAATCTAATCTAATCTATGTAAAAATATAATATGTATTCTAATGAAAATTTTATAAATTTATTTTTTGGCAACTTTAATCCACAAATATATTACAAATCTCTTGTATTACTTGAAAAAAAAAAAAAATTTTTAATTAAATGGTTTATATATATGCCTTTTTCTGTGGAATTTTTGCTTCAGTGACTAGACAATCTTTTGATTCCTAATGTAATAACACAGAAATGTTTACATCTACAATTTTTTTTTTTGCTTTACAAAGATAAAATCTATGTACCTTACTGAGAACAATGATAATACTGTAATAACTTGGATTTTGCATATTTATAATATTTTTGGTGAATTTTTGAAAATAGGCCTCACTTTTGAGCAAATTTTCGATTTTTACCTAAAAATTAACAATGTCTAATAAAAATTCTATAAATTGATTTTTCTTTTTAGTAACTTTTATCCACAATTATAAAACAAATCTCTAGTATTATTTTTAAAACTTCAAAAAATTTTGTGTATGGTTTATATACCTTTTTCTGTGGAATTTTTGCCTGGGTTACTGGACGATTTTTTGATTTTTGTCATACTAACTCCAAATTTTTTCATCTAAAAATTTTTTTCTTTACACATCTAAATTCTATGCACCTTTCTGAATAACAATGATATTTAGAAGTTGTGTTTTCCATGATATTACTATTTTTCATGATTTTTTTTCAAATTAGATCTAACATTGTACCTCATTTCGTAAAAAAAAAAAAAAAAAATTTTACAAAATGTAACAAATTAATTTTTTATTATCAACAATTATTCACAATTACATTTAAAAACTTGTAGATAGGCTATATCTTGAAAAAAGTGATACGAAATTTATTTTGGATGATTTAGGTTTTTCTGAAAAATGTTAACTTCATTTTTTGATACTAACATACTTACTCCAAAACCGTTAAATTTTATTTTTTTTCCTTACAAAGATAAATTCTACGCATCTTTCTGAGAAAAATTAAGTCTTATAAGTTAGGTTTTGTATAAAATTAATATTTTTATGAATTTTTAAATAAAAAAAGAACTTTTAACATTTGCCAGTTTTAGGGTTTTAATTAGAGAATTAGGTTATTTGTTGATTGTACATGGTTTGTGATTGCTGCAAGATGTCGTGGTGATCCTTAACTTAAATATTTAAAATGCATCTTTGTAGTAAACCTTTTTTAATATCCTTTCAAATTGTCTCAAGTTCTTGGAGAATTTTTAGAATGGTTTCTTTCTGTCTGTTCCGACAGTGGAATTTTTATAAGACATTCTTTCAAAAAAATTTGAAGTATGATGTGTGGTAAGTGTTCCATGGAATAATTCTATATAGTGACACAAATTTAATGAAGTTTGATAATATATACAAGATTAGATTTTATTTGATAAACATTACACACCTTTATTGCAACAAGACGAATAGAAGTATTGATGTCAAAGAGAAACCAGTTAATATATTTCATGTAACAATCCACTGCCATTTTATTGGGATAATGTACTATCCATTCCAGTATAGAACATAATACATTCATCCGGATTTCAAATTCAACATCTCTAAAAGTGAGATAAAACACAAAATTTAGTCAAATCGATATAAAATTAGTACAACAGTATAAGATAGTTATTTTAGATATTTAAAAATAAAAATAATAGATTTTCTAATAAAATTTAAACATAACAAAAACAAAAAAATATTACCTTGATCTAACACGAATGATTTCCTTAAACAATCTGTCAAAATGTGAATTTATATAATCTTTTTCTATGGTTTGTGCATCAAACTCTTTCTCAATTTCTGAATTACGTGTCCTTTCATCTTCATCAAAACCAATCAATGCAGAGGAAATCAACTTATCTGCTTCCAAGAGTGATAAAATCAATTGGTTTGCTAAGAGAAATGAAAACAATAACTCAGACATTTAATTATTACATTAAGCATGTAAAGACATAAAAAAATTCAAATTGAATACTTTTTTTAATTCAGATTTAGTTCTAAGAAAAACTCACATATTTGAAATAAAAAAAGTAATAATAATAAATAATATTATGTATATTATTGTTTAATCGGACATTTGCCATCATTTGTGTTAAAACCAGAACATTTTTATTGATTCAACTGTTGGATACCATTTACTTATCATATTACATTCATATAAATAACAAATTCTAATTAAGATTTCATAGTTAAAATATTATTTGAAAACCTAATATTAATCATTTATCCTCCAAATTAAAACATTAAAAAAAACAAGACATACAATGATCAAATAGAAAACAGAGAGCCAAATATTTGTAAAATTTACAACAACTCTATATTTTCAAAATAAAAAGTTTAAATTAAATTTTCAAATAATTTACATGAAACTTTTCTAACAGACTCTACTATATATATATATATATATATATATATATATATATATATATATATATATATGCACAAGAAAAAGTTGGAAACAATAATTTTCTATAATACTATGATAAAATGTACTTAGTGAATTTCTTTCATAATGAATTCGAAAAAGTAATAGATGCACCAAAGGGGGCTTAATATCTTATTAGACTCGTACCAAGTCTGCCACCAAAAATGTTGAAAGAAGAACATATCAGTTCAGGGTTATTTAATTCGATTTTAAAAAGGGTACCAATAGAATTGCACACTCCCAGATATAATTATCTAGGAATGGGGACTCATTTGGAAGAAAGGTTAGATCGAAATAATAGCAAGATAAATAAGCTTGATAAAGCTGCTAAAGAACATGATATCTGATATCGATATCATCTGGAAATTGTTGATCAGTTGTTTTTTGTTGATCTGGCTCCAAAACCCAATAATAAAGAGGTTTACGAAATCAAGCATATGCTCTTCTGCAAAATTAAAATCGAACCTCCTAAAAAAAAGACTGAAATTCTTCAGTGTAAAAGGTGCCAAAGCTTTGGGCATACATACAATTATTGTCATAGACAAGCAAGGTGTGTAAAATGTGGTGAAGATCATCTTACTGTAACATGTGCAAAATTAAAAAATACACCATGCAAATGCGTCAACTGTGGTGGAGAGCATACGGCCAACTGGAAGGGTTGTCCAGCTTACAAGGCTAGGGAATCTATACTAGAAAAATCAAAAACCTCAGTCACACAACGAGTGCAACAGAGATCCTGGGCACCAGCTGAAATAGTTTTTCCTGATAAATCGTACGCTGAGGTGGCGAGTATATCTTTCAATCAACCTGGGATAAAAAGTATTCCACAGCAAACTGTTAATAACACAAATTCTCCCACAATTCTAGATGTTTGGGAAGCTATTCAAAAAATGCAAAAAATACTGAATGACATGGAACCTAGATTAATTAAATTAGAACAGAAAAATGCTTCAAATACGGAGCCCCTCGCCAGTAAGAGCATGAACAAGAAGAAATGACACAGTCATCACTTCGTATCATCACTTGGAATGCCAATGGCTTGGCTCTACGTAGTAGAGAGCTTGAAACGTTTCTCCATCATGAAAATATAGATATTGCTCTGATTACTGAAACTCATTTTACAAATAAGACCCATTTAAAACTTTTCGGATTTACAATTTACAACTCCATACACCCGAGTGGTAGAGCACATGGTGGATCTGCTGTTATCGTCAAAAACAATGTAAAGCATTTTCAGAGAGAAGAAGTTCAAGAACATTTTCTTCAGGGAACTGTAATCAAAGTAGAACAAAATAATAGGGACGTTGTGATTGCATCCGTTTATTGCCCTCCTAGACACGCCATCAAAAAAGAACAATTTAATGATTTATTTGAAAAACTGGGTCCACGATTTATAATAGGTGGAGATTTTAATGCCAAGCATACAGCTTGGGGATCCCGTCTAATCACAGCTAAAGGCAAGGAATTGCTGCAAGCCATAAACGTTAACTCTTGTGAGTACCACTCTGCTGGAAGACCAACTTTCTGGCCTTCAGACAAAAACAAAATACCTGATGTCATAGATTTTTTCATTACTAAAGGTGTATCTTCAAGTTATGTTGAGGTTGAAGATATTGTGGATCTTTCGTCAGATCACATACCGATTCTGATGACCCTTAGCACGACAGCTATACGCAGGGAGAAAAGAGGCTCGCTTACTGGCAAGTTTACAAATTGGGATAAATTCAGATGTGTGTTAGACCAGCTAATTAACCTTAGAGTAAGACTTAACACGTTGAGTGCCAGGTATATTGCATCAAAATTTTCGTTCTGGCCAAATCTTTTTTTTGGATGGAATCGGTTTATAGTCCTGTATTATTAACAGAACATCCTTTTTTTACTTATTCACATTACATTTAGCAAACAAAATCGAATGTTTTGTTTGTGGTGACACATTGGTCTCACACGGCCCCTGACTAGTAATACAGTCACTAAGGCTCTGTGAGACCAACGTGTCACCACGATTACTACTCGAACAGTTACGGAGATACACGACATATCACGTGTTTCACTGAACAAAGGTCTAGCAGTAGCAGTCTTCTTTGTCTACAGTAATACGTATGTTGTTCAGTACGACTTTACATGTTTAGGCGCTGTTGTTTTACTGTGATTGAGTGTATAAAAAGTGTAGTAGTTATTTTATAATGTCAAGACTACCAAAGTATTACGAGGACCAACAAAAACAATTGGACGAAATATGGCAGGGATTATTATCTGACGAAGACGATTGTGAATCTTTGTTTAGTGAAGCGTATCTTTCAGATGGTTATCAACCATCAAGTGAAGAAACTCATAGCAGTGAAGATGAATTACCAAGTAAGAAAAAACAAAAAATAACTGTTCCATTTGAGACATTAGACACACAAGTTCAAAGTAATAATATTTCGGAGCAATCAAATTTACTAAATCAATCAATTCCCAGTACTTCAACCGTAATAGATCAAATACTTCTTGATTTTACATTTGATAGCAGTCAAAGTACTTCACAACCTCCAATTATTCCAAATTCGCCCGATACAACAAATATTCATCCATTTACACCAAATGTAGAAGAAAATATAGATACGATAACAGATGCAATAGAGGCTGTGATAACAAAATTTACCGAAGATTTAACCGATAATCAGTCTGATAACCCCCTAGAAAATATTACTTGGCATAATGTTACCGGCCAGTATTTGAAATCCTTTGATTTTACAGAAACGAATCCGGGTTTGACTGCCGATTTCTTAATTAAGTGCCAGCAAAAAACCCCTATTGAAAGCTATAGATACCTTATAAATGATGAAATACTGAATCTCATAGTTCTAGAAACTAACACATACGCTCATCAGTGTATTGCTAAAGGGCTTACTCCAAATGCACGACTTAACCAATGGAAAGACACTAATATTGAAGAAATTAAGAAATTTCTTGGTTTAATAATTTGGATGGGTTTGTGTGACTTCCCAGCTGTACATAAATATTGGTCAACCAGTAAACTTTACTCTAATGAAATGAATAAAGTTCTTTCAAGAAATCGTTTCCAAATGTTACTAAAAACCATCCATTTTAGTAATAATGATGATAAAACAAATGAAAATGACCGATTACGCAAAATAAATCCTTTGCTAAAATTAGTTAAACAAAATTTCCAAAAAGCAGTTGTACCAGGGGAACAACTTTGCATAGATGAAACTTTAGTGCCTTTTCGTGGCCGCCTAAAATTTAAACAGTACATACCAAATAAACGTCACAAATTTGGGATAAAGCTTTTCAAATTATGCCTACAAGGAGGTTATACCTATGACCTTAAGGTTTACTGTGGACGAGAAAAAGAAAATCAAAAGTCAGTTGCATCAAAAGTTGTAATGACACTAATGGGTAATTTATTGGGTACTGGTAGAACACTCTGCACAGATAACTGGTATACATCACTTACACTAGCACATGAACTGCTGGAGCAGAAGACTCATCTGATAGGAACATTACTTAGCAAACGGAAAGGAAATCCAACAAAAGTTACTGGAAGTAAACTAAAACGGGGAGAAATTGAAGCCCAGGAAAGTAACACTGGTGTTTTAGTGTTGAAATGGTATGACAAAAGAGATGTTTTGATGCTCAGTACAAAGCATACAGATGAAATGGTTGAAATCAAACGAAGAGATGGTAACATAAAGAAACCACGTTGTATCCAAGATTATAACAAATTGAAAGCTTTCATTGACTTGTCTGATCAAAAAAAAAGTTACAATACATCACTAAGGCGTGGAATAAAATGGTATCGTAAGTTAGCTATCGAGATCTTGACTGGGACAGCCATAGTAAATGCTCATGCCTTGTTAAATTTAAATTATGTAAACATGTCTATAACAAACCTCAAAGAAGAATTGGTTACCGAGTTGACGGGTGTTAACAACCTCAAAATTAACCCTACTGAAGAAGAAATAGTGGATCACAGGTTATTAGATGTTGGGCGGAAAGGAAGACGAAGATGTTTTAGATGCTACGGAAGGTTGACTTCAGAATGTGGACGAGCTTATGCCATGAGGAAAACGCCGCAGAGCACACTGAAGTGCCAATCTTGTGATAAACATTATTGCTTGGAATGTTTCTTCAATGATCATAAATATGTAGGTAAATAAATACCAAGTGAATGTGGTGTGAAAACCAATGACTTTTTCGTTATCTTCTATTTCTAAAATTTACAAATTGTAATTCATACTCATCTGGACATTATTTGAAGTGATTATAATTTGTTTAGTAATATTTTATTTCTTTTGGTTATTTACTCTATGATTTATATATCAGTCAGTTCATAATGTAATAGTTATTTAAAATTAAAAATACTTTTTATGTGTAATATATTTATTTTCCTTGTAATTTAGGTTATTTTAGTTTTGATTGAGTGTCAAAATATTTTTTACAACTTTTTTTTAATACTCAAAAAGTTAATTTATATTTCTAGCCACTTTTTTTAAGAAGATAAATTAAGGTTAGATTTATGAAAATATCATTTAAACATTACATACAAATCATTATAATGCAATAAACTTGAGAATTGCCAATAAATAAACTTAAAACAGAGACATGATTACAAATTTTCTAAAAAGAAGTTCTGGCCGCGTGAGACCACACTGGACTCACAAATCAAGAGGCCATATACGATTTCCATTACTCCAGGCCATTGGTTAGCTGATGCAATAGGTTTAAATACAATACGTGATACCAACTTGTCACCACAGTCTTATAAGTAAGGCTGCTACGTGTGAGACCACATTGGATTCACGCGGCCATTAGGTAAGTTAGCGTGTGAGACCACGTTGGACTCACGTGGCACTCAACGTGTTAAAACTATCAAAAACCTTAATGACCAAGCACAAAACTTTATTTACATAGTTTCCAAGGCAGCAACCATCTCAACTCCAGCTGACAGAAATACAGAAAATCACAAAATATGTTATCCAGTAAAAGTTAGAGAAATGATCAAAGAAAGGAGGAAGGCACGGCGCATCTGGCATCATTCAAGGCTTCCTGAAGACAAGAACAAATTTAATCGTATCAGCAACCAGTTAAATCGATTGATTAAGGATATCAAGAAGAAGAGTTTTGATGCGTATTTGGAGAATTTGTCAGTGGATGCAGACTCGGACTACTCATTGTGGAGGGCAACTAGTAAATTTAAGAGACCTGTAAAGAGAATTCCTCCAATTAAAGATGAGTCGGGAAACTGGATGTGTCGTGATAATGAAAAAGCCGAGCTATTTTCCCGGCATCTACATAATGTGTTTCAGCCTCATACAATCGCTTCTAGTGTCACACTGACAAAGATGTATAGTGGTTATTCTTGTATTAAGCCTGTAACTTCTCTAGAAGTTGCTCAAGAAATTGATAAAAACATAAACTCAAGGAAAGCGGCAGGAGTAGACAGAATCTCACCAAAAGTTCTTAAGGAATTGTCGAGTAAGGGTGTTGTCCTTCTCACACACATATTTAATGCTTGTTTCCGTCTCGAGTATGTACCGGAGTGTTTTAAGATTGCACAAATCATTATGCTGCACAAACCAGACAAACCTATTGAAAATGTGACGTCATACAGACCAATTTCACTACTGTCGGTGATATCTAAACTGTGGGAGAAATTGTTCCTCAAGCGACTTAAGCCCTTAACAAGAATACCGGATCATCAGTTCGGGTTCCGCAGTAGACATTCCACAATAGACCAATTACACAGAGTAACTGCTGTCATAGAAAAGACTTTTGAAGATAAAAAATATTGTTGTGCTGCTTTTCTTGATGCTGCGCAAGCTTTTGACAGAGTGTGGCATGAAGGCCTTGCTATCAAGCTTAGTAAAATTTTACCAGGTAATTACTGTAGACTGTTGGAATCATATCTTGTGGGTCGTTTGTTCTGCGTTGTGAATGGCGATGCTAGATCAAACTTCTATCCCATACTTGCTGGAGTGCCTCAGGGCAGTGTTCTCGGACCCATCTTGTATCTGTTATACACGGCAGATATTCCTACCACTAATAATTCAACTGTTGCTACATTTGCAGATGACACAGTAATATTAACCACTGGTGAAACTCAAGCTCAGGCAACTGAACATCTTCAAAGTTGTCTTGATCGGGTATCGAAATGGACCTGTGACTGGAAAATCAAGCTAAATGAACAAAAGTCAACACATGTTACATTTTCCTTGCGACACGTAGATACTAGGCAATGTGTTTATATAAATAGCAAGCTAATACCACAACATGATTCGGTTAAATATTTGGGAATGCATCTTGATAAACACCTTACATGGAAAATCCACGTGAAAAAAAAAGTAGAAAGGATTCGCCTTAAAGTACGTCAAATGTACTGGCTAATTGGCAGGAAATCGCAATTGGACCTTTATAATAAAAGACTACTGTATTTAACTATAATCAGACCAATTTGGACCTATGGTGTGGAACTTTGGGGATGTACAAAGAAATCTAATCGACTGTTGGTACAAAGAAGCCAAAACAGTGTAATTCGAGCAATGACCAACGCAAGATGGTATCAGCGTAATGATGATCTACATTCAGACTTAAACCTGAAATCTGTGGAAGACGTTATAAAAGATTATGCAAATAGACATGAGAAGAGACTCCTTAATCATGTTAACGTGGAAGCTTTACAACTATTGGACACGGAACTATGTACAAGAAGACTTTGCCGGATGAAGCCACAGGATCTATCATAATTTATTTTGTTTGTTTTGTTTTAGATACCTAATAAGGTTTGCATAGTTAGAACCTAGATTATGTTTTAGGATTCAATGCATGTTTCTCGCTTTCTTGTATATGTATTAATTATTTAAGCAGTAGCTTAAGATTGTAATATTCTAGTATGTCAAAATAAAAAATAAAAAAAAATCTGGAAATTAAAGATCGTATTGGAGATAAAATAATGCAAGATAAAGTTAGGGAACGGTTAATATATAAAGATGCTGATTTGAATACTAGGTTACCATAAGAAGGTAGAGTTGATATCAGAATTTTTTTATATTAGTACCATTGATAGAATTTAATTCAAAATAGAAAATTATCTTAATATGCTTGAAGGAACAAAATTGTTACATTTTGATATAACTAATATTTACAGGAACATTGAAAATCCTACATTCTTTCTGGTTAGTTTCCATAATACAGTTTCATCCACAAAATGGTTGATCGCTCCATCTTCAATTCAGCGCAAGTAAAAACTATTCATATTCAAATTAACGAAGAAAATTATCCCGATAGGAAGATAATACCATTTAGATAATATGAATGGTAATAAAGTGATAACATACAAAAATTTCAAATGGGTTTACACTAATGATTTGGATATGATGGAAACACTGTTCTTATTCAATTACGGAAATTGTGTTTATATTATCGATAGGAATAGACAAAGAGCCAACATTTCACGATCACGGAATAATATTATGCTTCAAGTTGAGTTTTCTAAACCTACCAAAGCTGATACGGTGGTCAATGTTGTAATTGTATCCCTTGTAAAAATATTGTATGATATTATAAATAAAGAAGTTTAGGAAACAAAATAATTAATTGTAAAACTACTTCTAATTCTGAAGAGAACCCAGTTCTATATAATGAGATGGAGATAGAACAAATGTTTCCTTTCAACCGAAAACTGTTTTTATTAAAACGAATGAACAACCTCTCACTTCAACTCAACCTCATACTACATCTAATCCTGAAAAGAACCTAACCCTACCTCTGGAGAGTCAGAGTAAATAGCTTGTAATAAAAATATATATATAAAAAGTTTGTAATAAAATAGTTGTTCTCATAGCCATGTAAAATATTATTATATTATTGATCCTATACATGTCTATTATGCTCTATTATGTTCTATTTTCATCTATTATATTTTACAAATATATTTTTTCTTAAAAATTTTGTTCTTAAAACTAGCTTTTCAAAAATGTTTAACCCTCGACCTGGTGGACAGCCCGGTTTTAACAAATGACCGGGTCGCGGCATTAGTGATGGCCACTTCACCAACTAAAAAACACGTATTTTGCTATTCAACGTTACGCCCAATTAAAATTGTCCCATAGCAATAAATAAAATACCGTTGGAAAGCTAATGTTCCGTAGATGCATACCATGCAAAAAAAAAATACCACAAAACGTTATAAATAATATTCCAAAAATTGGTGAAGTTCGCATATTTTTGATGCAAAACGTCCAAGTTTTACGTTAACAAGTTTTAAACAAAACATTCGCATCGTTTGTCTATAAATTCCTATTTCGAAATTTCAATCTGTCACATCTGACATAACACTGCTTGATAGATCGCGTCTTTCTCTTCAAAACCGTCTTTTTCAAATGTTTCCAACTAGTATAGTTTTTATTATATAAAAATTAAACCAAATCAAGAATTTTAACGCTATTTTACACGCTAAAAATTACATTTTTTGCAATTCAACTTTTATCCTAGTAGATATTATATTATCAAAATGTATTCTATACCATTGAAAAGGTAATCTTTCAATCTTTCATAACCAAGTTTAGAAAATTTAAAGTTGCGTAAAATAGAAAAACACGACTTGACTGAAGTTGACGTTCATAACGCCAGGTTCCGACAATTTGCCGCGGCGAGTTTTATATAGAAAATATCACCTATATGTTCATATATTTTTTCGAAATGGTAAAACTTGTCCAAATGTTACAAGTTGACAATATTATATAGTATTTTTCTTCCTCTTTCGAACTATGAAGACGAAATCATCCTAAATTATATAGTTTACGAGTTATATCCATTTAGGAAATGATCCTCTGAACTTTCAGACCGGTTTGCGATATTCAGTGTCTAGACAGTCTTGAGGAATCCGATCTTTATTTTTATACAATCTTGTCGTTTTTGATATAACTGTAAAGAGGAGGTTTCAATGTTTAACCTTGTATTTGAAACACATCCGTACAAGGAAAAATACAAAGGCTGTGGTACTTTATAAAACGTAGAATAACCTTAAATTTGTTACTTCGATCTCGCAAGATTTTTGCCAATGTGGAAATTTCAAAGTGTAATAGCTTTGTGTTTTTATAGTGAATATAAGTTTCATGAAGTTTTTTTTTTTTTGTGGAGGTGAAAATCTTCAAAAAGACACCATTGCACGCAATGGTAGTGTGGGATTTTTACCCACTAAAAACACCCCCGGTTATCATAACCAGTCCACCAGACCGACAAACGATTTTATTTTCTTACAAAGAGTCGCTGTGTATGAGAGAATTAATAGCTAAATACTCTCTGCTACATTTAGCCATTAGATCATGAGGCTTCTTTCTGCTAAGGCGACGGATGTCACCGCCTACGTAGTTTCATGAAGTGATTTTCTTATTATAATTTGTTTATACAACTTAAAATAAATGTGTCAATGTTTGTAGAGTGTAGTTATGAGTGATAATTCATATTTTCGGCCTAGCCTAGCCAAATCTAGTACTATTCAGGCCTAGTTCTAGATTTGCTTTTGGAACTTTTAGTTTCAAGAAACCATTTATTTATTATAATATGTATATACATAATATATAAATGTATATACAACTTATAATAAATGTGTCAATGTTTGTAGAGTGTATTTATTAGTGATATTTCATATTTTTGGTTTTTTTTTCACAGCCCTAACCTCAACGTCTAGGCTATTGTGAAGGTAGATTTTTATCATAAATGACCCATGTCTAATGAAAATTTTAAAAATTGATTTTTTTTTTTAGCAACTTTTATCCACAAATATATAACAAATCTCTAGGAATTCTTCAAAAAAATGAAAAAAAATCTTTTATATGGTTTATGTACTGATTTCTGTGAAAATTTTCTCTCCGTTACTCACGATTTTTTGTTATTTGACCAAAAAACTCCAAATGTAATACATCTAACTTTTTTTTTCACTATACACCTACATTTTATGCACCTTTCTGGACATAATGATATATAGAAGTTCTGTATAAAATATATTTTACTATTTTTAATGTTTTTTTAAAAAAATAGAGAAAAATCAGTTTTTACGTAAAATATTTTTTTACATTTTTAAAATGTAACAAATTTATATTTTTTTTTTCCTAAATATATTCACAAATAATACACAAAAATTGTGTATATCTTAGAAATAGGTAGTAAGCTATTGATCTTGGGTGATACAGGTTTTTCTGAAAAAAAGTTAATATCATTTTTGACATCTAACATACTTACTCCAAAACCGTTTCAAAAATTTATTTTTTTATTACATAGATGAATTCTATGCATCTTTCTGAGAAAAATGATATCTTATAAGTTAGGTTTTGTATACAAATAATATATTTTATTAATTTTTAAACGAACAAAGAATTTTTAAGACAAATTAACATGCGCCAGATTCACCAGTTGGAGGGTTAAGAAAAGATAGAATGTACTGCTGTGCGGGTTGCGTTCACAAGATATTACGAATCGAGGTTGGCAAAATATGACCGCACAAAGTCTGCCAAGATTTAAGGTTTGGGAAGAGTACTATAAAAGTACGCCAGAAGCCCCAAATACTATAATGCTTATATATATTTGAGAGAAAAAGAAAGAGAGAGAGAGATAATTTAATGTATAACCTACCTAATGAATGAATGAAAATTCCTCAAAACCACAACCAAACACTAACAACACCAACACAAAGACTGTATAGTTAGGTTTATAACCTAACCTAACCTACCTAAACAATTTTACCTAGATTTTGAATTGATTGCATCTAAATTATTTTTGTTTTGTTGATATAAACTAAAATTTGTGAATTAACCGTAAGTGTGAGAATAGACACAATGATAATCTTGATAAATAAATTATAAATGTATGTATATTAAATCAGACCAGAATCAATACCCCAGAAAAAGAGACATATCTTATTAGTTAGTTATAATTGGGATTTTAAAGAACTTTTAAATAAATTAACCTTAACCATTACAAACTTCAGGTATAAAGTTAATTATACAACTAATTAATGGTTATTGTTAAATTTTTCTATTGCAAGTTCAATAAATCCATAATTAATTAAATATATGTTATTGTCAAAGCTGGGATAAACTTTTTTATTTATTTATAATTAGTAAGTCAAGTAATATAACCTATGAGAAAATATCTCTTGTTATAAGTTAAACGCAATTAATAAGTCTTCTAATTTATAAATTTGATGCCTCAACTTGTGGCTCATGTTGCAATCCAAAAAAAATAAAAAATTTTAATATCTTTATAATATAAAGCCATATACTATGTTATATAAAGTCAGTTATATAATGTCAGTATTACTACACATTATTAACTGTATGAAATTATTTGCTTATGTATTAACTGTATGTAATAACTTACCAACTACAATGGCAGTAAGTCGAAGAGATTTCCATTTGGATTCGGACATCTGGATAACTGTAGAGTTTAGCCTTTTCATTACACTTATCCTTTTTATTACATGAGGACTCATCAAATATTTAAAGAACACTGATAAACGTTCTTGATACCCAACAGATGATATTAACAATTCAGCTACCTATAAAAATTATATAGTATATAAACAATTATAACAATCTAAAACTAATTTTGTTCTAAATATTTTAAAATTATTTTAATGTTTTCTACATAATAAATATTGTTAATCAATTGAATTTGGAGAATTTCCAACATTTCATGATGTTCAACTTTAGAAATAAAAATTATAAGAATCGTAAATAAAAACAATAATGATTTGAAAAATATTCAAAAATAAATCAACCCTTTAATAAAGGTATTTGTAAATTTAATGTTAATACTTTATACACCAGAATTCGTCATAAAGGTGTTTTAGTAGTTGATGAACATTTTATAAATTTTGGACATAAAAATATAAGGCTACTAAATATACAAATTATTTACTTACTTAATAAAAGTTACATTAACCATGAACAATGTCCAATTTAAAATGAAAAATTATTTACAAATTCAAAGTACATACATAACAAGCAATAAATTTACAATTAAATTTTAAGCATGACTTTCATTAGTTTTTAAAATATTGAACCAATCATCAGGTATCACCTACAACACAAAATTGTTCAAAACAATTCTTAATAACATTACCTCATTATCATTTTCAGTAGTATGTTCCTTTAGGCCAGAAGATTCAAGCAATAAATCTACAATTAAGTTCAAAGCTTGAACTTCATTACTTTTCAAAATATTGAACCAGTCATCAGCTACCACCTGGAATACAAAATTGTTCCTCACAATTCATAATACTTTCATTAATAATGATACATAAGTCTATGGCAGGAAAAATCACACAATAATCAGATAAAACTAATTAAACAGATAAGATTTAATGATTTTGTTTTTTAAAAAAATTCAATTATGAAAATGATCATATGAAAAATAATTACATGGAGAGATTAGTCAAAAGTACACTCATGACCTCGTTAAAAAATATTTAAATATTAATACTTACTTCTAAATCTGTGTTCAGAGAATCAATAACTTTAGCTAAAGTTTGGTGACTTCGTGCAAAACCTACAAAATAAATCAAATTGCTTAAATAATCCAAGGGAACAGTGGATTTTAAGAATTACAGTAGAACCCCTCTAATCCGACACCTTCGGGACTGGGGGCATGGTCGGAATGCAAAAAAGGTCAGATTATCCGAAAAAAGTCAATATTTATTACATATTATATAAAGATATTTTTTTAAGTGAAATAAGTGATATATAAACTTTTAAAAGTCTATATATAAACTTTGCAAGTACTATAGCAAATCAATAGAAACAACCCGAGAGATGACACAGCACTGAAACGGGAAAGCGAGATAACAAACTGGAAAGAATGGCGCCAGACAGGCCGTGAGTCATCGACAAGTCAGCACAATATCGCGAGCTCGAGCACGGTAGGATTAACCGGAGTAACAGACCACCCGAGGGCGGATTAGAGGAGTTCTACTGTACATTATTTATCATTACATTCTCAATTAGAGTTGAAACAAAGATTAACTTAATCTGGTTTGAATTTGATCTTTGATTAAAATCTCACTGCACATTCTTAATTTGATCTTTGATTGAAATCTTACTGCACATTCTTAATTTGATATTTGATTGAAATCTTACTGAACATTCTTAATTAGATCTTTGATAGAAATCTTACTGCCCATTCTTCATTTGAATCTTTGATTGAAATCTTACTGCACATTCTTAATTTGATATTTGATTGAAATCTTACTGCACATTCTTAATTTGATCTATGATTAAAATCTTACTGAACATTCTTAATTTGATCTTTGAATGAAATCTTACTGACCATTCTTAATTTGATCTTTGATAGAAATCTTACTGCACATTCTTAATTTGATCTTTGACTGAAATCTTACTACTCATTCTTAATTTGATCTTTGATTGAAATCTTATTGCACATTCTTAATTTGATCTTTGAAATCTTACTGCACATTCTTAATTTGATCTTTGATTGAAATCTTACTGCACATTCTTAATTTGATCTTTGAAATCTTACTGCACATTCTTAATTTGAATCTTTGATTGAAATCTTACTACCCATTCTTAATTTGATATTTGATTGAAATCTTACTGCACATAGTTAATTTGATCTTTGATTGAAATCTTACTGCACATTCTTAATTTGATCTTTGACTGAAATCTTACTACCCATTCTTAATTTGATCTTTGATAGAAATCTTACTGCACATTCTTAATTTGATCTTTGACTGAAATCTTACTACTCATTCTTAATTTGATCTTTGATTGAAATCTTATTGCACATTCTTAATTTGATCTTGGAGTTGGATTAGTTTAGTCTTTGATTAAAACTTGAATCTGAATAAATTAAGATTAAACAATATTATTGTCATTCCTGTAATTGTCAGCTAATTATGTAAAGATCTAAACGACATTATGTTAATAAATATTTATTTTTCAATAATCCCTTCATAGAATATTTTTATGAGATTATGAGATGCCATTTTCAAATTCAAAATCAGAATTCACAAATTAAAGATAAGAACTATGGTATTTCCATAAAATTTTAAAACATTTCAAATATTTCCTATGAAGTTAGAACGGGAACAATAATATAAAAAATGCAATACAACACGAGATCAAATTTTTTAACCAAAATAAAAAACATAAATGTAATGAAATAACTAAACCTTATTAAGTAACTAAGGCTTTATACAACATAATTCTCTTCTAGAATAAAATGTAACCATTGAAAACCAAGTTAACAATATATCAAAACAGTTGACAGTGTAATAAACTAAATCTATTATCAGTTATATAGACCACCACAATAAAGATTTGCATTATAAAAATCCTATACTTTTGATCAGATATTCTGATAGTGGAAAAGTATTTGAAGAATGTCAGCAGTAAATTAATATGAATGTTTAAAAGTTTTAAATAGCCACCAAATCAAAACAACAAAATACTTTCTTTTCTTGATAGTATAATGACAAAATAAATCTTAAGTTGAAGAATAAGATAATATCTGATAGGAACAAATTGTAGACCAAGTTTATAAACATGATTTAATTTTACAAGTGGCGACCAACGTGGGGCAATTAGTTGATAAAGTAGTTTCCCGACATTTTTTATATATTACAATGACTTATATCATATTTTTTGCATGTAATAGGACCCAATCTACAAAAAAACAAATTTGATTTTTTTATGATTTTTACCCATTGTCAGTAGCGAATCCCCTTAATATGGAACTGATGACATTATTTATTCAAAGAAAAATCATATTTGATCAAAAAATGTGACAAGTTATTAAATTAAGGAATACATTTAAAAAAATTATATTACACACTTTAAGTAAAAGTTAGAAACATTACAAAACGCCCAAAAATGAATCTACAACAATTATTTAACTAAACACAAGCATATATAAATTTATGGTACAATCAGCATAATATACAATAATATAAATTTTCATAATATAAGTAAACATAAGTAAACTCTGTATTACGAACAAAATATATGTATACATGTATGTTTTTTACCAATAGACACCCCCAATAGATAAAACTGCCGTAAATGGAATCAACGTTCTTAAAATGGAACTCACAAAAACATTATTTACGGAGTATACCACAATTCAAGATCATGAATTTTAGTACACAAGATTGTTAAAAAGAATTGCGATTTAAATTGAATGTGTAATATTTAATTGGCTAATCACCATTTATATAAATTCAAAACATTTATGCTAAATAATATAGAATCACAGTTTTAAAGTATGGAACTAATGAAATTATTTACACAGAAAAAGATCATATTCGATCAAAAAAAGCTGAAATTCAAACAATTAAATATTATAGCATACACGAAAAAAATACATTAAAACATACTACACTTTACATTAGAAACACGCCAAAAGGCACAAAAATTAACCAACAAAGATTATTTACCTAACAGGTTTTTTTTTTAAAAAAGTTTCTCTTTGTAGCCGATTGTTGAAAAACTCACATGATGTATTTACAAAGAATGTTGTTTATAAAGAAATACTGTAAATAAATACGTTACATTTGATTTTTTTTATTACCTTGCTCTATTAGAAAATTAGTTTTTTTTATTCAAAACAATTACGTTCATCTGAAAACAACTTTACATCGACGAGCGAGCGAGCGACGCCGACCCTATCTGCAGGGTAACGGCCGAACTACTGCGCCCTGTATTATTCATTGCAAATGCTAACATATTTTAAAATGCCTAGTATAAATAGTAAACACGGTTAAAATTACTAAAGTAAATAATAGAGACAATTGCAATAGTATGAGTGTACTTTTTATAGAATAATTATAAATATAAAAGCTTGTACATTAATTTTAAAACGTCGACAAAATCATCCTAAAAGTATGTGTTTCTTATGGGAAAATAACAATTTGTTTTCACTGTTTTTCGAGTCGGTACAAAGTAAATACAACATTTTTCTACATTAACGTGTTGGTATGTACTATTTATTTGGTTGTACCATTTTATTTTTATTTAAAATTTTCACGCAAAGCCAATATTACATAATTAAGAGTTCCTCCCATGTTAAAAAGACGGAAGGGCAGGCGGACCGCACGGCTGACTCCGACCGCCTCTTAACCGGAATTAATGATTCAACATACTCTTTTATCACAGCATCATCCTTATCTTTAGGTTTCGGTACACTACTTAAAAGTATCCTTCAAGCAGAGTATTGATTCTTCTTATTATATAACATTAAACACTTTGTCATTATTAGATTAAGATTGACCGCAACATTTTCAGACCATAATGTATCAACTGAAACATTACGTATCAGTTTGTCAACTATATCACAATCTCCTTCGGGTATTAGCTGATATCCCTTCACCTTTAAGGCTTCACCTCTTTTTCCACCGTTAGTTCTGTTAACCTTATAACAACCAAACTTGTCAATACTCATTGTATTATTATTCTAAGTTGTTGGGATTTCTGAATTTTTATAGTTCCAGCAAGAATTGATACTTCTGCTATGTTGAAGAAAATAATAATCTATTCCAACTTTTCTCGAGTAGAGATAGTTCTAACTGAAATAGTTTTCTGTAATACACATTAAATAAAACTTTCCCTCTACAATCTGTAAAGTAACATTCAATAAACAAAGTTTTCTTCTAAACAAAGTATATATCTTTACCCTGGGTGATCCATACTCAGGGTGATGGTTACCCCGGGTGATAGTTATCCTGAGTAATGGTTATCCTGGGTGATGGTAATCCTGAGTATAGGCCGAGTACTCTTATTTCTATAATACTGGCCACATATAACATACCTAATATATTAAATGTACAAGTGTTTCATTTCAGATATCAAGGACAAGGTGGAAGATAAAATACAGGTTTCATGGATTATATATGAGTGATTACCTGGGTTTCAGTTATGAGAAAGATCGCAATAAATGATATTTTCATTTGTTAATAATCTATAGTTTACATACCTTTGTTTGAAATTTCATTTCTAGATGTCCCAATATCCTCGCTACAAACAGAATCTGTTGTACTCATATTTCTATTCTCATTTGAATCAGAATTTGTTGCACTCACATTTATAACTAAAAAAAGAAAGGTGATAATTCAAAACAATACCTGTTCATTTTTTACATTTCCTATATTATAACCTACAATTTATTCAAATATTTAATACACATGGAAAAACTCAGTTATATGGGTCGTGAATAAAGATTTTTCGTCATTATACAAAGGAAAAAGTTAATAGAGTTAGGGTTCTTAAGAGAATGAGAGTTGGTCAACAAAAAAAACAATTTAAAGAGATGAACTATCTAAATCCCAAGGTGGATCCAAGAGAAGTTGCTAGTTACTTTTTTAAATATTTTAAAAGGCTGGGATTCAAAATTAAAAAGTAGATCTTATAACAATTTAATTACAAAATATTATTGAAGATTCAGTTTTCATACTAATAACAACCAATATAATGAAAATTAATAAATCATCCACAAACTTATGCATACACAGCATTAATACTACTTTACGGATAAAATTATGTAACACAAATAAAAACACTATCATTCAATATCCTTAAATAAAATCTGATTTAATAAAGTCTAGATTTTGCAACGTGCTAAATTTTTATTAAACTGATTGATGGACAAAAACCATACATTAGATGCTATTTTGAAATTTACTCTAAAATGAATTAATAAAGCTTAATAAACTATAATAACAATAGTTTTATTACTTAAGTAAAACATAAGAAACTAATAAAAGAATTTTTTTAAACCTTTTACTTTTACAAATTTTCTTAAATAATAATACTCTTTAAAGAATAAGACTAGATAATAACTTTACAACAAATAAATAAATACTATTTATTTTTTAAATATATATTATTTTGTTTTGCATAAATAGTTTAACAAATACAGTATGTACTACTCTTCAATAATTGTAAAATCCTATTATTTTAAAGTAATTCCATAGCATTTATAAATAATAAGTGCTATAGCATACACTAATGAGAAGCATCAATATATAGGTTGAACAGTTGTGGTTGTGTCAGTTGATGTTAAGAACGTACGGTAATTATTTACTATTTCCCATCCCCACTCGTAACTGCTTTCAGGGGAAGGTTAAACATTGTATTTTGGTTGGTTCATGTTGATACTGGTTTCTTGGAACCCGCTGAAAGAAATGGAATCAGATTATTGTCCTACTGTGTCAGTGAGCGTCTTAACAGTAAGTGGCCATTAGTCTACAGTTGACTATGGCTTGTAGTACATATAATGCTACTTCTTGGAGTGGGTGCAAATTAAATCTGAGAGAATTGATTATTCTCACTGACAACCAAACAGCTTTGGCTAGGTGACTATATATATCAAAATCATACATGGTTTATATATATATATATATATATATATTCATAGAACCTAGGCAGGTGTAGGTCCTGTATATTTAAGAGGCAGTTTGCAGTCTGACAAAACCTGTCTATATATCGCAAGTGATTTGACAAATTTTGAATTTGTGGATTTGCCGTATGTTAATTGTGCGACATATACTTTTTTAAAATTTATATAGAAATTTTTTTGCCACATGCTGGTCCGTGTAATACAATGCGTAATTTGTTGGTCCATGTATATATGGTCCACAGATCTAAGCTACTTGTTGTTCCATTTTTTGGAAGGGATAGTCCTATCCTATTGGTGTAGCCGATAGAGGGGTAGGACCAGCTTTTGCTTTTCATTTAAAAAAGTATATAACATATTATATTATGGTTGTGTTGAAACTATTGATTTCCATTTAATGACTTTAACATTTAAAAATAATGTTTATACTAATGTGTTAAAACTTTGTTTAACATTCGCAAACATAATTATTTCACTTACAAAAGGTACTCGTCACTGGATGGCAACGTTTTTTTTCGACCATGAAACTAATACTACATATTAGTGTCTATTTAGTACTAAATTAATAGAATTAGTACTTTCACCGTTTTCGAGTTATTAAAGAAAATCTTTGGCCGTGCTAGTGAACGAGGTAGTCCGACTACATTGTGTTTCGGCCCCCGAAACATATCCAACTATTTAGTACCTACTTAGTACTAAATTATAAGAATTAGTACTAACACCATTCCTGAGCTATTAAATAAAAGCTTTGACCGTGGTAGTGATATGGTAAACCAGCCACTTTGAATTTCGGCCTAGAAACTTAAACCACTAATACCTATTTAGTAAGCCTACTACATTATAAGAATTTGTCCTAATACGTTTCATGAGTTAGCCTACTAAGGAAAATCCGTGACCGGGGCATCGATATGGAAGTCAGACCTCTTTATAATTCGTCCCCGAACTTATATTACAATTTAGTACTTCTTTAGTACTAAATTAATAGAATTAGTACTAACACTGTTCATGAGTTATTAAGGAAAATTTTTGGCTGGGGCATCGACATGGTAGTCAGACCCCTTTGTATGTCGTCCCCGAACTTATGTATATTAGAATTTAGTACTTACTTAGTACTAAATATTAGTATTACCACCGTTTTCGAGTTATTAATGAAACCCGTTAGACGAAACAGTGATATGAAAACGCCGGCCTCATTAAATTTCGGCCCCATAACGCATACCACGATTTAGTATATATTACATTATTTTGAATTCTTACTAACACCGTTCCCGAGTTATTAAAGAAAATCTTTGGCAGTGCTAGCGGCGAGATAATCCGGCTACATTTTGTTTCGGCCCCGAAACTTATACTACGATTTCAGTACCTATTTAGTACTAAATTATAATAATTAGTACTAACACCGTTCCCGAGTTATTAAAGAAAATCTTTGGACGTGCTAGTGACCAAGTAGCCCGGCTACATTGTGGTTCGGTAACGAAACTTATACTACGATTTCAGTCCCTATTTACTACTAAATTATAATAATTAGTACTAACACCGTTCCCGAGTTATTATAGAGAATCTTGGCCGTTCTAGTGACCAGGTAGCCCGGCTACATTGTGGTTCGGTCCCGAAACTAATACAACGATTTCAGTCCCTATTTACTACTACATTATAATAATTAGTACTAACACCGTTCCCGAGTTATTAAAGAGAATCTTGGCTGTTATAGTGACCAGGTAGCCCGGCTACATTGTGGTTCGGTCCCGAAACTTATACAACGATTTCAGTCCCTATTTACTACTAAATCATAATAATTAATACTAACACCGTTCCCGAGTTATTAAAGAGAATCTTGGCCGTTCTAGTGACCAGGTAGCCCGGCTACATTGTGTTTCGATCACGAAACTTATACGATTTACTACTAAATTATAACAATTAGTACTAACATTGTTCTCGACTTTTTAAATAAAATCTTTGGCCGTGCTAGTGACGAGGTAGTCCGACTACATTGTGTTTCGGCCCCCGAAACATATCCAACTATTTAGTACCTACTTAGTACTAAATTATAAGAATTAGTACTAACACCATTCCTGAGCTATTAAATTAAATCTTTGGCCGTGGTAGTGATATGGTAAACCAGCCACTTTGAATTTCGGTTCATAAACGTAAACAACGATTTAATACCTATTTAGTACTACATTATAAGAATTTGTGCTAACACCGTTTATGAGTTATTAAGGAAAATCTTTGGCCGGGGCATCGACAAGGTTGTCAGACCTCTTTATATTTTGTCCCCGAACTTATATATCAATTTAGTTACTTATTTAGGACTAAATTATTAGACTTAGTACTAACATTGTTATAGAGTTATTAAAGAAAATCGTTGGCCGGGGTAGTGACATGGTAGCCCAGCCACCTTGTATTTCGGCCCCGTAACTTAAACCACAATTTAGTTCCAGGTAGTACTAAATTATTAGAATTAGTACTAACACCGTACTCGATTTATTAAAGACAATCTTTTGCTGTGCTAGTGACAAGGTAGCCCGCCCTCCTTGTATTTCGGCCCCAAAACGTATACCACGATTTGGTTCTTATTTAGTACTAAATTAAAAGAAGTAGTACTAACACCATTCCCTTATTATTAAAGAGAAACTTTGGCCGTGTTAGTGACAAGGTAGCCCGGCTCCATTGTATTTCAACCCCGAAACATAAACCACAATTTAATACCTACAGTATTTACTAGGTCTACTATATTATAAGTATTTGCACTAACATCATTCTTGAGTTATTAAGGAAACTTTGGCCGGGACATTGACATGGAGTCAGACCTCTTTTAATTTCGTCCCCGAACTTATTTTACGATTTCGTACCCATTTAGTACTCATTATTAGAATTAGTACTAACACTGTTCTAGATTTATTGAAGAAATACATTGACGAGTGGTAAGGCAGCTCAGCCACTTTGAATTTTGGCCCCCAAATGTATACCACGATTTATACCTATTTAGTACTAAATTATAATAAATATTACAAACACCGTTCATGAGTTATTAAAGAAAATTTTTGGCCGGACCATGGAAATGGTAGTCAAACCTCTTGGTATTTTGTCTAGATTTAGTACTAAATTATGAGAATTAGTACTAACACTCCTAATAAGTTATAATATTTAGGTAGTATTTATACTTCCTCGCCCCCCCTCCCATTTTCGAACTTTATTATTTAATTTACAACGAAGTTTTATGCTATTTTTGTGTTTAAAAAAAAACACTTGTGCTTTATACGTTTTTAAGTTTCCATAAAACTGATTGGGGGATATGGACATGGCAGCCCCCAAAATTGATTAATACAATTTAAATTACACCAACGTTTTGTGCTAGTTTGATCTTCACTGTGATTCAAACCAGACGTTTCGTGCTCGACTCGTTATTGATTAAAACATATTAATGAAGGGGGGCTGGAGGCATGGTAGCCATCTAAATCGAATTTTAAAATTAAAATTGCATCTCAGTTTCCTGCTAATTTTGCACTGTTTTGTGCTTTAAACTAAAGGTTTTGTACTCACAACGTTGTTTCATTGTTGATAATAATATGGGTTTGTTTTCGTATAGTGTATTCATTAGGAAGTACATGTGTGAAATTCTCTTCCTAAATAAAGTTGACGCCAGTTACCAGCTAAAGGCGGTAAATTCAGATGGTTTGCTTCTTGGAAAGCCGACCTGTTTACTATCAAATCTCAATAGCCATGTGGGTGTTGCGTATTTAGGTTACACTAGATAGATTTTTAATTTCGAAAATATCGTAGATTTATTGAGTAAAAGTTTTAATAAAATAAACCGTACGAAAACATTGCACAAACTTTCTCCCTCACCCATTCACAATCGAAATACTAACCAAACAACTTTATTCGTTACAAAAATCTCAGTTCAGTAGTTGTTGGTAAAAGAATTAAAATGAACTGTAGACACTGTCTTTAAAACTATATTTTAAATATGGTCTAAACTTGCTTCTCTTGTGTCATAACACTACCCTTAGCTTTTAATAACAGCGGTCAAGGTTCAATTTAGTTTTTTTTTTATTTTCCATGAAATTTAATATTTTTTTACATCGTAATACTGTACATTCGATTTTGAACATGGATACGGGTCATGAAAGTTCATCTTTATCAATAAATTTGAACAAAATCGGTAGAGATATTTAGAAAAATCAAATACTTTCGATAATTCAAGAACTGGCGAGAGGTACGATTTCCTTGTTTCATGGCGTCTGCATTTCGTTCTTGATTGAAATAGTAAGAGACAATTTTGATAAAATCTAAAATTAGTGTTCTCTTATTAGCTACTCGCAAATTCTGAGTTA
Organism: Aphrophora alni; assembly: GCA_963513935.1. Classification (NCBI taxonomy): domain Eukaryota; kingdom Metazoa; phylum Arthropoda; class Insecta; order Hemiptera; family Aphrophoridae; genus Aphrophora; species Aphrophora alni. The sequence continues at coordinate 125,704,329 of OY740769.1, read as the reverse complement.
TGGAAAAATGAAAACGAATTTACTGAAATATGTACAAATTATGCTCACATATCAAATTTGATAAAAAAGTAGTAAGTTACATGGGTTTGGGCTGCATTGCACTGAACTGTCGACATACGTGACGCCCGACGAAAGACAAAAATCATTCCCAAAAACACTATTTTTGGGACTAGAATGGGGACCAGAATCGCAAAAAACAGGACATTATTTGTTGACCCTACTTTTCCTCTATTATATGTGTAAAAAGAAAAGAATAATTTTAATTATGCGTGATCAGTAAAAAAAGTGATTTTTGAAATAATATCTGTCTCATGCACAAATACTACAGCCGAAACAAGTGAACCAATTTTTATCAAATTTGACATGTTGAAATAATTTGGCTGTACAGTAACTTTTTTGATAATTGTACATTTTAGTTACAGTTGAAAACACATAATACCGCACAAATCGAAGCTTTTGTGAAATTCAAGTTTAAAATTTAGTTTGAATGGGCTGCCATTTTTTTAAGAACCACAAATTTAAACTTAAAAACGCGATGAGACCAAAACTTAATGTTCGTAGCACAAAACTGTTACAAAACACTGGTGTAATTTAAATTTATAAAAATTCTAATAAAAGGGGTTACATATCTAAAACCCCCTCCAATTTTTAAAAAACCCCTCCAACCCTCCCCCCTCTTCAGCCTCGTACCAATATGTATTTACCAATAACCCTACAACGAGTCGAGCTTAAAACTTTTAGTTTGATGCACAAAGCTTTGGTGTATTTAAAATTTTCAAATCCGGTTAAGATTTCTAATATGTCTCCAGCATCCCTCCCCCACTACTATCAATAACTCCAAAATACGACAAGCACAAAACAGCAAGAAACTACTACAAAAGTAGGTGTAATTTAAGTTTTAAAATCTTATATAAATGGCTAGCATGTTTCCAGCCCCCTGGTCAACAATTTTCCTTATTAATCCAAGAATGGTGTTATTACTAATTCAATAATGTAGCTAGGATATTTTAAATATTGAAATTTTCTTATATGTGTATATAGGGAGTGTAGGACATTTATTCTCTTTCAAATTAATATTACATTCATTTTACAAATAATACTAAAATATATAAACTAGAAGTCGCTAGGACCAATTTTGCAACGTTTTGTAAATAGTTATATACATAAATTAAATGTATTAAATGCAGTATTTAAAAACCCGTATCTACCCTACATCTAACAAACATTAGTTTAAAAATATTTTTTTATTTATTTAAAATTCAGCAATACTTCAATTTATTTTATTTGGATGAAGACAATCTCTTAGTAACAGGATTGTTTCATCTTTCTTTCTTATATTCATTAGAAGTTTTCCAGCGTCATGAATTTTTCTCGAAACAACATGCTTATTACTTTTTTTAAAGTGGTTACTAGGAAAATCACAAGTAATACCCATAACTAAAGGGTACACTGCAATACCATAACGACTTTGTGTTTTTTTTCTTTTTTTTTTTTAGCGAAGGGAGTATTTGCTCTTTATATTTTGCACTGGTTACTTCAGCAGTGGGGTGATATGTTACAATTGTTACACCATATCTCTTAACAAAATTAGGACATTTCCTATTTCTTGCATTCATTGTCCGCCAGTCTTCGTCATCATCTTCTACATTAGTAGACGATACTTCCTCATTTCTTTTGAAGTTTTCTGCTCATTTAGGTACATGTTTTCGAAAAGATTTTTTTGAGTAAAGCCCTTGACAAAACATATGTAACATAATTAGAAGCTACACATTTTGCATTCACTGGTACACGCCTTGCAGGCAAAAGTCGACAACTTTCTTTATCAATTGAGAAGTCAATAAATACTTTTCTATTGTAAAATGTTATTGCCTTTGTTCCTTAAATCATCAAATATTTTACGTCTCTTATTAACTTGCTTTCCTCACTACACACTTCCATCAAGGCCATATAGGTGATTCAGTTATATGTTTATATGTTTTACCGTGATTACATATTCACATCGCTGATTTCATAACAGCACGTATGATTCATTTGTAAATCTAAATATCTAGGAAAATTGTTGTTGATTTAGTAGCTTTCTACAAACTTCAAGAGTTTGATTGTAATAGTTTTGTTTGTGATTTTGGAACTTTTTAGTTTCTGTTGGAAATTTATACATTATAATTAGTGGAGATTTAAATATAAACCTTTTAGAAAATTCGAATGTAGTGAATATTTATAAAATAAAAATGGCCTGTCATGGATTGAGCTCGCTCATAAATAACCCAACTAGATTCTCGAGAGATTCAGCTTCATGGCTACATGTATTGACCATATTTCTGTTAGACGTAAAGTTGGACTTAATTTGGAATATGAGAGTTGGGTGATTAATATAGATGTTACTGACCAAATGATAAACTGTTGTATGCGTCAAGTGTGAATGTAAGATTAAATGTGCGAAATCAAAGTCTACCAAAGGTGAAATTGATTTTAAACGACTTAAGGAACTTATGCAGAGTGAAAATTAGAAATATATTTACTCAACAGACTCGGCTTCCTTAACATTTGCATATTTTCTTAAAATATTTAACTTTTACCTTAATGAATTTTATACAAATAAATTTGGCCAAAATTCGTCAAAAAAATAATTAAAACAATGGATCAGTTTTGTTATTTTAAAAAGATAAATATAAAAAACTCTCTATATAAAAACTGTCTAAAACATACTAACAACTCAAAATGAAAAAGCAGGATTTATTATTATTTCATGCAAGAAAAATCTTAATAAAAAATTAAAGACACTAAAAATCAGTGTTATAGATATTTTTTTATTGTCATAGGGGGGACCCCAGAAAACAATGGAATACAATTAATACAAAAATTGGAGAGAAGCATTATGATGCTGTAAATATTACTCTTATTTGGATGATCATATAATTTAAATAATTAAAGCCAGCCGTTTTCGAGTACGATAAATTTAGGTCAAATCTCATAGAAACCCTAATTTACATTTACAAACCAAATTTTCCTTAAAATGGTTGGGATCATGAAAAATACTAAGAATAAAGAAGGATTAAGACTATTTGTGGTTTTTTTGAAAAAAATTAAATCAGTTTTCCTATTTATAGGTAGGTGTTGACATTAAAAAAAAGATACCGGAAAATGGTGGCAGTTTTGAAAATGTTATATATTTTAATGGTGACACACTTAAAATGAACAACTGTTATAGAAGGAATTTTTTTAAATTAGTTACACTTATTTTGGATAAGCAATTTCGACTCAAATCTATGGCGAACATTTCAAATTACCGCATATTTTTCTATAAATAACTGATGATCAAAATAATATTGTTATTAGAGCAAAATTGTTATCATTATAAAAAAATGCCATTACTTCAATAATGGCAAAAAATATTCGAAAATTTTTAATTGAATTTTATTTGTTACAAATAATATTATTTTTTCGAAATTCAGTTGATACACTTTTATATGTATGGAATTGGTGCTTTAAGTTTCTCTTAACCTGAGTGTAAAAACCTACATCTCTTTATTAAAAACATATGTTTTGGATATTCAACTTATGATTGCCACTATCTATGAAAGTATCTTAATACTTTAAGTAATAATTAATTAAACTAGAAAACGATTACAGCTCTTATTAAACTCAATTTGAATCCCTGTTTACAGATTGAAAATTACTGGAATACAAGTTAATAGTATTATCCTCACTTCAAACTTAAACTGACGCAATAAGAACGAAGTGTTGACCTAGCTGTGGTGGTGAACTTCTCCTCAAACGAAAATTAGTTCTAAATACATCAGATAAATAGAGGTAGCTCCAAATCAAGGAAGTATACAGAAAGTCGTCAGTTTAAAGTCCGACGAAATATATAGTTTATACAGTAACACGGCAGTTGTAGGTCCTGGACCTACAACGGCCAAGACTGGATTAGCAACTGCGCAAGGACCGGAAAGTTACGCACAATAACACACTGTTTGACCAACAACTGCCGAGGTTACAAACATATATATATATATATATATATATATATATATATATATATATATACACAGCCACCTGATATATACAGCCACCTAGCCAAACCTATTTGTTTGTCAGTGAGAATAATAAATTTACTCAAAGATAACTTGCACCCTCTGCAAGAAAAAGCAGTAGCATTAGATGTACTACAATATATAGTCGACAGTAAACTGATGGGTGCTTACTGATAAGAAGCTCACTGACAAAGTAGGACAATATAATCTGAATCGATTTCTTTCAGCGGGTTCCAAGAAACCAGCATCAACAATAACTAACCAAAATAGGATTTTTGACAATCATCTGAAAACAGTTACGAGTGGGGGGGGAATAGTAAATAATTACCAAATGTGTTTATCTGGAGGAATCATATCATGTAATCAATGTTCCTTGAGTTATCAGAAGTAGGCCTGCTAGAATCTTTAACTTCTAGAAACCATAACATGGAGATGGCTTATCTATTTAGTAGGCCTATGTAAATGGTAATTACAGCAGAATCTCTCTTAACCGGTCTAGTCGGGACTGACACCCGGGCCGGTTGTCCGTTTGACCGGTTAATCCGAGGTTCCCGTGAAAAATCGGATTTCGTTTAAAGAAAGCTTATTAAATCAGGTAGTGCTAAGAATTATGATGAAAATGAAAATTTATTTATTTGACCCTCTTTTATACATAATTTTAACAGGGGAAAAAATGACAATCTTATATACTTAATAATAAAATAGACAACTATTCACATTACAAAATATAATACATATAAAATAAAATTCATAATAACATAATAAACAACAACAATAATAATAATAATAACAAAAATACTTCCTATGCAATTAAGATGTTATTGCAACTCATTTTATTGTACATAAATGTACCGTATATATTATGTTATGTATATTATACATCAAACATGAAAAAATAAAACACTACAAAGCTTTATTACAGATTCCCCTCTGTCAAGTATTTTAACACATTTAACCTCGTCTCAAACGAAACCAACACACGCTCCTGTTTTCATAACTCGTTCATTTTTATTTACTGTATATAGTACTGTACGAAGATCATAACCAGTCAAAGACAAGAAGAAAACTGAAAAGAAATGATATATTTTCCATAATGTATACTAAATTGATTCATGGAAAAAAAGCAGCCCGTCAAATGTTGTTGTCGGTGTGTGTCTGCTATACCGACAGGTGCCAATGCCACGGTGTTTTTACGCCGCCGACAATGGGATACCGCTATCGACAAAGTCGTTTGACTCGCCGCTGCTTTGGTGCCGCGGTGTTTTTACGCCGCCGACAACGGGATACCGCTATCGACAAAGTCGTTTTACTCGCAGCTGCTTTAGTTTTTCAATTACAATTTATTTTCGGAAACTCTCATCAAACCAGTACACTACAAAACAGGCCAGTTAATCCGATGACCGGTTGATCCGAGGCCGGTTAACAGAGGTTCTACTGTACTTAAAATATTAGATGCAATTTACAAAAAATTTTGCTGGTCACCAAATTAAGACTTAATATAGCAGAAGAAAAATGTAAGATCTTAATGAATTTAACTAAGAGTATTGTAAGATAGTATCCTACATTTCATGATCGATTATATAGACTTTTCTATAGGTTTAAATCATGATGAAGATCCATAATATCTGATATTTCATTATAAAATTTGTTAATAATCAGCAGTATGCATACCTTTGTTTGAATTGTCTTTTTTAGATAACAATGAAGTGATACTTTCAATAGCTTCGATACTTTCATCATTTGAATCAGAATTTGTTGTACTCATATTACTTACGGTACTAAAACAAAAGAAGAAGCAATTCAAAACAAAACCTATTATTTTTTTAATTTCCTTTGTTATAACCAAATATTTACATATATATTTATTACATTGGAGTGTACTATACTAATCAAGATATGGTAATAAATCTGAAATAAATATTGAATGAGCATCAATCAGCTATAGAAAATAAATAAAAATACTATCTTAATATTTCTTATTTTATACTAAACTAATATATTGTTATACTTCAAAAGTGTCTACCGACATCAAATATGATCTAACTGTTTCAAAATAAGGTAGGTAGTAAGCGATTTCGACAATTTTCATAACTAAATATCAGGGCAGACTAGAATGCATAATTACCCACCCAGTCAAAGTGAGAGCTACTACATTAGAGTTTTGGTAGCAGCAACACCTAAAACAAGTTATGTCAAGTTTTAATTAATTGGACTAATTAGTTTAATCGGGCCACTTGATTGTATATCCTGACCTAAGCTAACTACTATGCAGTGTTGTCACAACAAAAATCGGTAATTACATATTGAAGCTTCCCCCCTAAAAATTAAACTGTCATTAATCTGATATTTTTTTAATGAGAACCCATTTTCAAGTCTCAAAATCCATTAATATTTATGAAACTTAAAATTTTAGGCACAAGGAATTTAGGCATTTTTGGGTTATGACAAATCTGTACAATGACAACATGAGTCAAGTTTGTGACTGCATCACCAATCTATGTTTATGTTATACACTGTACATTACATTAGTATAAATCATGGTGTATAATTAATAGGACATGAGTCTGGGAAGCTAACTATATAGGCCTATATATGTATATATAATTACCTTCCCAGACCTTTGTAAACATAGACTCGTAAGCAGTCACAAACTTACTCACATTTTCATTATACACATCCGTCATAACCCAAATAAGCTTTAAATCCTTGTGTAAAAAAGTGTCAATTTCTCCAATATTACTATATTATGCGACTTGAAAATTGTTTCACGTTGTTAAAAAATATCTAATTAATGGGAAAAAATAAATAGTTTAAGTTCACATGATTTTCAGCAAATAAATCTGGGGGAAGCTTCAATACATAATTACCCAAAATCTAACTTAATCTGATCTTTAGATAGATTAGATCTTTAAATTTTGCAGGATAGCCTATAACAAACATTCAAAGATAAAAGCTACAGAGAGATTGGTCATCTCTCCCGATATTTGCTATTCCATGAATAAAATGGGATCAAAGATTCTACTTTAGGACTACTACTGTACTATTAATTTTGCATCAGACCCTAGGACTGATAATAAAAAAGGAAATAAATACAGAAAAAAAACAATTCTTTAGACCCATGACCAAAATTGTGTGCAAATCGTTACACATGCATTTAGGATTCACGGCGAGACAAAAATCAAAAATATTTGGGTAATTTTAAAAACATATTTTTAAGGAAGTTAAAAATGGTGTCAAACAACAATTTGTGTGAAAATGTTCGATAAACTATGTAGATTTAATAATATTAAAAATTGGAAGTCATTTTCAATAAAACTATACTTAAGCCATCATTATGCCATTGATTAATAAACATGTGAATTATTATGTTAGATTTAAGAATGTGAAATAATGTTAAATGAACATAGGCTATGCACAAGGTTATAACAGATATTAAAGCTAAAAGAAGTTGGTCATTGTAAGTTATTTTCCGAAAATTATGAAATTTTAAACACTAATTAAATTAAATACAACACTCCGGTGAAACAGGTTTCCACAATAAAATTTAAATTTACTTTAGCAAACCTTTTCTTCATAAAAACTTCTAATTAAAATCCATTGAAGTTTGAATTATTGTTTGAAATCAAGTTTAGCTCAGCCGCCAACAGAACAGAGTAGGGATTGGTGTTATACCGTTATAAAACGTAATAGAAAGAACAACTTGTTACCAAGTACCAAGTAAAACCGTGATCACGGAATTCGTTACTGGAAACGAAACTAACTACTGTATTTCTTATACGCGATCTCTGAATCACCACAATCTGGAATGTAATATCAGCTAGATAACAAAGTACAACATATTATAGTGACCAAGTAACGTAATAGACTGATAACTAACTGAAGCTAAGTGATTGGTAGACGTATCACCATTTGTAGCGTTATAACTTCTGAGCATTTACACTTCCGCTGACTGTCGTCATAATAACTTCCTGATTCTTGCTGCTACAATATTTACGCATTTCAACTGAAACGTCGGAAATGAGCGAGAACATCTCCAGGAAATAAGCTTGTCTCAGGCTTATAGACCTTTTATATACTTTTTGAACTTTGTGAGAATAAGTTGTTATAAAAATTACACCTTAATTAAATAAAAACATTGAATTACAGGAAATTTGATTAAATTACCATTTTTTTTATTACCTACTATTATTATTATGTTGAATTAATATTATTGTTTTTGACTTTGTTTATAAATATACTCTTTCAAGTATATTTTTTTGTTTAAATGCAGCTTTATTCGTCCCACTAAAAAATTTAATTAGGAATGTTATTTATTATTTGTTAGAAACCCATACCGGTATTGAAATTAATTTGTAATTACATTATTCAGCAACAAAAATAACTCGGTTTTATTCCAGTGACAATCTCAGCCAAAGAATAACGAATTAATGTAAGAAGTGTTAATGATTAATTACAGTAATAAGTCAGTCATGGGATCAACACTAAACATAAAAACCTAACTTTAACTTAGTAACAGACAATTGAAAAATAGAGACTGGAATGTGAAGACACAGCTAGCTGGCTGCATACCGATAATAAGTGATTAAAATAATAATATATTATCATTACCTTGTAACTCAATGACCAATAACGTGTAAACGCTTTACCACAAAGTTGCAGTATTTTCCATCACTACAAAGAGATAAAGAATAAACCCAACAACTGAACGTAGCGTTTAGGTATTTTATCTACTGTACTAATAAACTGCCAGCATCAAAGAATATCACGATTTTTGATCTTAGCAAAACATAGAGTCATTGAGTCTCATATTCCTACTCCTAGAGTCTTTTATCTATAGTTTAAATGATGTCTGTTCAGTCAGCTGATTTCAAAGTGATCAAACTTTTTTAACGTATAAGAGAATAACACGATCTCCGTGATCAGCGTGATGTGTACTAATATTTTCATCAGCTGTGTTGTTTGTATTTGTTTATGTTGTGAACTCCAAACTTGCTTGTTTGTGCAGAAGTTTAAATAAAACACCTAAGAATTAGTACCAACTAGGATATACCTCAGATTGCAAAGAATTTGAGATTACGATATTAATATTTGTGGCAATATTTAAACTCGTGTTCAAAACATAGAATCGATAATTTAGAACTGGGTTAATAATAAAAGTACTAAAAACAATAAGGTTATGTGCTAAAAACAACGAACTACAAATAAGTTGATAAGTAAAGGATTGGGTGGTATAAATAATAATACTAATGCCAAAACTACTACAATGTATTAATGAAATTAATGTACATTATTATACAAGAAGTTTTTATATTGTATTATAATGCCATGGACAAGGAGAGAAATAATTCAGTTGGGGCTTTTGTTGTTATGTGTTCCTTTGCAATATTACTTAACAAGCCATGATAGCGAGTCTATAGAAAAAGGCAGATCAGATATAGTGTTAAATTTAATTAAAGAAATACGCAGTTTTAAGGACACTTTCCTTAATATAAGCTTAGGGCCATGGAAACTCCAATGGTTGAGATTCTTGTCATGGTTTGTAGTTAGTAAGTATTACAAGTTGCCATCCTTAATCACACTTGTACAGGCAAGTAAAATAACAGAATTAATTGTGTTAAATATTTTTATTTATTATTATTTTTGTATTTACTACCCTATAACTAAAGATAAATGGTAAATGTTTACTATAGGGTCTAAATTTTAATTTTTGTTTTGTTTTTTACTACCATACTCTTTATAGGAATAGTAACATTTCTTTGTGAGCAATTATTTATAAATAGCTACAGTAAACAATTACTCCTATTTTAACATGTAATTCACTTAATTATATATTTTTTCTGTTAAATATATTTTTGCTCACAAAAAAGTACTATTCTTATAAAGACAAGTTATGTAGTACAAAAATAATACAAAAAATATATATCAAAATTAGGGCTCTACAGTAAACAATTACCAGATAAATGTTCAAAATAAAAATTTGTTTGATAATTGTTTACTGTAACTCCAACCGGTCTTTTTATGGTAAATATGCATTGAAGCATATGTGTTGAATATTTCCTTATACATTATTTATGTAAGATTATACCAGTTTACAACAAAGGAATCTTGCTTTGGTTATGTTAGCACAATCAATTCCGTCAATAAACTATTATCTCTTCATGATCTCTTGAATCTGTGAGCTTTTCATCTTGACCTAATAAAGCAAATACGTTTTTGCACAGTCAAACAAAGTAATATCTAGGAGGCAAGTCACACAAAACTTCATTCTCGATATATTGGGCGATGTAAATACAGTTGCACACCTAAAATAATGACAGCAACAATCCATACTTGTATATTTGTTATTTTCTTACATACATTATATATTTGCTGTATTGAAAATGGTGTTAGCACAAATGCTATAATCATTAAGATGTGAATTGTACATAATAAAGTATATATTTAATGATTTCACAAAATAGAAATACCTTATTTCGTAATAATATAATAAGCTTTCAACGAGGAGCTATGATTAACATGAACATGATTTTAAAAAATCGCCAAAAGACCGGTTGCAGTCACAGTAAACAATTACCATTTTTTTTATTAGCAATTAAATTGAGTTTTATGTGTACTTTAGCCATATCTCGACTGTGAAAATTCCAACGTACCTATTAAATTTCTACACTGAATAATTACTCTTCGTTTTATATACAACTATATATGATCGGAATGGGATTATTCTCAGTATAACTAAATAATAATAAATTTGCATAATATATTCATGTTGTATGCAAATTCACATGAATTTTATGTACATAAATTTAATGAGATTAATAATAATTCAATTTGTCACCTGCTACCATCTTTATCATGTTGGTCTCAATTTTCAGTGAATTCATAATAGATTAGGCCTGTCTACAATTATTGTGATAGTTATCAATACGCTTGTGGAAGTTATGATCGAATGTCTATTGGTATGGAACAACAGAATTCCTAAAGTAACCCTTAATTTGTTCAGTGATCAGAGTTGCACTACTAATACAAAGAGGTCTGACAAGAGTAAATACTGGTATATATAATTTAAAAATATAAAAGTTTGTAATTTCAAATGTACTATTTACATTCATTTTGCAGCTTATTTTAAGGAGTGTTTTATTAAAAATAAAAAAAATTATTGAATAGACTTTGAAATATTTATTTAATTTTACTTGTATAATAAAGTAAAATTCTGGAACTGGTTTTTATTTTTTCTAATATTATTTTTTGAAAATTTAAAAAATAATTTTATACCCATATTTAATGTTGACGAAGCTCAAAATGTGAAAACTTTTTAGTAAATCGTTTACAACACCATACGGTTTCTTATTTTTAGCTTTCAACTTACCTTTTAGAAAAAATGAACATATGAAAGTTAGTGCAATATTTTTCGTTGATTTTTTGTTTTAATATGTTGGGTATGTGAGAAAGTTTGTGCAATATTTTTACATTGATTATTAATTTGACTATGTCTGAGAAAGTTAGTGCAATATTTTTGCATTTATTATTAATTTGACTATGTACGGGAGCCTGAAAAAGTTAGTGCAATATTTTTCATAGATTTTTAGTTTTAATATGTATGGGTGTGTGAGAAAGTTTGTACAATATTTTTGCATTGATTATAAGTTTGACTATGTATGCGAGTCTGAGAAACTTAGTGCAATATTTTTCCTAGATTTTACTATATGCATGTATGTATTAATTCTTGCTCCATACCTTTCTCTTATATATAGCTCTAGCATCTTGTGAGGATTTTTGATTACGAGACAGCTCTTTTTTCCCCTATGCAAAATTTTATATCAGAATCTCTGCACAACGCGCCTGAAGAAGTTTTCACTTCAAAATAATACAGTTCGTCTGTGTGACTGCAAAATAAATTCTGTAAACAATACAAACTGTCAGTCTGACCACACGATAAATTATGTAAATAATATAGGAGGCCTGATAGACCACAACCTACTATAGCTCACTACCAGCAATGACCTTGGCACTTCAACTTTCATCACTGATTAACTGTCTCTAGACATGAAGGTAGCTTGAGGCTGAACACCGGAGGTTGTGTAGTGAGAAAGATAAGGGAGAGAAAATATCCCTCACTGTCTGTTAGACATATTGTCTGTCCAACCTTTTAAGTACCTACTAGGTTTTAGAAATCTCAACTAGGCTTACAGCCTTAGTTTTTTTCTAATTTTCTCAGTTTACTTCTTGTCTATATGTTATATCTATTATTCACTTTGATTTATCTTTTATACAGATATTTTTTTATTCATATACAACCAAATGTTTTATACACAAAAATATATATACACATAAAAAATACCCCTGAGAAATTTTATACAGGTTTGAAGAAGGGGATGGACAAGGGCGAGTTTTTATTCGAGAATTGCAGAAAAATAAAAATAAATTGTATTTAAATGTGAAATTGAATAATTTGCAGAACACTTACTTTATTCTATATACTATCTGCAAAAATAAATATATACACATTATTGTTTATAGCCACTAATGACAAAATAAAGTTTTTTAGAAGTGCAGGAGTATATGATACTCTTGAAAACATGAATAAACACCATAAACCGAGTGTCTTTTCTTTTCTGCTGTCTTTTTTGTATGTTTGCATACATGGCACTGGCGTTGGGTTCTTGATCCTTTGCCTGCAGTTTGAGGTATCGGTACTGGTTGTGGAAAATGGCGCTGCATTAGTCAAAGAGGATTTTATTGAGAAGAAGGACGGCTTCCTCTAGGACCGACTTTGGGCTGGTGAAATTTCTCCAACATCTGCTTAATTATTTGAAGCCTAAAATCTAATATTTGTGGGGTTTTTCCGGTTCTTGTCTGATACAGTAGAAATTCATTAAAGAAATATCAATAAGACGCATAAAAAATTTTATATACCATTTCATAGATTTTCTGGCACACTCTAGGGAACTAATTTGCATATCGGATTTATCAACAGTACCCATTTTCTTAGTATATTCTATTGTTGTTATATGTTTTTTGATAGGTTATCCTGTTTCTCTGTCAATTGTATCAGAATTCTCAATTTTATTTTTGTGGATAGATGATAGTATATGAACCGAAAATTTTATTGATAACAAGTTATCTGTATTTTCTTGTTTTATGGTCTCCTCTATTCATTAAAAAAAAAAATCTTTTGGCAATGCTACTCTATGTGGCCGAACAATACCATAAGCACCGATTTTATTTTTGTACAAGTATTGAAAAAGTTGTGGACTTGTATACCAATTGCAAAATAAAGTATGCTTACTTTTCAAATACAGTGCCAATAGAATTGACACAAGAGAATCAGAAATTTTCAAGTTTTCAACGTGTCGTATTTCAGATTCACTTCCCGTTATTACTGTAAAATCTAATGTATATCCGGTTTCAACATCACACAGAATAAATAATTTTACACCAAAATGGTGATGTTTAGTTGGGATGTATTGTTTGAATACTAATTGCACCTTCCATAACATCAAAGACTCATCCATCCACAAGTCTTTGAATGGAGTACACATAAATTTGAATTTATCACACAAATGGTCAACTAAAAATCTTATTTTATAAATTCTTTCATTCGGAGCACTAGCCGGATCACGGAAATGTATTTTAAATAAATCTCTACATATTTTTTTCCCTAAAAATTGGGTTTATATCATCTGGTTTGTCGACCAGTAGTCTTTGTACCTGTTTTTTTTTTTTAAAGTGTGCCATCAAACAGTAAAGACCTAAGAAAGTAAACATTTCATCTGAAGTGTATGTTTTCACTATAGAAATTATTTCATGTTCTACAAGATATTTGAAATAATAAACATTTAATTGATATACTATAAATTGCATCTTAAAAAAAAAAAAAAAAAAAAAAAAAAAACATTTCAGGAGAAATTTCTTCTATGGTTGGATTTAGACCAGAATTATTATCACTAAAATTATGGAGTACCGGTATTGGTTTAAAATTAGGATTATTATTCCTGTCATATTCTATTGGTTTACTTGTTTTTTAAAGTTTTATAGACGTACTTATGCTTGTACTGGGTTCATGCAAAGCAATATCATCGTTAGTATCCGATTCCAAAAGATTGCTATCTTGTGCACAAAACAAATTTTCATTTCCTAGTTCAACTTCAATGTGTGATCCGGCATTTGTAAAGAACTGTTTGATTTCATTATCATTCAGTACACATGTAAACGGAATTAAAACAAGGGTAACTATAGAGACGCACACCAAACTAAATTGCATGCATGGAAGTCGTGGATTTCTATAAACAATGCATGTTACATTTTGTTTTTGTTTAAAAATACAGCTTCTTTAATAAATATCAGGTAACATTACTAATATTAATTTAGAAAGGAACGTTCGCACATGTACAGACATAGTACTTTAAACAGAAAAATACAAAACATATCCGAACATGCATAGTCCGTTACAGAGGTTTATCAACAAAGTGCCTGTATATTCGTAGTACTTAAAAGGTTAAGGGTTAACCCTAAACCTTCTACTGCTTGTGTTGACTACTAAGGGATTGCTGGCCCCATATTTGTTCATATTTAAATTAAAATCTGTTGTACGTAAAAGACTGAATACTTCCGAGTTTTTTTTTTTGTCAATTAGGTACTCCGCAAAAATAATTTTCTCACACATCTCTACAATTCTAATAAATCAATACATTAATTCATGGCAAATATATTAGTATAAAAATGCTTGATTTCTCCAACATATTCCATTTCCTATTACAGTATTAGCAAACTCTAGAGAAATAGTTTGGTTATTCTTAATTTAAAAAATAAATAATCCTGCTGGAATTATTCTCATTGCCTTTAGAAAAATTAAATAAAAAGTATTGTTTTGATTTAGATGTTTTAGGGATAGAAGAAAATGAAGTCGAAGAATCACCTGCAATTGAAGTAATGGAATATAGAAAGAAATTAGGTTTACATAGGAAATCAACAAAAATACGCTTAGAACGGCCAAAAGAAGTGCGGTATAGAGTTGGCCAAGTTGTAGAACATATTACTGAAGGTTATAAGGGTGTTATTATTGAATGGTATTTGGATTACGAAGTAAGTATAATTAATAAGTGTTTTATATAACTGAGGCCCCCAATTAGAAACCTTAGGAATGATATCTTTTAAATAATATGGAACTTTTTGTGTTTAGGGTTTTTGTCATGAAGATAGGAATATAAAGTATATACTGTAAGGATATGTTTTAACTTTTAACGACTTAATTATCATGGCTATATTTTCCAGAAGAAATGGGGGGGGATGAGAAAGGTAGTGCAAAATATTTCTTCAGGTTCAAAATAATCATGAAAATACCAACTTTTATCAAAGCTTTAAGAAAGTAAGTATTTAAGTAAAATCCAAGAATTTTTTTCAAAGTAGGCCGCCTATATCTTATGGCGAAAAGTAGGTATAGACTGCAAACAGTTCCTTCAGCAACTTAATTTTTTTTTAAACTGTTTGTGATTTACAAATTTTAAATCAGGTCTTATAAAGCATAACTAAATTTCTAGAGAGAAACAGGATCAGCTCTTTAGGCTGAAGATAATAGATCTATTTCTGGAAAACCTGTGATTTGTATGATAGCTCTTGTAATTATAAGTTGTCAATTTTGTAAGTTTTGTTTTGTTTTTGTTTTTTTTCTCCCCCAAATTTGACTCTCATGGTAAACTTTGAAAATGCATACAAAAATACTGTGGAAAATCTGAATTAAATCTAAAAATTAATGATTTCAAAAATATATTAGCATTCTACAGAAAATTTTAAAAATTCGTCACAATAAGATAGTTGGAAACATTATTTAAAAACAGATAACACAGTTTTAATGTTGTTCCAAACAAAATTGTTTAACTTACTATGGACTGTAATTTCATTATTTTTGTAAACTTCTTTAGGCTACCTATTATTTTAAAATTTGATGCTCAACTGTGTAAATTTTCTTAGTTTGTTATGTAAGTGACCTGTACAGGTTGAAACGGGTAGTGGTATTAAAGTTACTTTTTGTGGGCTGTGTCAATGAGGTTTTTTATCACATTTTTAGAATATCTGGGAATGAATTAATGAATATGGTAATTAATTTTACAGACATCAAAGACACCAATATATTCATTGCTCCTTGATGAGCAAGATACAGTTTTAGTACCAACTGTTAAAGAAATCACACAGGACAAGATTTATTTATTGGAAAAAACAAAGGTTGGTATTATTATTTCATAGAAAAAAGTTGTTATATGAGGGCTGTTCGGAAAGTAAATTCAGGTTTGTTATAAAAAAAAAAAAAAAAAAAAAAAAAAAAAAAAAAACCAATAAAATTAGATGGTTTTTTTACAATTTAGAGTTACAACTCCTATCTATTTTTCCATAGGTATTGTTTCCTGTACAGTTGGTATATATAAATGGTGAACAAGTGTTTTAATAACTCTCATCATAGAACTCTGCAGCTTCCAAATTAAGCCATGCGACACTGTCCTTCAACTCGTCATCGTTTTCAAACCACTGTTAAGCTAGCTATTTTTGCCTGTTTGAAAAAAAAGGTGATAATCATTAGTGCCAAATCAGGACTCTATGGAGGATGTTCAAACAACTCCTATTTGAAACTGTCAAGTAACCCTTGTTCACATTAGGACGAGTGTTACAATACAGACACCTGTTCTTTGCCTACAGACAATACCATTCATTTTGGAATCTGGGATTTTTAATAGAAACAGGCATTTTTAACAACAGTATTGACGCAAGAACAGGCTGAACAGCCTTCCAACTAGTACTCCCGAACTTGTGCTAAGCCAGGCTACACTGCTGTGCAAAGATCATATCTACTATCCCCATTCCTCTGCATGGTATAAAGAAACTGAACACTTTCCAAACAGCCCTCATATATAATTTATTGTTATTTTATTTAATGATTTTTTAAAATAAATAACCTATATAATAACTAGCTATCACAATTTGTATTTGATAGTTTTTAAAGCTCAGGGCAACATATTATAGAACTATTGTATTGTTGTTAGCTTTTTTTAGTTAGAATGATAAAGTACATAATAAATTTTAGTGACTTAAATCTAATAACTTTATATATTTCTAGTTTTCAATGTCTTTGTTCATTAATAATATTATTCGGGGCTTAAGGTCTAAGCAGGCATCTTCAATTTGTTCACAGTGTTTACATCTAGTAAGCCAATCTTCTCATGTTATTCCACTGCATGTATCTGACTTTTAAACTGTTCATTAAAAATGAAGGGGTTTTTACATCACATTTACTTTGAATGAACTCCACATCTACGTTGTACTGAAAAACGGTTTATTCGGCTCTAATAGCCATTTTGCCAAAACTTGTCCATATAAATACCCAATGTTCAATTCACAAAGATCTTTCCAATGCTAGGGACCCTATACTATCTTATGCACTTCTCCACTTTGCAGTTGCTGTATTATTATTTGAAGGAGTAATGCTTCCCCTATTTCATTATTTGTAAAATTACCTTTATTACATTAATTGTTATATTAATCTATTTAGTTTCCTGTATTCAAGAATCTTAACAAAAACATTTGACCAGTTTTTCATACTGAAATTGAAAATTGAAAACTATATACTTCATAGTAAAAGGTACAGCTCTTCAAAAAAGTAAGAGCACATCTTGGAATGGTTATTGACAACAAACTTAATCTAAAGCACCATGCTGACCATATTGCTACAAAGGTTTCATCTAAACCTAGTAATATGAAATACTAACCACCATAAAATGAAACTCTAGATCTGATGAATAAGTTCACTGAACTTATATCAAACCAAATCTACTCTACAGTAGAGAATTACTGACCACCCAACAAACAATAGTACGGTATGATTAAAAAAAAAAAAAAAAAATTAAATAAGCCAAAATAATTGTCTATGGCTTGTAAAAAGTGCAGTAAAAACAACCCCAATACGAGCCATTCAATCTTTTACAAATATCCCACTTTACAGGATGAATACAAATATACGGTAAGTATAATATGTGAACAAAATTTCTAAAAGAAATATAATAATACAGTGTTGCCATTTGAACAAACGTTAAAACCCCAAACTAGCTTTAAACATTAAGTACTAAAATGAATTAAACTCTCTTTACCACTTTGTAAAAATATCCTACTGACTTTCTCTTTCTACAAATAGACATGACAGAAAACAAATCCATATGACAAAGTGGTTGACCTTACTTTTTGTGTATAATAACTAGACCTACAATGTGAAAAAATAAACATGACGTGTTTACTTAAGAAACAAAACAATTGACTAAATACTTTACTAGGAAAAATGTCTGAATACGTCAAACTATGAATGCTCTTACTTTTTTCCTACTGGTATTTATTGTTAAAAGCTAAATTGTGTTCAAATACAGAGAAACTGATTGCAACTACTGAATGCCAAGGATTGCTTTCAAAATACAGGAGTCTCTGTACTAAATACAGAGAACTGGGGAGTCTGCAATATCTTTATTTACGAACCTGCTGTGTTGGAGAAACCTTACATCTTGTTCAAACCTTACCGATGACAGCTGCAATTTACCTCACTGTATGGGCTAAACCTAGTACACATTATAATAATCAACGCCTGCTAGCTACTAGCTAACATGTATCTTGAAATTGTACTTCACCCCAGGACAATATCTCAGGATGTAAATATGATGGTTAATATCATATTTTTGACATGCAAATTGGTTATATAACATAGTAAAAATTAGACCATTTTCATATCTTCTGCATTTCATGGTTATTTTTTTTACTGTAGAAGTTATGCTAATAATGGCAACCCTCATGAATAAACCAGCACAGTTTATGAATTGGTCAATATTAGTTAAAAAATTTATGAGTATAAAATATAAATTAAACAGTTTTCAGTTACCACATGAAAACAATTTATGTCCAGTTTAATTTTAATTGTAAATTGCTTTAAATTGTACTAATTTTAATAGTTTATAATGAGATATTTCTCTTATTACTTTCATTTTGTTGTTGTTAAAACAGATAGTAAATTCTCATCTTAAGAACTATTTCATTTCTTACGATGGGGCACAGTATATACCTCAACCATGGCTTCGAGAAATGTATCCAAATGACTGACAGGAAAACATTGCGTCATCTTAAGTTTTACAAGTTGTATTGCAGTTTTTATTTCCAAGCCATTAGTTGATTTTCACTAAGGCTATATTTGTATAAACAGTAAATGTAATAATTATTTTTCAATTTCATTAATTTTGTTATTGTTACATTACAAACATGATCAAGACTTCAATCCATCTGTAAAGAATAAAGTTGTTTTTATTTATAATGTGTAAGTTTAATAAAAATGTCTTTTAAACCACATCAATTTTTAAACCAACTGCTTTGCCCAGTGAACACTTGTCCTTAAAACCTAATTGTTTACCTTCATACCAATTTTTATAAAATTATCTAAATATTTTTTAACTGCAGTAGGCCCACAAAATGATCAATCATCTATGCATTGAATTATTTGTAATAGTTACAACATAAAACAATTATTACGGCTGTTCTTTTTAGAAATTTAAAACAATGTCAACTTCTAGCACCTTTTACACAGCAACATCACTTACTCAAATTAAGCAGATAGCAACTAAGAAAATTCAATCAATTTACAAAACATACACACATACTGCCATGTATCGAACCCCTACTTGGAACGGCACTCGCCACAAACCCCTACTTGGAACGCCACTTACCATGAACCACTTTTCCTTTTAGACCCCCCCCCTCTCTCTCTCTCTCTCTCTCTCTCTCTCTCTCTCTCTCTCTCTCTCGACTGAAAAGAACTTAAAAAGTGAGAGTGTATTGCTTATGTATACATGTCCGATGTAGAACAAAGTCAATGTATATCAAAAGTATTTTTTATAACAAAAGTGAACTGTTTTAGTAAAATAATATAATGTAATAAAGATTCAATCATATATAAACGTTTAGAGTGAAAGTGTTTGAACTATTAATTTTGCACATTCAGCAAACATATGATGTAATCCGGAAAGTACGGATACAAAGACTAAGTTTTTTGTGTTTTATCAAGAATAGAACAATTTGAACATTTAATTATTCTTTTTCACAATATGAACAATTGATGTGTTCTCAGTAATGAAATACGTGGACTTAAAACATTAACTTTCAATAACGGTTGGAGTGATTGTGATGAAACGTCATGCAGCTTCAACGAGGAAAGGAAATGATTTTTAATAAAGAGTTTGTTTCGAAAATAGTACACGTGTTTGGTAAAGCACATATAAACTGAAATTTATATATAATAAAAATATGATTTTTTAACATTTTATAAATTTGTTTAATATATGAATTTTGAACTTGTTATTTGTTTGATGTCTTATAATATAATACGTAATATATTGTGTTTTAAAGTACACAATGTTAAGATGTTAAAGCTTCTAAGATTAAATATTTAAATTTTATTTCATTTTATTATATAATTACTTCATAGTAATTCAAGAATATAAATTAATTTTTTTTTTTAATAAGAAGCATTATTAAATTTATTTTAGATAACAAGTTGCAACTAAAGTTTAATTCAATAAAATTATTGAACCAATACGGGAATTTGGTTTTATATATGTGTTTACATATTCTAATATTTTGACTAAATAAAATTATGTGCATTTCAGAATAAAAAGACTTCCATTCTTTTATCCAATACTCTATTTAGTACACTTTTTCTAAAGAATTCACGACCCATGAAACAGTAGTATTCATACTTAATAGTAATAAATTTTTAATTTAAATTTTATTTTATTTTTGTAATCAAAGCATTACAAATGGCGCCCAACTTCATTCAATAAAACCTTTTAATAATTTATAAATTGTTTCAATTGTCGCACAACGTGTGGCATTTTACAAAGTCAGTCACCCTTTTTTACTTTTGTTACAGGACCTGTCTAAGGTCTCTCCCTTCAATAAAGCAGTTACAGGCAGAGCAGGTCCTATGGTTTCCAAATACAGTTTCTAATACCAAACCATCATGTGCAAACTGCGATGAGTTTACCAAAACAGTTGAAGTGCTAACGGAGCAGGTGACACAATTACTTGCCATTTTCTCTACTCTTATATCCAATCACAATAACACTTATAAGCTTCTAATAGTAACTTTACTCCTTTTCTATCTGCCTCCACCTCTGTCCTACATTCAAAAAATAAGTCTCAAGTGTCTGTACTTCTAACAAGATCGACACAGACACCGTCGGTTAAATATTTCTTGAAAAATAAGAAACAAAGCCAAAAACTATAACATTGGCTTCAAAATCTGAGCTATCTATAAATAAAATAGACAATAAAAGTGCACTGGTCCGATCTCATTGCCTTGTGCAAGATAACTGTGGTTTTCTTCTGGGCATGCCAACTAGTGGGGTGGTGGAAAAGGCTAACTGGCTAGGATTATAGGTAAATCTGTAACCTGGTATGCGGGAACCCCCAATGTCACAGAACCCCAAGATCTACTGCACCCGGGATTAAAGGGTCAATCAGTGGTGTAAAAACAACAACAACAGAGTTTATTCTATGATTAAACACCTCTCAATTTCGGGGAATTTGACTTTGCTTAAAATATACAATTGTATATTCGAGGAGCAATGTTTTCCCTATGCTTGGTTGGAGGCTACAGTAATTCCTCTTCCAAAAACCAGATAAAGAGAAACCTGAACTAGGAAGTTACCGACCCCTCATTAGTGTATTTTGCAAGGTGGTAGAGAGAATGGTGATCGGGACCTTGATTGATACCTCGAAAGAAACCGGCTCCTTTGTAATGAACAATTTAGCTTTATCATTTTCAATAATTTTGTTCACACATATTTACCATAAAAAAAAAAAAACACCATTTATCAAGTTTTTAGCACTTTCTGGGATGCATATATAAACAATGTCACATCTACTAAGAAATTTAGAAAAAAAGAGGAAAGAAATAACAATTAAGTTTAATCACTTGTATGTTTATCAAGTACTAGGCCCACCATGCAACGAGCTCAGATTTAAGCTAAAATTGGAACAAACAAAGGATCATGAACTTGATGTGGTCTGATTCCAAAGAAAATTCCAACAATTTCCAGTCTTAATCTATTTCCTTTTATTATTTGTTAACAAATTTAATAATATTTTCAACCTTGATGTTTTTAACAATATTTTTAATATATTCAACTTTAATACCAAATTTATATAAAAAAATTTTTTTTTTCCCAAATAAAATTTTTGTGACTTGGTGAAACAATAAATTTAGAAGTTTCCCTCACCCTGATTCTAAATTAAAGATCACACATTTTCACATATACAAATTTCATATATAGGCCTATATATATATATATATATATATATATATATATATATATATATATATATATCATACAAATTATCATATCATCATATATTATCATTATCATATATTATATTATGTTATCATTATTATTAACATTATCATTATCATATATTTTTATATATCATATAAATTTTTGCTACAATCATACACAAAAATAAACTGGAGAAATATATATATTTCCTTTTTTTTATGTAAAAAAAATAAACGGTTTGAATAAAGCCACTGATAATAATTCAAACACTCTCATATCAAACAATTAATTATTGATGTTTAAATATTTTAGTAAAGTTTTTATTTTTACTGTTATTATAGAATACCTTTTACTTCATTGGAAATATATATTTTTTTAATTGTTAAAGTTCCAAAAACGTTTTTTATTTACATACATTGAAGCAAAATTTGTTTTATAAAATTTTTGTTAAATTTCATTATGGCAGAAAATTGAATATGTTCGTATAATTTCTGCACATTTGGATGCTATTCTTGTATTGATACTCTTGTAGTAAAATCTGTTTCTTTTTTACGAGAATTCTAGTACCAGATTAACTGTATGAAAACCAAGTAATTATTTTGCTGGCTTAAACAAGTTGTAATGCAGGAGACAGGATTTTTACTTGATTTTATTATTTTGTTGTATACTGTCTTGCAATTAGCGAAACACTTTGTATATAATTATTTAGTCTGTGATTTAACTTGTTAAGTTGAACTTTGGACATGGATTGTGGTGAATATTGCATAAGGAGATTTTATGAAATTTTTTTTTTATATATCTCAAGAATACTTATTTAATGAGATGTTATACTCTCCAACTTTATTTTTCTAATATTTTTGTGTTATGTTCAGTTTGACTGTATTTTTATTGTAAGTTTTAAATAATTTTAACTGAACAGATCATACTAGAACTTAATAAATTCAAACATAATAAGTTTAATTCGGATAGATTTGTTCACTTCAGACAGTCTTTATTTATGGTGATTTCAGTTTATGATGTTCCTTAAAAGGCTATCACTTATTCTAACTAACATTGCATTTTACAATTGATTTAATAGTTAGATAAAAACCTTCTTAAATACAATATTTGCATTATTTGAGTTAGGAAATACAAGATCTTTTAGGACCTATTATGTTTCTTGTGCCACTAGGAAATATTATTCCTTGTAAAAGCAAATAATTGATTGTATAAGAAATTCAGAGCTCTTAAAAATTATTTCCCTTAAATATCTATATGTGTTTGGTCTAATCCAAGCAACATATTAAGTATATAATAAGAATACAATTTTATTTTTTGCATTTTCAATTGAATCGTGAAGATTGCTGATATATAAAATATAGACATAATAATTAAAGAAGTTGTAATTTTGTTTAGAGTTATTTATTTACTCGCATGTACAATAGAACCCCTCTAATCCGCCCTCGGGTGGTCTGTTACTCCGGTTAATCCGACCGTGCTCGAGCTCGCGATATTGTGCCGACTTCTCGATGACTCACGACCCGTCTGGCTGGTTCTTTCCGGTTTGTTATCGCTTTCCCGCTTCAATGCTGTGTCATCTCTTGTGTTGTTTCTATTGAATTGTTATAGTACTTGCAAAGTTTATATATAGACTTTATTATATAGACTTTTAAAAGTTTATATATATCACTTATTTCACTTTAAAAAAATCTCTTTATATAATATGTAATAAATATTGACTTTTTTCGGATAATCCGACCTTTTTTGCGTTCCGACCATGCCCCCAGTCCCGAAGGTGACGGATTAGAGGGGTTCTACTGTAAATAATTTTAAAATGAAACACTGGAAATAATTTATTTGATACAAATATTTATAACACTTAATAGAATGTATATAATAAATATTAATTATTTAATTTTAATTACCAATTAAGTGAGGAAAACAATTTAACACTAAATGGTATTGCACATAATTATGTAAAAAAATTAAGTCATATAATCAAGAATCATAATTAATTGTAATTGTTCATTGTAAATCGTGTATTTCAACCAATAATTCAAGTAATAAATAAGAAAATATTTTACAAAAAATCAGAGACTAAAAATATTCCATTATTTACACTATAAATATGGATTAAAATCATAAATAAATTTTAATCGCCAATTCTTGTAAACGAAATAATTTCAGCAATTAATTAAAGATATAGAAATTTACTATAAACATACATTTGCTCCTTCTTTACATCATAAATAAAGATGAAAAATGGAATATATTTTTAACTATTAAGATGGTGTATACAATTATGTACAAAGGAGAAGTGAAAATAGTTGTTCCAGTGTTATCCACCAATAATTTTGTCCTGGATCATAGCTTCAGCTTTGTAGACTTTCCAGCATACGAGATAATCTCTGGATAATTTAAACAGTGTATAATAGTTGGCAAACAGTAACAATGCAACAGAAACTACTTGGTACCATTCTGAAGCTCTAATCAATATCACAACTTGCAATACTACAAGTGATAGCTGCAGACCTACCATAACGCATAGAAGTACTGAAGGATTGTTGAAAATTGACTGAAAATAAAATTTAAGATTAAAAATATAATCAAAACTTAATCCAATTAAAATACATATTAGTCCGTTTAGTATCGGCGGCCCGCTAGGAAAAATATTCTGATTGTTTTTTTTGCATAGTCTTATTTCAAATAGTCCCCTTATAACAAATCCGGATGTTGGTATGAGGAAATTGCGGTCATAAATTGTTTTAAAAAAATGTTTTAACAAATTTCAAAAATTCATATTTTCGTCTCGGACAAAGTTTACAGGTTTTTTGGGCTATTTTAAACAAAAAAAGGCTCTTATTAACTTTTGTCTAAAGTCAAACGTTTTTGAGTTAAAAATAATTTAAGGCCTGAAAAACTTTTAAATGGCCATTTTCAACCCTAAAAAAAGTAATAATATTTGAATTTTTTATATTGCCGAGTTAACATCACTCTACAAACTCCTGAAGAAACTTAGTCGATAACTATATAGCAATCTATTATTTTTTAACTCTAATTTTGCACCTAACGAGTTTTGTGACTGCTTTATATATCCATATATACTTACCGCCTGCATCTCGCTGGTGCTCGGAATTCACTGGTTATTAAATTGTATTTCCTTGTTGCTAACTAGAGATGTGCGAAACCTCGAAATCATGAGCTTGAATTTTGGACAACGGCTAAAGATATTGAGCCCGGCTCAATTGTTCAAGCTCAGCTTGATTTTTCAACCTTGACACATTTTTCAAAGAGGATAACTTTATTTTACGAAACTGGTTCAATTTTACGAACTCTGCACTGTTTTCCGATTAGATCTAGCTTATACAAGCTTGGTTTGGTTTTAAAACAAGGCCTAAACTGATACAATAATACTGCAACAAGAGCTGGATATAACGTGAACTGATGAAATGGGAAAACAGTCATAATTGATATTGGTTATGAAATGAAGGGATATGATATTTATATTTAATTGTTCTTCTAATGAGATAGAAACAAGTTTTTATTAACTTGTGTAGATCAGAGGAATTTACAAGAATTAAGGAAGTAAATTGCATTAGTGGTGTCTCCACTTGTCCCTCTTCAAACATGACAACTTAACATCAAAACGCATCATTCAAGACAGGAAACCAAAATGTCCTCATTTTAATTTAAACAGCAAAATAAAATTTAAAAAAATCTGATTTCAAAATTATAATTCAAAGAAAAATGAGTTTATTTGCATTGTGTTTAATATAAAATTGAGAATTTTGTAATTTACATCATTTATTCAGTAACACGTATTCAGTAACATAGTATCAAATTGATTATAGCGAGGCCTATACCACTAGTAATGAAAGCGTATCACAAAGCAACATGACTGAACCTAAATAATCTATCAATAATAAGAAGATTTTTGATATTTAACATTTTTTACAGAGTATTAAATAATAGAACCTTCAACTATTGATAGAAGGGGCATAAAAAAAAGGAAAAAGGTGTATCATCCAGGAACCGAATAACTCAGGTAAAGCAGTGATCGTTGGCTAGAGGTGAGGAAGATAATAATTGGCAGGAAACAGATATTACTGATTCTACACAAGGAATATAAATACCAAGCAGAAACTTCACTTAAGTAAATAAAATTAAATTGTTAGTATTAAGAAACAAATCATTCTGATTCTGGGAGTTGTGATTTATCTGTTTGGATTAAATAAAAGAAAATCTGTTCGGGTTTACTAAAAAAAAGAAGTACAAAACTTGTGACTTACTATGTATGATAAAGTAAAAAAAAAACCCTTACATTTTTGTGAAAATATAAATTAGCTAGTGTATTTGTGGTACATTATTTTATGCGAAATATAGGTAAATACATAGCATAACAAATAATTTAAAATATTATAAAAGAAAAATTATCAATTAAGAATATTGGGTCCTAAATCCATAACATACCGATATATTACTAAACGTATGAAGCTATGGGTTTTGTTGTTTAAAAGCGTCTATTTCTCTAGTTATCGCTTATAGAGAAAAATTGATTTTAAGGATACGCTCTCTATTCCCATTTTACAATCTTATTTAATATTCTTTTGATTATACAAATTGATAAGAAAGATGTTTCAAAGAAAAGCAACCTTCTGGATTTGTGTAGCAGAAGGAGGGAGGTGGGGAGAGAGAGCCCAGACAAGAGAGGTTAGAAACAGAGTGTAAACAGTCCAATGAATCTAGTTTAATACCAATAAAGATAATATACTAAACTAAAAGCGAATAATACGGTGGTTTCAAAACTATTCTTATTGCTACAAAACATTTTATTTTATCGCAAATATAATAGTATAATGAAAGTAAAATTATGAAATTATACATTTAATGTTGAATACAAGAAAGAGCCCCGATCCCCCAAGTTGAAAATAGATTGTTTTGTTTTATTTGATACATGTTGAAGGCAACTGGATGAATGAAGCTAATCTATTTTCTATCAATTACAGATGTCTCATATTCCAAAGGCCTGCTTTGTTTACTTTTAAAGATGGATATTATTAACACGAGAAGGCAGGTCTGTTCCCTATCTGTCTCTGATCTTCTCAGACTTTGGTGGATGGGGGGGGGGGTTATTTTAACTTGTGACAATCGTAAGCTTTCTAAAGACATAAAACATACACACACTTACTACATTACCATAAGCTATACACAGAGATTTTTTAAAATAATTTATTGTTTATGAATGTTCTTTGGATAATGAATAATTCTTTGGATCTAAAATCAAGAAGGAAACTATCAATTACGTTATCTGGTGATATTTCCTGGTAGGCAGATGTTTTTCGACTCCATGAACATACTCTGAGAAAGGATTAGAGGTTTCTCATGCTGTGCCTTTCTCTTTCGCACAGCTAACAAGGCTAAATAACCCAGATTATTAACTTTAAATTATTTAAAATGTTATTAGTAACTACCGGTATATCTTTTGACCGTACAAACAAAAAACCTTGATTTGAAAATATATACGTAACTACTCATTACGTTTTCATTGTTCGATTAGTCCACTGATTATTAAATGATTACAATTAACTAGACAATAATTATTTTTATGTATTTATTTTTCAAATTAGTGTTATTTCCAGTGTACGAAAGTTATTGTTTATTTACAAAATTACTAAATAGAATTGGGTGATTTTATAAATCTGAGCTATAGCAGAAAATTGTAGAGTTAATCCACCATCTGGCAAACGTCCATGTACGTGGACGATGAATGACGGATAGTTCAACTAAAACACGTATTTTGCAATTCAACATTTCACCCACTTAGAATCGTCCTATCGCAATAAAAAAATAGTGTTGAAAAGCTAATGTTCCGTAGATACATAATCATGCAAAAAAATACCACTAAACGTTATAAATAATATTCCAAAAATTGCTGAAGTTCACGTATTTTTTATACGTAGCGCAGACAACTTGTAATCAAAACTAACGTCATAAGTTAACATCAAAACTAATAGTCCCAATTCGACATTTCTGTCAAACAGATCGAACATAACACTGTTCGATAGATCGCATCTTTCTCTTCCAATCTGTGGTTTTTAAATGCTTCTACGTGTTATAGTTTTTATTATATAAAAATTAAACAAAATCAAGAATTTTAGTCATTTTTACACGCTAAAAATTACATTTTTTCCAATTCAACTTTTATCCTAGTAGATATTATATTATCAAAATGTGTTATATATCATTGTAAAGGTGATGTTCATTCTATCATAACCAAGTTTAGAAAATTTTTTGTTGCTAACAGTAGAAAAACTACTTGACTCAAGTAAGGCATTCATTGCGCTAGGTTCGTCTCAGTCTGTCACGTCAACGTTTTTAAGGAATTGTAACTTCTGAGTTCATATGATTTAACGAAATGGTAATATTTGTCCAAATGTTACAAGTTGACAATATTATATAGTATTTTTCTTTCTCTTTCGAACGTTATATAGGTTATGAGTTATAACCATTCTAGGAAATGATCCTCTGAATTTTCTGACTGGTTTGCGCTTTGTAGTGTCAAGACACTTTTGAAGAATTAGATCTTATTTTATATAGAATGTTTCCGATTTTGGTTCTACTGTAAAAAGGAATATTAGATCTACTATTTGGTATATGAATCTAATAGGATACGGTTACTTTCTGTTTCTTGTTTTCAATATTCGGAATATCCAAGTTTGTGACATAAATTGAGATGGAAAGGCATGGCGCTTATTGTTTTGGGATTATATATTTCTGTTGTGAAGGTTTGTGTATACAAATTGTGTATACAAGTTACAATATATGTGTTTTTATTTCTAAAGTTTATTTTTTTGAGTGAAGTTCTAGTGTTTTAATGATTTATATTTGGGCTAACCTAGAAAAGTCACAAACCTAGGCCTAAAAGCAAATTTTCTTATATGGAGTGTTTTATTTGATTATATAAGTGTATATATGTGTTATTGTTTGTAGAGCTTATTATTTTAGTGAAATCTAGCTTTAGATAGTTACAAGTTAGGCCTAGGTTTTCGAGGTAACAAACCTAACCTAACTTCGGTCGATTTCCACTTTTACGGGAAAACATTATTTTTATTTTGAAAATTTTCGAATTTGATTTTTTTTTTTACCAATTGTTATTCACATTTATACTAGAAAATGTTTGTAATACTTGAATAAAATGTAAAACAAAATTTTCTATGCTCGATTGGACTTTGAAGTGAAATTTAGCCTTCGATTTTTGTGTGTTTTTTTTTTTGTTCTTTGCCATACTGACTCCAAAATAATTTTTCAAACTTTTTTTTTCATTACACTACTAAATTCTATGAACCTTTCTGAATATAATGATATATAGAAGTTGGTTTTCCATAAATATTGCTATTTTTGGTAAATTTTTGAAAATAAATTTAACAAATAACCATTATTCGTACACCTATTTTTTTTTTTTGAAAATGTAAAAAAAAATTTTTTTTCCTACTTATATTCACAAATATATTACAAATCTCTAGCAATACTTGAAAAAATTCAAAAAAATATTTGTTTGTGGTATATATAGCTTTTTCTGTGATATTTTTGCCTACGTTACTTTCCGATTCATTGCTATTTTACATAGTAACTCTAAATTTTTTTAATGTAATATTTCTTTCACTACATAGCTAAATTCTATGCACCTTTCTGAATATAATGATATATAGAAGTTGGTTTTCCATAAATATTACAATTTTTGGTGAATTTTTGAAAAATAAGCCTAACAAAATCCCTTTTTTCGTAATTTTTTTTTGATAATGTAACAAATTCCCCCCCCCCTAAATATATTCACAAATATTACACAAAACTTTTGTATATCTTGGAAAAAGGTGGTAAGCTATTGATTTTGGATGATACAGGTTTTCCTGAAAAATGTTAACATCATTTTTTGACATCTAACATACTTACTCCAAAACTGTTTCATATTATTTTTATTATTATTTTTTACATAGATATTCTACGCATCTTTCTGAGAAAAATGATGTCTTATAAGTTAGGTTTTGTATAAAAATAATATTTTTTATTAATTTTTAAACAAACGAAGAAAATTAACATTGCCAGTTCTAGGGTTAAAATTGGCTACAAAATTGATGATCAAAGATGTACTTTGCCGATTATACAAAAAGTGAAGAAAACAACTAAAAATTGCATAATATAGAAAAGACATTTGGTTTCCAGCTTGACAATCCTTAATTATTTTTAATTTCTAAAATTATAATAAATTGCACTAATTCTGAAACAAAAAATTAAAGTTATTTAGTTATTTTTTGATTAAAATCATAATCAAAAAACTATCAGAATTAATTGTAATATTATTCAAGTCAGGAGTATACCATAGTTTCTCCTACTACAGGAAAATGTGTCTTAAGAGAAGTTTTTAGTGTTGAGGTGCATAGACTTGATAACAAATGAATGCAAATAGCCATTGTGATATCACCTTGTTGCCTAAATCGATGATTTTACCCACAGATATATATTTTTTTTTGTTTTTTTGTTCCATACTATATATTTAAATTTTGTATAAAATAGTTTACCTTAATCTCAATTATTCGTGAATTTTATAAATAATAATTGTTTATGATATCCGTAGTTTTTTACTTAATTTGGCTCGATTTTTTCCTTGACCCGAGCTAAATTTCCTACAAATCCATAATTATTTGTCTGTAATAAAATATTTAATTGATAAGAAAATTTGTGAATCAAATGGGTTTGTAATCTAATGTCACATCAAAGAAAATTTGTATTCTTTGTTAGATCGAAAGTGTCTATTTACCGTCAATTAGAGATACTACGCTATTCCCTCTTCACTGACTTCTCCGTATTGCCCATTCCAAAACAAAAGATTGAAATTATATTGATTATATTTCAATCTAAAATTTATCGGAACTTTAAGAAAAACTCGAGCTTGTTAAAAGGGTAGATAAAAGTCTGAGCTCGTTATAGGCCAGAGCTCGGCTCGATTTACCCGAGACTCAGCTCAAATTTAAAAACCCAAGCTCGCACACCCCGATTGCTAACATAAATTATATGATTTTTCACTACATTTATATAAATGAAATTAACTATAAGTGTATGAATGTATGTATAAAAACAGAGAAACTAATGTAAGGTGGCTGAATATTGAATTAATGTGAAAGTATTAAATTATAACTAACCACTGAAACTAATGGGACTATATACAAGTACAGTAGGCTTGCAACTATCCAGCCTAATATGGTGAGTGGCCAAGCCAGGTGCCACTTCCTATGCAATCAACACTAACAATTATGCTAACACAAAATCAGTAGCATTTAATAATAAATTTGAACTTATGTTGATAGACTTTGAGTTAAGAATTATTGTTAATTTGACCTAATTATGAAAAAAAAAAAGTTGAATAAAATAACAAAAATATTTACAAAACCTTAAAATTTATTTAATAGATCTAACAAAGATCATTTGTACATCCAATACTACATAGTCCAAATCCAAAATCTAGAAAATGTTTGAACCAGTTTTAAACATTAAATTAAAATGACACTGTTCATAATGAAAATAAATTTACAACACCAAAAAGAAACAAATGCAATAAATTCGATTGTTGTCTTGATTTCTCGTTATTACTTGGAATATACAAACTATGCACAATACGTGTAGTATATATAGCTATAAGCATATCTTTTATACCGCTTTTTTGTTAATGACGATAACCATCAAGGTCATCATTACGATCTTACATAAGGCACTTATGATTGAAATGAATTAACTGTTTTACAGACTCTGTTGTTCCAAATTCATATAATTTATACCACAACCCAGGCCAAATGTTGTGAGTACTAACTATAGTTATCAAGAATATAACATTCTTATTTCATATAACCCCATATGAGATTATAAATCTATTTCTACAATTTTCAGATTTTACCATTTTCACCTGGAGTTAAATGCCCTATAAATTACCTAAATCCTTTGGAATTTTTTTCTAAATATTCATGAAAAGTATAATTTTCCCAAACAGTCATAAAATATTGTTCTTGTACTAACATCCCCCAATTCAACTTACCACCAATACAAATTACTGGCCTACAAAATTCCAAGATCTTATCTTCTATTAAAAAAACAAAACAAACATTTATCTCTAAAAAGATTAAAAGATCTTAAAATTCTGAAACTATTAAACTAATTTATCAGAAAAACTATAAATAAACATGAAAAATAGCTAAGCCAATTTTATAAACTATACTATCACAACGTGGAGTGGTAACTTTTATGACCACTGAATCATGACAGTAAAATAAAATTTCATGTTTGAGAAAGAAATCATCATTTTATCAGTTCACAGGCCCTCTTTTTCTTATATTGAGTAAAAAAGACATGCATAATTTTTTTTCCTTGGCATCTTAAAAGAGAATTAATTATTAAGTTTAATTACCAAAATAATAAAAAAAGATATTAACACTTCACAGTAATGTGTGACATTTCATAAATTAAATTTATTTCTGGGACTCGTTTAAGAAATCAATTACCAACAAAAAGCGTATCATTGAAGAAATGCAAACATTTTACTAAAATTATCATACTTAAACTCTAGAAAAAATCTCTATTTAATTTTCTTACATAAAATCTAGTGTGTGAAGGGTTTCCTGGCTCTGCAGCATTTGATATTCCTTCAGCTTTATAAAGTTCTTTACAATGCTTAACTAATGCTCCCTGGTGCCACAAAGTTGAATCAGCCCACCTGCACAAAGCTACTTATATTTATATGTTTATGAAACAAAGTCCTTATTTTGTATGTACAGATCTTAAAATTGAAATTTATCGTCATATTTAAAGTTTTTAGCCATTAATCATTTTAAAAGAGTTATGATTCTGAAATTATCTAACCCGCTATTTCCAGTGCATGTTTGAGTCATTCAACTTGTGTTCATTATTTTTAATAAAAACTAATTATAAACCAGTGTCATATTAAGTAAGTAAATATTTTATTCTAGAATCAAACTAAATCAAGCCTAATTAACAATTGATTTAAAAATAAATCAACATAATTAAAGATCAATAAACAGGATGGACAAATAAAACTAAATAAAAATATTTTTTTAAGGGAATATTTATGCAAAAATATATAAGTACTACAACGGAAACACTCAGCTATTAAGTTGTACACTGTAAACTTAATCGTAATTGGTAATCGCCAATTATTAAAAATAATCGAAATCGGTAAGCCTGAATCATTTCATCCCTAGATAAAATAACTTCTTCTTTTTATAATTGATATGATGATCATTAAAAGAAGAAAACAGTACACAAATATTATACAATTTTTTCAAATACAAAGCCAAAACTAAAAAAAAAAAATCGTTGACAAAAATGTCATTTTACAATTTAATCATATTAGTATTTTATGATTTACCTACAAACAGTAGTTTATTTAATCACTTTGCCAAATTAACATCACTTGCATCGATTTTTAAGTAGGCCCCAAACTACTCATGTAAAACTCTAGAGTAATTTGGAAAATACCAAAATAAACAATATATTTGTTGGACAAATCCAATTTTTGTCCTCCCTTCCCTCAACAGGTAGCTTACCCTAAATTTTGAGTTATTATAAGGCCTAGAGATAAGGACAAATATAAACACATACCATATTTCGTTAATCTCAATCCACTGGTTGGATGATGATCATGGACATCGTTCCAAAGACCATTTTTTGGACTCAAAATAAACATTTCTCTGGTAATTCAACTAAAGTAGACTCTCATAAATTCGGATCACGAAAATCCGGACTCCGGAAAATCTGGACCGGACGGTAAATTTTTTTTTTAAATAACAATTTGCCTTCAATTTTCACACAATCTTCCGTATTGCATGAATGACGTATTTTGTAATGATTCACAGGCAGTGGAAGTTTCTGCACGGCTGAGGAGGGGTAGGGCATTAACACGCCCTACCCTGTGTTTTACTTAATTGCAGTCCAGTATTGTATTATGTACATTACAGTAACAGTACCATTAGTTAATGTGTCAAAGTGTAATAAGTGTCGTTGGGTATCGGCACGGGCCGGTAGCGATTGCATGTGCGGCTAATCACAGCTCGTATCGGCTCGCGGCCGACTTATCTCTGACCCCAGGAATCCGGATTTTTTGGAATCCGAACCGGCTGTCCGCCACAATAGTCCGGATTTATGAGAGTCTACTGTAATGATTTATTTTACCTATTACAAAACTTTCCATATACTATTGAAGGTTTTATATATTCATTAAGTTATTTTTACTTTTAAAAGAAAAGAATGAAGTTATTTTTATTAAAGTTTTATTAAAAGTTTGCTCAGCTAAAGGGCGCCAGGAAGCTTTCGCTTACCAATTTAGAAAATGAATTTAACTATTTTAATCTCAGGGTGTAAGTTCTTTTTTAAGGGTACTTACAGTGATTTCTGATGAAATGAACAACTCTTGGATATACTGAAATTTTAACATGGATTTATTAAGATATTAATACAAGACATTTATCATCACAAAAAATATCAAACAAATTAACTATAACTAACATCCTATCCAATTTATTTTTTATTTCCTCTGAAGAAGGATTTTTATTTTTAAAATTTTGAATTTAACTTTACGTTGCAACAAAAAAAAAATTTATTAAACAAACAGATTAAAATATCTGTTACTTAATATTGAATTTATTTTACTTTAGAGAAAAAGAAATATGTCAGTAGACATTTATTATTTATTCATTTCGAAAATATAATTACTAAAATATCAAATCATAAAATTTTGAGCATAAAACATATTAAATTTTACATAATACATAAACTAAGTTCTTTGTGTTAAATAACACATTTTTTACCAGACCGTTGTCGTAAAACACATTACGCAGTAGTGTATGAAGCATGGCTATCGATGATAGTTCTTTGTTCTGTCCGCGGAGAACGAGGTCCATTGAAATCACTTCAATCACACTTTGCACGTTTGTGTAAAGAATGTCTATCAACGTAATTAGTTCATTTTTACACTTTATGAATGTTCATCATTCGACCGTTTTTATATTACACGCGTGACTGTCTAATGTCCTTTTTCGTAACACGCAACTCGAATAAAACACTTTGTCTGTTCAAATCAATCTAATCATTTAACACACTCAACTGTACTGTTCAGATTACTCTGCATTTTTATTAGTTCGGCACAAGTTAATATGTCTTAAAACTTCAAAATCAAATAAACTTTAGACTACATTGTCCTGTCTAACTCTGGACTCAGACACACCTTGTTCCTACAACTTCTCAACTA
This sequence comes from Aphrophora alni, assembly GCA_963513935.1. Classification (NCBI taxonomy): domain Eukaryota; kingdom Metazoa; phylum Arthropoda; class Insecta; order Hemiptera; family Aphrophoridae; genus Aphrophora; species Aphrophora alni. Next base: position 125,668,660 of record OY740769.1, on the reverse strand, counting down.
AGACTCTCTTATACGACTCATCTTAACACCTCAAAACTTCTACTAAGACTGACTTTTTACTATTTGAAATACATTTAAAAAAAAGTTTTTTTACATTCTGAACACATTCTATTGCATCAGATTCCATTCTAAAACTGACTGAAAACGCATGGTGAACACATTGCTTGCTTCAAAGATTGTCCTTCAATTCTAGCTGAGTTCGCGATAACTGTCTCGTCCACATTACATACTCTGTTCATATTTCTTTCATGACAACAAGTTCTTTCGATTAATTTTATTACACGCACAACTTATTTAATTTATTTATTAATTACAACTAATATTTTATACATTATTATTTATTTTAGTTTGGAACTCTATGTTAATTGAATTTTCTTTATTTTAAATTATAACATAAGTCACGTTTTCGACTCATTTACCCCCTCCCAATTTAACTATATCGATTCCCGGTTATTGTTCATTATTCAATTTAAATTAACACTTTTTAGGTATTACACTATGTATATTTGATCAAATAAGAGATCAAAAAAAAAAAAAAAAAAAAAAAAAAAAAAAAAAACACTACAATTTATTTTTTTACAAGATAACATTTCAATGATATTCAGTCATCATCTTCAGTTGCCCAAATACTAAAATTAAGCCTCAAGCTTTGTGCCCAATACCAAAATTGATTAAAATCAGCCTATCTGTTTTAGACTGAAGTAGCAGACCTCTTCATAGAATGCGAACATCATTTCTAAAACAACTTTTAGCTCAAAATGGATATATAATTAAAAACTCAACTTTTTTTTCTCCCTCACAAAACTTTAATACTACATCTTTATAAGAAAATAAAACAGTAATCTGAACTCTCCACAATTTTTGACACTGCTAATTGTATAGGTAATTTTAATTCATACATTATTAGATTCATAAACAAAACTCTCAAATAAAATAAATAAAAAAGTCCGTTATTTGTTTCAACATCTACCATAGAAACTTAAATTCATATCTAATCTCCAACTTACATATGTGAAGGGAGATGGCATGATCTACCTTCCACTTTAGCCCATTTACCTAAATGCAGAGCTGCTCTGTGTAATGTATCACAGTACCTAAAATCAAAACTCTACATTAAACATATAAACAATATACTCTACAATATAAACATTGTGTTTATACATTACAAATGAGCTTAATGATAATTACAAACATTACAAGATATAATCAAATCTATGTTTTATATATCTTCTTGTAAATATTACAGTTTTAGCTTTTACCTCATCAAACCAAGGTCTTCTGGGCTTGAATTCTATTATTACCTTAGTTTATCTAAATCTTACTTGCCAAAACCAACATAGGCTGAAGTTCTAAGTTTAACTCTCTCAATAACACACCCTTTTATTCATAAATGATTGCACATGTTGAAATACCAATATGAATAATTGATTTATTAAATAATAAACCTGAGTTCTAGTCAAAAGCATTTGAAATTAACCCAGTTTCTCAAAGTTGTAAATTTGGTTCAGAGATAATATTTCTTCCTTAATAATATCTACAACTTTAGCTATATAGACCAAGAGTTTTAATCACAAATGTTTAATCGTCTAATCTTACAATAATTCTGTAATTCTCTTTCGGTAAATTATTTATTAAACTAAAAGTTGATAAATAATATTATATTAATTACTGATAATTTTTATATATATATATATATATATATATATATATATATATATATATATATAATTTTTTCAAGTATTACTAGAGATTTGTAATATATTTGTGGATAAAAGTTGCTAAAAAGAAAAATCAATTTATAAAATTTTCATTAGACATGGTTCATTTTTACGTAAAAAAAGAATATTTGTTAACTATTTTCAAAAATTCACCAAAAATATAATTATTATTCAAAACCGAATTTTTTATTACCTATGTTCTCACAAAGATACATATATTTTATGTGTATAATGCAAAAGCTTTTAGATGGAAACATTTTGGAGTTATTATGTACGGAATCAACAAAATTACCCTGTAACCGAGGCAAAATTCCACAGAAATAGGTATATAAACCAATTAAAATATATATATATATATACAGGCCTATATAAATTTATAAACATTTTGCATACATTTTGGTAAAAACATAATCAATTTATAAAATTTTCATTAGACAAAATATTTTTATATGTACCTATCTCTATTTATAGATAGGCCTATATAAATTTATAAACATTTTGCATTTTGGTAAAAACAATCAATTTATAAAATATTCATTAGACAAAATTATTTTATATGTAAATTTGCTAAAATGGAAGACCATAACCTCTATCTCTAGACAGCCTCAATATTTGATGTCTGACAATAACATTCACTCAATAAATTCTACAAACAAGAATACAGATATTGTAATTTGTATACACAATTAATAATAAATAAATAAAACAAACCTTCAGAATAACAGATATATAATCCCGTCACATACCACTACGCCTTTCACATGTCATATTAGTACACAAACATCGCTAACTTCCAAGTAAGAAACAATAACCTATAAGAAACTCTAGGACATAGCAAGTTCTACAAACAGATAGAATGAAATCTTCTCTACAACATACTGTAAAGATCGGTTACAAAATATCGATTATCTTATTTAGTAAACTGCACCGAAATAAAAATGAGATTCGTTCGATTTGGTTACTACTTTGGTAAAATAGATATATCTCACGATCTATGACAAATAGAAAAATATGTAAAGCAAAGATTGAAAGAGAAAGATGTGATCTATAGAACAGTGTTTTGGTCGACCTGTTTCACAGAAAAATATATTTGTGAACATCTGAGAAAAAAATGGCGTCATTTCTACTTACAATCGCACAGTTCAAATCTTTGATTTTAAACTCTTCCAATTTTTTAAATATTATTTATAACATTTTGTGGTAATTTTTTTTTTTTTTTTTGCATGATTATGCATTTACGGAACATTAGCTTTCCAATGGTATTTTATTTATTGTGATAGGACGATTCTAAGTGGACGAAATGTTGAATTGCAAAATATGTGTTTTCCGGTCGTTAGACTAAACCATGCATCACCGAACGACCAGAGTATGGGTCGTTCCGCGAACGGAGGGTTAAATAAAAAAGTAAATATTGATAACTTTCAGAAAAGCATGTTACGAAATATAGTTCATAATTTCCATTTAAAATATAACAAACTTCCGTGTTCAAAATAACTAATGAGAGTTTTAAGAACCGAACACCTAGAACTTAAATTGAATTTCAAAACTGAAACCTTGCGCAAAAATCTTAGAAATATTGGTTTCCGGTGGTGACAACAATAGAACTTAATTGAGAAAAATGACATATGATTGAATAGAATTAATTATTTCAAAATAATGAAAGACTATAGATTTGAAGGGTGACCAACAATTTTTCTTGAAGAAACCTATGTTCACACTACTCACGTTAAAATTCTTTCATGGTCTGATAACTCAAAAAGTGGTTATAAAAAAAAAATGTTTCAAAAGGAAAGATAAAGACAAGTTCTCCTTCACGCACTAGCGTATCTACTAGCAGCCTGTTTACCTCCACTACATGCCACTCATTTCTCCAACCTGCCCAGACTTGCTCAAAGTTAACTTTGTTGTACTTCGATCTTATTACCTATTTTAATATAGCTTCGATTAGAAAAAAAGAAGAAAGAAACGCAAAGTTGGGTGTTTGTGTGTGACAGAGAATAGAGCGCAGACATGGTTTATAACAACAGTCCAATGCATCTGGCCTAATATAATACGGTGGTGGGAAACTTTATTGACCTTCAACATGTTTGCTGTATTTCCCATATTATACATCTATTGCCACAAAACTTCCAATTTTCTCACATTTTAATTTCTCGCACATATCTGGTGACCCCACTGTTATATTTGTATATACTGAAATAAGTTTATATTTGAAGGTTATAAAATCCGGGCTCCCACACCCCTAAATAGTAGTAGTGAATTGTATTAAAAAACAGTGAACAACATTGCATCAACTTTTTCACTCATTGATCCCTAAAACCAAATAAAACTAACCAAAATGTCAGTAAAAATTGAAAATAAACCATTGACACTAGATATTAAGTAGGATTTTACCTTGCTTCAATTCTGTCGTAAACTTCTTAGCAAAACTCGTATTTGATTAAAATTAAGCTTTTAATGGTAGTCAAGGTTCATTTTTGTTTTTTGCCAATTATTCCTGAACCATTCCCCCCCCTCTCATTGAGATTTTCTACATGGAACTGGGCCATTAATCCCCACATAGCATTTAAAGGAGCAAAAAAGGCCTACCACTTAAGGAATTTTTAATGACCATTTATAGTGTTAAATTTGATAAAAATCGGTCATATCGCCTTTTATACAACCTTATAGCCGATTTTGAGAAAAATGTAATGTTTTCTTATAGTAGCTACCAAATATTGAGATAAAAAAAAAACTTGAGTTATGGCCAATATATCGGTCCTCCCACATGGAATACTAATTTCTTTACAGTAGTTCTCTCCCCTTAAATATTAAACATTGTGTGTGAGATTGGAAACTGAAGTTTGGTACCATTCCCATATACAAGACAATTGTTCTGACCGGCCAAGGTCAATAAAAGCACCAATTCACTCAAGTGACATATAAATCACCTGAGTTACTAGTTTACTATTATTTTGTTCAAAAATAAATTTCTATCAATGCATCGGAAACATAATTACATTGTTGTTTAAAGACAAGGCATAGAGGTAAAGGTTATTTTTACATTAAATGTACGTATAGCGTAAAGAGAAAGAGAATTATACCACTACTTTTGCAACAGTTTTTCAGTTACAAAAATGGTTTCAAATTAAAAAATAGATATATATTTGGCCGAAAAATATTCTGTCATTGTTCGAAATTTCGAGGGCTCGCACATCTCTACTCCATTCTGACTTAAAACATTATAGGCTATTATTTTTTATTTATCTATAATCCAATATTTTTTCTTAATCCTAACAGAATTCATATATTTTAAAATCGATATTAGTCTAGGAATGGCTACAAATCCTAAATCAGTTAACAAAAACAACAAGGTCTTCTTGTTGTGGATGCCAGTGTTTGAAGTAATTTAGGGAAATGAAGAAGTACCTTACAAAAAAGGGCAGTTAAAAGAGTTTATTGCTTGTTCTACCAAAAGCTCAATTAACAACACTCAGCAGAAATCAGTTTAGGTAGATAATAGATCTGCTCTCAGGTCCAGGGAATTTCCATCATAAACATATAAACAAGGATAAGGCTGCTTTTACTCATCAAATATAGTAGTAAAAATAGAAATTATTATTTATTATTGAATTTTGTAATTTATAAGGTTTGTATCTAAACAGAAGTTGTGTGGAAATTGTTTTATACTGTTGGAATAAATAAATAGAAATAGCTAAACACTGGCTATGTGACAGCAAGACCCTAACCTATAAGACTACTTCATCATGATTCCTGCTGCAGAGATTAAGGTTTTGAACCCTCTTAATCAATTAAGAATTTTGAAAGATGTAATTATTGAATTATACATTTTACTGTTACTATCTACTAACTGCAACATTAAAAAATCTATCTATTTATGTTTATTAAACTTACTTGACAGGATAACAGTGCACAAGATACATTGTGAAACATCCTAGCCACACAAATGTAAGGTGCTGTGTGGCCCAGTACACATCATAGTATAAAAAGCTCTGAAACAATTGTTTTCAATAAATTATTTTGAGCCATCATAATATAGTTCGCAAAACAAATTCTAAGTAAGAATAATTTTGTTAATTCAAGATAAGAATGAGAAATTCTCAACAAAAATTATTGAATTTCATTATGTGAGCTCCCGGATTGTAATGTGGACCAACACCTTAGCTTGGACAACATGTGTTTAGTTAGTGTGTTTAATTTGTGTTGTTTATTCGTATGTGACAAAAGTGTTTATGACGAATTCACCAGCAAGGGAAATGGTTTTATTAATTTTAATATGTAATTCATGTGACCGGATGATGGAGTAATCCAAAATCACAGTAGTCACAATTATATAAAAAACTAGGATTGGATGGACAATGTAAACAGGAATAAAAGATTCTTACCTAATTTAACATTTGTAACAAATTATTGAGATCAAGAAAAACCTAGAGTACAGGTTCAGGGACGAGAGTATTATTCTCAAGACACGATCTAGACTGAGAATTTTCATCTACTAATTAAAAATAAATCATTACTGCTAAGCTAAACTATCTTGGATCTACTACTCAGCCTACAAAATTCATACAAATGAATTGTGTAGGCCTGAAATTCATTGATTAATTACTAAAAATACAAATATATTACTATTTTTCTTTTTGTATAAGTAATTTATTTATACATATTATCTTATCCAATGGGTGAAGATTTAAGTATTCATTATTACTTCAGAATATAAATATATTTTCATCTGTTTGCAAAAGGTAAATTCTTTCATGAACAATATAACAAATAATACCAAGAAAGGTCAGTATCCAATTTTAGAATTTCTCTTAAAATATTGCAGATATACACATATTAAATATGTTCAATCTTTTTTGTCATTTATCATACAAATATGGTATTATTATTTTCTTTTAATAAAAACTATGTCATTTTCTTAGCAGACAAAATATTGTATTTTAATATGAAATGCGATTGTCAAATGGTGTTCAAATTGAAATATGAAATACAATAATAACAACTAGTGCTAAAATTATGAACTATATGATACCTTGGCATTTAAATGCATTGATAAAACAAGGAGTTCTATTTATAAAAATCAATTTTATATTTTAGCATGGCATTACACATAAAAGAACTGATGGTTGAAGTAATATTACAATGTGTTAAGTGTTAACATTGATTTTACCATTACAGTATTTGAAAAATCTTTAATACTCATTGTACAAACATTTTATCATGCCTACGATAAGTTATATAAATCCACAAATTAAATGATCCATTTCATATCAAGCACTTTTTAATCTGACACAATTTTAATTTTCATAAAATAATTTTAGGGTTCATGAAATTAGAAATATTTAGTTTGGGAATTTTCCAAAGTTCAGGGAGAATAAATCAAGGATGTATTAATTTTATTCCAGAATTTAGCTATCACAACAACTTCCATTCCCAAAGTCATTTTATGTACACGATTTCCTCCCCCACCTCTTTCCCCCAACATTTTCTCAAATATTCTGGCACACCTTCGCAAACCTTCAGGCTCTTTTATTTGCATTGAGCGGGGCACTACAGATGTTGACAAGACAATTTTAGACATTATGTAAATGGTTGAACCAAATGAATAATTATATGAGTTAGTTATAGTTTAGTTATTGAAGCTCATGTATCACTGAGGATGGGGACTTTGTCATTGAAATGTGTTTGATTAAGTAAGCATAATTTTTGTGAGAACTTGTGTTCAAGTTTTATTCTATCTAACTAAGAAACCATTTTAAGATTTTAAAATACTAAAATAAAAAGTTGACCTATGAGGAGGACACTGGTGTACACAAGTAGTATTTGTCATACCAAAATAATTAATAACTCAGAACACTGTATACACACTTCACATTATAAAATAAACATTGTAGATTGGATAGGAAGACATAATTAATTATAAATATATTTCCAGATAATATATTAGACATGTAAATTGATTTTACCATAATATCGAAATGTAAACAAAGAAACAAAATGAACAAATCAGATGTATCTAGGTTAAATAACATATAATAGGATTTTAGTGTCGTAAAATCCAGCAACGTGATGTAAAATTTAGAAAAAATCAAATAAATATATAAATTTTAAAAAATAATTGTAAATAGTATGTAAAATATAATTAAGAAAGAGTTAATAAAGACTGTGCATGTTTCCGCTGTCTAGGTTATGGTGTGGTGTGAAGTTAGTTATAGGCCTTTTGGAAATTGCTTGGTGGTGATTGATTGCTATGGGGTTGGTGTATGCCTGCATATCGTTCATCATCTAATTCATTTAATAAAGCTTGCATTGCATTAATCTTGTAATACGCTGGACTCTCTGTGCATGTCGAACAGTATTGTTGAAGTGAATTGTAAGGATCTTTATGATTTCTTCTTCGTGTATTGAATTGGTCAGTTTGCGCAAAATATTTGCTTTTCCAATAAAATAATTGCAGCTGTTAAGTTGGCCTTCTATATATTCTATTTTTTTGTTCTCTAATCGTCATTTTATGTCCCAAGAATAATTTCTAAGAATAGTCATTTTCTAAGAATAACCAATTGAATGATTGCATTCACCTATTTCATTCTGTATTAACCTATACACATGATATGCGTTCTTGTATAAACTGATTTCGATGATATTCTGGAATGACATTTTTGGGGTAAGTGGTGAATTAATTTTTTGGGGTGAGTGTATCATTTTATTAATGTTGTAAAAACTGATGTTATTTTTTAAAAAAGAACCTCATGTTAAGGTAACAAAATTGTAAAACCTTTTAAGAGAAAGAAGCTTCACATTGAGGTGCTAAAAATTATTTTATTATATTCTTTTTTAATTTCCCCAGATTTTTAAATCAATTTACATAGTTACGCTTTTCAAGTGTTGTTGCCTATCTTAATCCAACAACATGTTATTCAATCACTACTAATGTAACTACACACAAAATCTCTATCTCTCTCTCGCTCTCTCCTTTCAAAGCTTTTGTCCTTGGGAGAGTGTCTTGTTCTAAGTTTTATTGGCAACTATTTATTGATTGCTTCAGTTTCGATACAGAGAGTCGCTTGTATTTATCAATCACAGGATGTCCTGATTTAGGTAATATCCCTGGAACTTCCCAAAATTGAGGAGTGGACCCAGTGAGATTTGGATTAGCCCCATCATCCTCTATATTTAATCTTTATTTCACTACTTTGGTTTTCTTTATTGAGTTCCTCTATAACGGTTATACCGCCGTAAGTTACTCACAATCATAATTACTGGTATGGACATGGAAAAAAAGTGTTTCACAGTGCCTTAAAGACGTAGACATGTTAGATGTTGCCTTATGGATTTCTAGTGCTTGGGACGAGATTAAGACAACAACACTTGTAAAATCTTGGAAAAAACTGTTGGACCATAAAGCAAGCGATGAATGGAGTGAAGTAGTGCCGGAAACTGAAAACCATGAAATGGACACAAATGAAGAGATCGTTGAACTTCTAAGAAACGTTCCCGGTTGTGACAAAATAAACAGTGATAGTGTGAATGAGTGGATGAGTGGATGAAGGAAGATGAAGACCGTGAGTTTACTGACAGTGACATCATTGACTTGGTTAACACAGAGCCAGCACCTGTCGAAGAAGAAGAAGAACAACAACAAATCATGACTCATTGCGAAGCTTTTCAAGCACTTGAACAGCGGATAGACTACGTGGAAGAACAAGAAGAATCCTCACCGGCCGATCTCCTTCTTTTTCGTAGATGGAGAGATATTACATCTAAGAAGCGTGTTCAACGAGCCAACCAAGCTACCATTACATCTTTTTTTAATAAAAACTGACGTGAGTACAAATTACTTTACTGTAATGAAAACTAACATTTATCGTAAGTTCATCAAAATTTAACGTGTACAAATTACTTTACTGTAATGAAAACTAACATTTATCGTAAGTTCATCAAAATTTAACGTAAATTTGCTACATTTTGTTCACGTTTAAAACCACTTTAACTATATAAAAATAGCCACCCCGAGATCCGGATTAGAGAGTTTTTACTGTATTAAGGTTTGTATTATTTGTTTAACTATTAAAAATCTATTTTTTAAAAATATTATTATTATTGTTAACTTATTCTATATTTATGTAATGCTCTATAACAGATGTACTAATCAATCCTTGTTACAAATTAGTAATATACATTATACAAAGAAAAAAACTAAAACTTTAGAAAATATTTTATAGTGTATATTCATAGTTCTATTTATTTGTTTGAAAATATCATATTAATTCCTTCAATACTTCATTCTTATATGGTAAACTACTGGGATTGTTTAAAAATAAAATTTCTTTTATTAATTTTTTTTTAAAGTAATTTCATGAAAATAATTTTAAAATGTTAAGTTTTTAATATGAAAGAAGGTAAATAAGGTCATGTAATGAAAGTTCAGTCCTCCTCAAGGGCAAACTCTACATGATGTTATTTTATAATGAATAGAAATACTTGGCGAATATATAAACTAATTATTAAATTCATACTTAATATCAGTTGTTTTGTTAATACTAGCAATTAAGATATCAAATATTTCTGTTTTACAATCTCGTAATAATAAAATCATAATAATTATAAAAAAGAAATTTTATTTTTAAACAATCCCAGTAGTTTACCATATAAGAATGAATTATTGGAGGAATAGACAATTTATTGTCGGTTTAACAGGCAGTATATATATATATATATATATATTGGAACGAAATAGAGGGCTCCCAAAAGGTCAGTGCTCAGCAGGCCATAAATTCCTGATGGAACAGGAATAATCATCGAATAAATAAAAAAGTAGTCGTCGTCATAAAAGTGTGTGAAAATAAAAGTGTATGAAGAAAAGAAGATTCGTTGAAAAGATTAAGGCAAATCAATCCATCTACTGGCAGTCTACGCGGGAACCACGTTCAAGGAACCAGGAACATTGGAGCTGTAATAGAACTTCAGAGTCGATAAGTACAAATTAATTGATAAATTCAATTAAGCAAACTACCACCAAATTCTATTTTATATTAAGTAAATTATAGTCACCAAAGAACCTAACGAACCCGTAAAGAGAAAGTAAATTAAATTAATAAATAATAAATTTCAGTTAGCCGGAGCATTTTATCAAAATAATTAAAAGTAAAAAATTAAAAAGTAAAAAATTCTGATGCACTCTTATTTCTTTATTTTAGATTAAGACATTGTAGAATAAGTAACTTGTATTTAACTATGTACTTAGAATAAGTAGTAGATTAAGATGTTAATTGTATAATTCTTAAGTGCATCAAATTTGAACGATAATTGTTTGTTTTTTGTAAATGATTTTTAAACTTTAATTTTTCAATTAAAGAAAGAGTTAAAACCTACAGGTGTCAAAGTTATTTATTTTGTGAATATTGGCATGAATAACGTGTGTATATATAACATAATAAAGTAAGATTTGTTATAATATATACTACCTGTTAAACCGACAATCAATTAGCCTAAACTAATTAATGGTAGCCATATCCTATCATAAAGTTGTGGGTATTGTAGATATTTATCAATAAATTATTTTTTTAGTTTGTTGTCAATAATCAGTGTTCTTTTGAGCTGCATAAGAAAATACCATTTTGTTTTTGTCATTAAAAATCAAAAATAACTTGTCTTTTATAAATTTGTTGTGAAGTTAACGGTTTTAGAGATATTGGAAGTTAAACATTTCAAATGGCTGCCATTTGGAAATAAAAACTTTGTTTTTAGCACACTTGTAAAAATCAACATAAATAATAAATGTACCAAATTTGAACTCTATATCTATTCCCATAGTTAAATAATGTTTTTTGTAAAAACAAAATGATGGCTAGATGAAAAACTAGGCATTTTCAGACCTATCTCTATATGAAAATTTATCTTCATTTTTACATCTAGAATGAGCTTTCAAACTTTGTATAATCACTTTGTATAAGATATGTTTTTTGTTTTTTTTTAAATAGAACTTTTTTGGGTAGAGAAAATTCCATCTAAAAGTATCTGTTCTTTTTTAATATTCTAATTTAGTATCAATATAACTATGAGATCATTTGTCCATATTTAACCATATATATATATATATATATATATATATATATATATTTAATGTTAATTAGTTGTATGTAGCGACAAAAATAATAATCTGTATAAATTATCTTTGTTGTTGGATATGGTTATACATATGCCTAAACATGGAAATAAAATTATAATTGTAATTGTAGTATAATGTACCTGGGCAAAACAGCAAGGTACAAAGCCTGCATAATATGCGTTTAATACTGAACTGAACAGTATCTGTTTCATTCTGTTGTTGAAATCAGTTTTAAGATAATCAACTTCTTCACGAATAGTTTGTGGAGACATTGAGCAGCTGTGGAGAGGTTTACCTATAATCAGATATTTCACATTATTACTTCTAATTGGTGAATAAATAAATATAAGCAATTTGTATTCATAAATTAATGTTAAATTAATTAATTAACGTTTGTATATTAAATATCTTTGTAAGACAATAGACAAATACTGCTTTTTGTTTTTATTTAGAATGATCCATTCCAAGTAAATAGTAACGGTAAAGTAAGATTTATTAAACTTTCAAAAAGATTTGAATTTTACATCTTACAGTATCTCCAAATAAATACAGTATATGTTTTTATAAAAACTAAAATTTACGACAAAAGTTGTGTGTTTCTAAGTGTGAATTTAGATTTAGTTTTAGAAAAAATGGGTTAGGGGATTGTGACCCATAGCACAGCAACTTCTTAAAGCCTATATTGTGAAACTAAGCCTCTTGGTTTTAATCTAGCAGATTAGTCCATTCCACAAGTTTTAATAATTCACTAATTAGCTATCTTGAAGAGTTCAGTAGGTCCTTGTACTTCAAACGACCTAAACCTCTTGCCTGTATGAGTTGCACAATCAAAATTATATAGCCAGGAGTTTGACACAGGGTTCCTGTCATACACTCCTATTCTCTATAGATTCAACCTGAGGCCACAGTGTCCTGTTACGAGACCTGTGGTCCCCCTGAGTTGCTGTTTGTTCAAGGTCAGATATATGCTATTATATCCAGCATGTGAAATGTATTTAGGGTTGAAGAACTCTCATAGGAATGTCAGAAACACTCAACTATTCCCCTAAAAGTGTTTTGTTCTTCTCCCCAAAGCTTTTGTCCTTCGGAGAATGTCTTGTTCTAAGTTTTATTGGCAACTCTTTAACTATTGCATCAGTTTTGTTCAGTTTTGATACTGAAATTCGCTTGCATTTATCAATCACAGGATGTCCTGATTTAGGTAATATCCCTGAAACTTCCAAAGATTGAGGAGTGGATCCAGTGAGATTTGGATTAGCCCCCATCATTCTCTATATTTATCTATATTTCACTAATTTGGTTTTCTTTATTGAGTTCCCCTAGTTTGGTTTTATGAATATTTTATTGTTGTTGCTATTATATTTCCATGAATAACCAAGGGAAATATATGGTCAACCTGAACAGAGTTTCACATAACCAGATAAAGCTACATAAAACTGGAGACTGCCCAATATCCAAACCACAGAGTTCCCCCTTAGCCACACAGACATAGGCATTTGCTGTTCAACACTTTTTACTTAAGATGGACATCCCCTACTGAACTGCAGCATCTCATTTCCAGTCTTACACAATAATATGTTCCCCATCCAGTACCAGCTAGGAGACAAACAGGAGTTCACATGCAACTGTGAATGTGGACAGCATGAAACAAAGGTATTTTTTACAATGAAGATATATTATCACATTATTTCCAATAACTTAAAAAATATATAATAATTTATAGGGAATAATTTATAGTAAAACAACAGAGATAAAAACTGGATGACAAGTCAAATGCATATAAGAGTGTTTATAGACATATAAATGTAAAAAAGAAAAAAAGCACCATTTATTAATTAAGGAATAATTCATTCCACTTTTTAATACGTGTGAATGAACTTCTCTAAATAACCCTTTATTTGTGAAATAAAATAAAATAAATGAATTACTGGGTAATGTATCTAACAACCTATAATTGATCCTACCAACCAATTTAACTAAAATGAATAACAATATCTTTTACCCCTTCAATCCCAGTTGTAATATATTTACGGGTTCCGTAGCATGCGACTTGGCCCACTTTAAAAACGGTTTCTTTTACCAGTTACATTGTTCTATTGAAAATTCACTTGACTGTGAATACGTCTCCCTCTCATGACCACTCAACGAAGACTGTTCAAAGATTGACTCTAAACTTAGACTTTTCTAATTTTCATTTCTCAATTTCACCATTTTATAAAGCGTCTTTTAACACATTCTGTTGTTTTAGTAAAAATTTGACATAAACAAAAACACATCTGACTCTCATGACGACTGACCAACTAACTGATTCCTTGCACGCTTGCAGGTTCCGGATATTACATACTCTTATCACGTGATTATAATCTCCAACCCATTTCAGACAACAACAAGCCTTCTATACTTTACATAAATAAAATTTCACTTAAATATTGATTCTATCTTAAAACTAAACATTATTATCGATACAAACATATTTCTGGAAATTTATCTGAATCCATTTCTTCATTTTAAAACACAGCCATAAAGTCTATATTCGCTTGACGTTATTCATTCTTCCGCTTCTTTTAAAACCAATCGTAAAATTCCTTTTTAGCGACAGCTGATATTTTGGCACCAGTTTAAAAATCAAAAATTCAAAAACTGTATATTACATAACGTGTCAAAGTGCACTGCCCTGATGCTGTTTTTGTATTCTGTTACAATTTTTGGCACTTCACAAAGTTTTCGAAAAAACAATTTTACAGCAACAATTTCATGAATAAGTGCTCTTGAAATTCGCAGAAATGTCATAAAAAGAGCAGAAATTAAAAACTTATGGTTTTCCTTAATCTTTTCTCATATTTCATGAACCAATTTGTCACTAACCAAAAATGGACGCCCACTTGGTTCATCATCATGCACTTTATCACATATTTCATTGAACTGTCAGACCCATCTTCTTACCATTGAATCATTCATCACATTTTCTCTGTAAACCTGGGAGTACTGACAATGAATGACATCTGATTTAGTGTTCTACCCATTCAGAAAATGAGTTACAAATCTATTTCATAAGCGGCAGAATTTTCAATCAACTCAGCCAATTTAAAAAAGCACTACAAAGCGTAAAAACAAACATCGATGTCAAAATGGCATCATCTCCTTCTTTTTTACTCAGACCAAAAACCGCCCATGCGCCGAACTGAGATTTCAGTGCTGATGCAGCAAGAAATACAAATGGAACTTACTTTCTGTACATACCTCGTATGTGTGAAAAATATATAATATAATTATTTTGAAACTAACGTATTGCACATTATAGTTTATTTATTTAAAATAGCTTACCAAGAATTCTTGCTGCTGCTTTGGACTCTTCAGTAATAAGAGAAGGCAGTGACATTACATCAAAGAAGGGACTAATACTAAGTCCAAACAAGATAAAGTACACAGAAATTCTGCAAAAACAAAAAGAACATATAGTTGAAAAGAAAATTAAATAAACAATGCAACAGTTAGTATACTGTATCTTTCAAAAAGTAAGTTACAATTTGACATAATTATGGTTATAGCTATATGATGACAAATACAATTTAATAACAGCTGTATTGTACTACCATTAAACTGAAGCCTTCAAAATGAGTCTGTTGAACCAATCATGACAGCGATTAGAATTTAATTCAAAAGATAATTAAAACTTTGTTCTGTGACTCTAATTTGGTTATTACTTTTTCTGTATGATTTTATCATTAAAAACACACATTGGCTTAGTTCAGTGTAATGGATGTGGCAAAAATTTCTCAGAAGGCGTTAGAGAGTTACATACCCATGATTGTTTAAAGATGATTATTAGGATAGTTTTAGTTAGAAATAGAGTTCTTTTGAAAAAGCCAGAATGAAAACAATTATTGTGATCTGGAAAACTGATGAAATTGCTTACCTTTCAAGCAAGGCAGACATCATTGATACTACAATGATATATAAACCCTTGGGTGGGAGGAAAGGTCAGTGGGCCAAACTTCGCACGAGCATCCTTAAGAGTGGCAAGCAGGGTGAGCAAACTTAGTGTATACACCTTGTAATTATTTCAGAGACAAGTCATTATAAACTATAACGTAGAATCAGATCTGTGTCACAACAATTAGAGTCATTCTGGATTCTTAGTAATTAAGAAGATTAAAATATTTGTAATTAGTATATAAGAGAACTAAGAGAAATAGCCAAGTTGTATTAAGTAATAAAGAACCATTAATTGGATAACTGAACCACTTATTCATTTAATTTAAAGTTACAGAACCCAGGCAGTTTAAAGGAAACAATCCTAACATGATCCTTGCAGTTTAAGTGCCTACTGAAGGTGTGTTATAAATGTTTGAAGACAATGATTCTGTCAGAGACAAGAAGAAATCAGAAAACCCTTAAATTATAAAGGATTATATTACTATCATTGAAGGTGCGCAATAATAAAATGTTTTAGACAACAGTGACTGTGATGAATTTACTGTGAAAAAAGTTTTGCAACTCAGTATGAGTAACACAACAGCATATCCTTAGAAGGCAATTTAAATAGCACCCTCAAAATAATTAAATTGCTCCTTGTTGTTTAAAACCACAAAACTTCACAAATCTTAGTCAAAAAAAAAATTAATAAAGAGACCTAGTCCCTGAATACTCATTAACAAGAGTTGTTTAATAGGGATTTAGATAGAAAAGATTAATGAGAGGGCTTTAATCCAAGACTTTATGAAAAACGTATAGATCCAACTAAGCCTGAAACGCATTATAGGTGAACCCCTGAGGGAAACTACTTTTTTAACTGACATATACTCATAAGCTTAAAACATTTATTTTTCTCTATTGTCATTACCAGCTAGGATTGCTTTAAGGATAGGCTCATACAGTCTTTGGAAAACTGTTTAAGGAAATGTGATAATGTCTTGGAGGGGAATGGATTGAGAGATGGAAGAGTGGCACTGCTGGACGCCATTTGTTTGGTCTTCCAAAAAAGCCACATGAACTAAAACTTTATAAAGATATCTTTCACCCGATATTAACTTTGAATCAAGAATGAGAAATGGTTATATTGTTACAGAACTACACATATTTCGATTTGCCATTGCAACAACACCTTATTGCAAGGAGTGCAAGCTGGAAGAAATGTAGTTCCAACAAGATGGAGCCACAACCCACACAACTAGTTCTTCGGCTAATGTTTCCGCAACACATAATCTCACATTTCGATGACGTCCCTTGACCCCCACACTCGCCTGATTTATCTGTTTCCGATTTCTTTCATAAGGGTTAACTTAAATCGAAAGTCTATGTTCAAAAACCTTGTATAGTAAAGTATTTAAAAGTTGGTATTCACAAAGAAATTGCAACTACTACAAAAGAAATGTTGTTACATGGTAATGCACAACTTTGAGGAAAGGCTTCATATGTGTGTACAGCTAGAAGGGTGACATCTTTCCAATATAATATTCCTTAATTAAATAATTAATGTATATAGCCATGAAAACTGGATTTATTATAGATTGTTTTGGTGTTAATAATAAAATTGAAAATCAGCAAAATTACACTTATTTGGAAAAAACATCTTTTTCCACCACTCAGTATAACATTATCAAGATTTCTCATCTTTAGAAATTAATAATATAGTTATTACCTTAGAGGTTGTCCTCAGTCCGTATATTATTTATGTACGACGAGTCATACTCCGATTTTATATGTGTTAGTGTTTTGTGTTACGTGTCTATGTGTTAGTGCGGGCCTGATGAAGCCGACAGTGTTCGGCGAAACAGCGCTGTAGCTAAAACCAATATACGGACTGAGGACAACCTCTAAGGTAATAACTATATTATATATTAAACAGTCCAAGGCAACACATTATACTTTAGAAATTAAACATTTCAAGTAAAACTCAAACTAACAATGTCCTTACTGCTAACACTAAATAAAATAAAGTGGAGTTATACTTGTTAGCTGTATTTAAACAATTGAAAATTAAATCATAATTGACAGGTTGACACATATGTACTTAGTTATAAAGTTCTATTTGTTTACAATTCTTTACAGTAATACTGGCAGTAAAAATTATACATAAATAAAACATGAAACTAGTTAAATATTAACATAACCTAAGCTTAAATTTTTTTTTTAAACTATGTTAAAGGATATTTCTCTTCATAATATAAAAATTGCTTATATGTAGTCATAAACTAGTTTTTTTTAACTATATTGTTTTATTTGAGCCCACAGGTCTAATGGGCCTTATCATTCTTCTGATACATTGAAAATGATGGTCATTACTATCTATAATTGTATAAGATTGTGAAATATATTTTTTAGAAACTATGTTTCCTGGTGTCCGAGATCCTTTGAATATTTTTTTTAACATGATTTTATCACTAATTTCAAGTTCAGACAAGCTTTTACTATTTCTATAATAAAACATTTTTATATATTCATTGCATATTTTAGTTACATTAAGATTATATTTTGAAATTTTTTGTTGTAATCCATTTTTTGAGGCAAATAATAGAGTATTTAAATTTCTTTAAAGAACAGTTTTGTTGGAGATGGTGATTACCGATTGTCTGTTTCTCTGTAATTTAATAACTCTAAATAAGGATCTGAGTTGAATTCATGTGCTTTCTTCATAATCTTTTCAATTATTTTGACTCCCGATTCACCCATACCAGTAGACTGAGGATATTTTGGACTGGTTATTACAAGTTTAAAACCATATGTCTTTAAAAATTAATTAATTTCTTTTGAAGAAAATTGTAATCCCAAATCAATAAGAAAATATAGAGGTATACCAACCATGTCTAGAAAAAAATTACTTACGCTTTTCTATTACTGACTTTCAAATAATATATAACAAATGAGCAATTTCTATATACTTTGAATAATAATCTATTGCAATTAGGTGACATTTATTTTTGTATTCAAGAATATCTGAACCTAGTTCACAACTTTGAAGGCTAGGAATATAGTGTGTTAATAAAGGCTCCTTACAATTCCATAGCTTGGTATTTGTTGTGAATAGGACCACTTGTAACCATATTCTTAATTTCATAATCCCTTCCAGGTCAATATATTAAATTATGAGCTCTTAACTCACAAGTTTTAAGTCCTATATAACTTTCACATAATTTGAGTAACTTTTTTTTTAAACTTTTGGAACAATTAAGGAATTATTTTGAAATATAAGATTATCAATAATATGTAAGCCATCACGTATATTTCAAAATGGTAAAATGACTATGTTGACTTTATCTTTATTAGGTCAGCCTAATATAATTTTTAAGTACTAAAACGGAAAAACAAGTGGGATTTTTATTTTGGTCAAAAAACAAAAAACAATATATAAATCTAATGCAAGGTTTGGATAAAGTGTAGCTAATTTTGCTGCTTGAAGCGAGTCCGTGAAATTGTACTATGGCCAGGGATAAAGGTAGTTTTCGCAAACTAGTTTTGACAGAAGGATCGCATGTTAGCCAATTTGGAATAAAAAATCTTATATTTGATGAATTATGAAAATATGAAATAACTAATGTGGGTGATATGTATTGATAGTACAAATTGTATGCAATGCATGCCTAGCACTGGTACTTCATATAAAGTGACACATGCCAAAATATAATTGAAGTAAATCATAAAAAATTTCAAAATTGGTCAAAAACCAAAAATCTTTCAAAATAAGCACAAGAAAATAAAGATAAAATGTTCTTGATAATTTTGGTGGAAAATGAATATCATAGAAGTTATCTTAAATTGATAAATTTCAAAATAGTATAAAATTTTAATAATGCGTGCTATACAATCAACTACTATATTAAAGTTATAATAAAAATAGAAAAAATAAATAAATTTTTGATGTAATTATGCAAGTTATGGTTTTAACACCTTAGTGAGAAAATGAATAAAGATATAAAGATGAAATTGATAAATAATACTTAAAATCATATAACAAATAGATACTGTAAATCTCAGGGTGGTCAGTTGATTAAGAAACATGTTTTGAGAAGGTATGAAAATAAGTGCATATAAATGTAACAATGGAAAGTCGGACAATCTTTCTGCTGCAGTTATCGAACTTATAGGCTGTGTGCAAAAAAAGTGTGAAGTTTCAAGACAAAAACTCAAAAAGTGTAAAAAGTAAAATTTGCAAATTACGTAAATTCTTGTAATGTGAGTTACGTAAGAACGAGTGGACCGATAATCAACACCCAAAGTTCCAGGACAAGGACTAGCCGAGTAGAATAAAATGACTGCATCAAAAATAAGAAAAATCCCGTGGGAAAGCATTAGGGACAGTTTAAAGAAAAAACAAAAGAGTATTCTTCAGCAACAAATTCCAGGTTGCAAAGAGTAAATCTTTAAGAAATCAAGACGTGTATAGAGGGTGGAGTTATATTGCCAATTAACAACTTTACTAGCAAAAATGAATAATTACAATAACATTAACAAAATAAAGAATACCAAGGTGAAAATTAATGTAAATATTTCAAGGACAAATAGTTAACAGCACAATAAAAATAATAAAGACAAGAAGGGATAAAGCTTGAATAATGTGTGCTATACAATTAACTACTATATTAAAGTTATAAAGGAAAAGAGAAAAAATAAATAAATTTTTGATGTAATTATGCAATTTATGGTTTTAACACCTTAGTGAGAAAATGAAGAAGGGAGAAAAATTGGTAATAGAATAAGGGAATTTTCGGCTATAAAGCCACTCTGCCTCTCACAGGGGACTTTTAATCAAATTTGTGAAAATAGTTGTAAGGGGTTACTATGCCCGAACGAGTAGAAATTCTTAAATAAGTAAAAAGTAAACTATAATTACAGTCGGTATAAAAAATAATAATAATAATAAATAAAAATAATTAAAAATAAAATGTGCTAAAATTAAAATCTGTGCAATGAAGAGGGCTAGTTAGTGCTGGTGAAATTAAAAAGAGTGATATCCAAAAGTGTTATAATGCTAATGGATAAAAAGCCAACGCATCTGTCAACTCTAATCACAACTAACGAATCCATGGATCCCCGAGAGGATAAACAACAACAATACAGACACCAGAAGCCAAATCATTCCAGGAGTGATCAAGGTTTCAAAATCCAAATAATTAAAAAAATTACTAAAATTCAAAGTGTTATGGTTTTATAAAGTAAAGTCGAAGTGTAAATAATAATCAACTGATTTTCCTGGGATAATTTTAAATTTAATTTTGTATTGTAATTGTAAGATTTCTATTAAATGTCAATTCTGTATGTGAATTATTCTGTTAAATAAATTATAACGTATTCAAAAACTTATAAATATTTTTACTGTTGTATAAATATAAATAAGATTTGCCAATCTGCTAATAACTCAAATGATTTAAGCTTAAAATATTGTTTTTTATGTCAAAAGTGTTTATAAAAAGATTGCTTGATTTTTTGTTAAATTTAATTGTTTAATTAAAACCAATAGTTAGCATATTAAATTGAAGTCTTATTTTAAATTTGAAATCTACATACTTATCATATGTTTTCAGATTGCAACCAAGGTAAAATATAGTGTGTTATGAAAAGTATTCTCAAGAACTTCCTCCCGAGTGAAAGAAAAACTTTCAAAATTACTCGTGGTCTCCCTGAACAAAAGGGAATAATTTATATATAATAACTGGAAGGATTTAAGTAATAGTGGGGGGGGGGTACCAGCAGTTTGAAGAAACTCAAACTTTTAAAGGAATTGAACAATCCAGGTCAGAAAAAAGAAACCAAAACTTCCAGTAGATTGTACAATTCATTCTGTATTCGTGTGAAGAGATCCTGTAATAACAAATTACAAGGTCTAGAATTTGTGTGTGTTAAAAAGAAAAAGTGGGGAGGCATACAATTCAACTCAGAAAACAGAGCTGAGTTTTCTCATTGTAGTATATTAAGTGTATTTAGCGATTTGAACAAATACAATTTTGTTTCTGAAATAAGGAAGTGTTTTTTTAAACATTGTAATTTCATAAATTATATCATTGTCTATATCATATATTTCTTCTTTAGTTTGTATAGATCTAGATAATACATCAGCAATAGAAAGTAATTCACCAGGATTGTAAATAACATTTAGATTGTAACTTTGCATTTTTAACGCCGTTCTTTGTATTCATGATGGTGCAGTGCTTATAGCTTTTCTAAATAAGCACTACAACAATGATCTGATTCTGATTCTGATTCTACAAGTACTGATCTAACAAATATATATTGAAGGAATTTGATACATTCAATAACGACAGATAACACCTCCTTCTCAATTTGGCAGTAATTTTGCTAAGTTTATTAAATGCACTAGATGCATAAGCTAATGGCTTGCCTTCACAGCACCCAATCCTGTTGAAGAACAATCAACAGGCAATGTTAACTCCTTCAGATCATAATATGGTTATAGAGGCGGACTTGCTAACAACTTTTTAAATTTTGAAATACAGTAGAACCTCTGTTAACCAGCCTCGGATTAACCGGTCCTCGGATTAACCGGCCTATATCGTAGTGTACTGGTTGGATGAGAGTTTCCGAAAATAAATTGTAATTGAAACACCAAAGCGGCGGTGATATCAAACGACTTTGTCGATAGCGGTATCCCAATGTTGGCAGCGTAAAAACACCGCGGTACCAGAGTGGCGGCGATATCAAACGACTTTGTCGATAGCGGTATCCCATTGTCGGCGACGTAAAAACACCGCGGCACCAAACAGCGGCGAGTCAAACGACTTTGTCGATATCGGTATCGCATTTTCGGCGGCACCAAAGCAGCGGCGAGTCAAACGACTTTGGCGATAGCGTGTCCCATTGTCGGCGGCATAAAAACACCGCGGCATTGGCACCCGTCGGTATAGCAGACATACACAGACAAAAACGTTTGATGGGCCGCTTTATTTCCACGAATCAATTTAGTATAGCCTACATTATGGAAAATATAACATTTCTTTTTCTTAGAAGCTTGTGTTGGTTTCGTTTGAGACGCGGTTAAATGTGTCAAAAGACTTGACGGGGGGAATCTGTAAAAGAGCTTTGTAGTGTTTAATTTTTTCATGTTTGATGTATAATATACAAAACATAATATATACGATACATTTATGTACAATAAAATGAGTTGCAATAACATCTTTATTGCATAATTTTTAGTGCTACCTAATTAAATAAGCTTTCTTTGAACGAAAACCGATTTTTTACGGGAGCCTCGGATTAACCGGCCAAACGGGCAACCGGCCCGGGTGTCAGTCCCGACTAGACCGGTTAAGAGGGGTTCTACTGTACTATTTCTTGCATATCACCCTACTGAAAATAACTTATTTTTGAATGAAGTAATTGTAGGATAATTAGCTATGAATTTAGACCCAAAATTTACAATACCCAAAAATCATTCAAAATCTAAAAGATTAAAGGGGGTGGAATGCCATGTATTGCCAATATTTTAGAAACGTCTGGTGAGACTCCCTTGAAACCCCTTATATTTCAATTGCAAATATTTCAATTGCTCAGCATACCTCAGAGTTAACATATATTAAAATTTTCAAATTTATAATTCATCATAATTTGTATTTTTAAAACATTATAAGCATACACAAATTTACCAAATATAATATTGATTTTAGATACCCACTACAGTAGACGCTCTTTTATCCGGCATTCTAACAACCGACACATTCTACTAACCGGCATCAACCGAGTCACTCACGGTCGGTTTTTTCCGGTTATGTTCGGGCGGCTCACAGGCCTTGACTGACATTTCCCGAGTACAGTGGGTTGAGCGCACCGTTTTCTTAGTCATCTGTTTGTCTGCGTCTGATGCGTTAATATACTACAGTATTGTACAGTGCAGTACTGTGATGTAACTGTCAGCACAGTCTCGTGCACCTAAAGTCTCGTGGAAAGAAGTTACTGATGCATTAAATACATCTATAACATTTGCGGAATCCAGTAAAAGCTACAACTCCACAGAACTTATAAATTTGTGTTTACTCCAAAACAAGTTTTTGAAGAAAAAATCAGAGACTTTTTTCAACACACATGTTTATTTTCGTTCGTAAGACCAGTTTACAGTACATACTGTGTACAACCTTAACTAAACATAATGTACAGTACATATGATATTTGATATTATTTGGATTTGATTTTATGTACAAACTGTAATGTACAATTAATTTTTTCGTCATTTAGCACTTTTATACATAGGCCTACATTACTTTATATTAAATTAAAGGAATGTTCAGAATTTTTTACTCTGTTTTTCTTCATAACCTTGTCAAGTCAAATATGCGTGTCGTTCATTTGCGTTTGTATAGAGTTAATTTTCTTAGCTATCCCCTTTAAAAACTAGATATGCTCGATTATCCGATAAAATCGGTTATCCGGCATGGCCGTGGTCCCAAACGCACTGGTTAAAAGAGCATCTACTGTAACAAATTTCTTGCCATTACATTTGAAATTAATAATTATATTTACTCAAAAAGGAACACTTATTCCAATTACACTTATCTCTGGGTCTAACGGTTCCCAAGGATCTCAAAATCATTTTGATTACTATATATTAATTATCCTTACAAGCTAAACGTTCTAATTTCTAAACAACAGATATATACAAATTTCTAATTCTACAGCATCTTATAATGCCCTATAATATTTTTTCTTGTCTCTCACCTCAATTATATATTAATTATCCTTACAAGCTAAATGTTCTAATTTCTAAACCACAGATATATACAAATTTCTAATTCTACAGCATCTTACAACGCCCTATAATATTGTTTCTTGTCTCACACCTCAATTAATTTCAAGTTCTTTCATAACTACATATGTAAAATTTGCAATTTAAATTATCAAAATATTTTGTTCATGTTTCACAATTATTGTTTGTATAAAGTTTAAGCATGACTTTGAATTCATTAAAAACAGTTTTTTTAACTTCCTACAATGCTAAGTTGTTATGTTATTTCTTCTCACCTTTTAATTAATAATCAATCAAACAATTAATCAAGCATGGTCCATTAGCAACAAGGGCCTTAACAAATTGCTTCATTAGGCCTAGCTTGATATGCAGGGGTGGTAAGATGATTTTCTCCCGTTCAACTAAAGATTCGTAAATAATGTTTTTTTGCCCAACTACCAAGCTTTCTCTCTTAGGCCACTCTTTTTTTATCCAGTGGTTTTTTGGGTCCCTGCTGTCCCAGAGGCACAAGAAACAAGGATATTTTGTATAGCTGTTTTGCTGCCCAAGAAGAAAGTTTACCATTTTTAAGTCTACACAAATCACCCAGCGATGTTGTTGGTATTTTATCTTCTGTAAGACCAAAGCTATTGTATCATACTCTTCTTTCATTACGGTTGAATGAGGAATCGGTAATGAGCCAAATTTGTTACCATTTTGAAGTAGAACACATTTATTTTTAAACTACGCTTGGAGCTTACAATAAACAAACGCCAATCATTGGCATCGAAGTGTGGAAGTCCCATTTTTTTCCAAGAGCCTCTTAACGTCTAAATAGAAAGTAAGGCTGTCTTCTTGATTAAAGAATGGTAGGAGATCCTTTTCCCTTGTTCGATAGAAAGTAATTTTTGTAATTTGTTCTAGTAAATTCTTTTCATTTAATCTTGAAGCCAGTAGCTCTGATGCTTCCTTCGATAAGTTTAAATCTCTAACGAGGTCGCTTAGTTCCTCTTGATTAAACAGTTGTGGATTTGTTGATACCCCCTCGTAATCACTGTCACTGTCATTATTAGAGTCAGAAATATGTTCAAAAAGGTCTCGTTCATCCTCGCAAATCTCAGGTAACTTTTGAAATATTGGGATTGGTATTTCCTCTGAGTGGGGTACTGGGCGTTTAGCTGATGACAAATCAGGGTATGACCATTTTTGGCGATTGTTTTGATTGATCCCTGAAACATTGACCAGGCAAAAATAACAGTCATCAACGTGGTTTGTGGGTTCTCTCCATACCATTGGCAGCCAAACTTAATACTTTTTCTTTTTTCCGTAGCCCACTGCCGTAAGTGTTCTGTACATGTTTTACACACAATATGAGGTGTCCATGTTTTATCTTGATTACCAAGACGAACACCACAATATCCAACATATGCAAGTTTCACAAAGTCTGTAATGCTTTTCCTATTTTCTTTTAACGTAAACTCTCCACAAATAGTATTAAAAGAACTAATTTCGGGATGTGACATATCTATAAAAGTAGAGCTGATACCTAAAAACGGATTTTATATTTGGATTCAGCAACAGAAATATAGTAAAAATCAGCTCAAAGATTAACGGCACCAAAAATTTTTTTCCCCTGTAGGCCTGTGTAATCAATCGATATCGTATCTTAATACTGACGCTATTGATTTTTTATAATTCCAAAGAAATCTCGGTATGCTCGCCACCTTGCTATGTCATACGGCACGCATAGTCTTTACAGTAAATTTGAACCAAACAAATTTTTCTTTTCAAATCACTGTTTATGTACACTTTATTTCTTCATAACATGTCTTTTAATTATATTTTGCATGGTATTTACACTTATCATACTTAACTTATACATTTATAATGTTTTTAATCCTTAACATTATATAGATCTGCCATTTTTTTTCTCTAAAACATATCACGCTTTACTTGTACAAATATTTCATTTTAAAATATAAAAAATATATAAAATTTGTGGTTATACAATAAAATAATCAAAATAAATTTTAGTTTTACAAACTTCTAAACTTATTCAAATCACATCATTCATGGAAATCAATATATACAATATACATCATACAATATAGATTGTTAATTTGAATTAGTCTTTATTTATTAACTTGGAAATTCATAATTGGATGTTAAAAAGTTAAGATTTGCCTCGACTATAGCTCAGGGCTAGCACAATGAAATTTGCATTTATAATTTTGCATAAAAGTTCAAAATTTAACTCTCAGAGAGGAGCACTCGTACTGGCTTATGTATTGCTCTCTAAATACGCAATCATGAATTTACATTACAATACTATTTAAAATCAAAGTTCTAAAAAAATATTTTAGGTAATTTAGAAATCATTTAGATTTAAATTCATTTAAAGTTCTTTCAAGAATTCAAAATTCAAATATGTCTTTCTTTTTTTATTTTACACATTTTTTTAAATATCTGAGTTTAATAATTATTATCATTATACTTATTACCAGTCTGTGGACACACTTGTTGATCGGTATATTGATAGGAATTTTAAATAAAATGCTTTATTAAATTTACGAGAAAATGAAAAGGGACATGAACACTTCAATGCGTCTTGTTTTTTTCAAACTTCTGAGCGTCACTGAATCTTGTGGTCGAAGCAGACTTCCTGAGCCGTTCTTCTTTGAATTTTCAAGACTCAGCCATGTCTTGTTTTCTATTGGTTGGTTCACATTCCAATCTGATCACATGATGTATGTATCATTTGAATGTATAATTTCACCATCCATTCTCTGTTGGGTCGCTGGTAATAGTCTAGCTTCTGGTGTGGAGATATTTTGATCACAATTCACTTCACCATTTATTTTTATTTCAATTAGAGAAAATAATGTATTCGAATTTCGTTTTAAGTATTTTATCATTTGATTTGGGAATGATTAGGTTCTTTATTTCCATTTATTAAATATTTTATAAAAAATGTACAAACCGAAGGCATACATTGGCTTCTGGTTTTGAGATTATACTTAAATGATCATGTGTTTTTACGGACTAATAAGTGAATGTGCTCTTACTGTTCTTATTCTAACCTATTTGTGCACTGTGTTTAATATAAGTGATATGTAATGTTTTTAAATAATTCTATTTTAGTTTTTTCTATAACTGATTTCTAAGTTATTATCTGATTAATAACTAAAATAACCTTAATATCTAGTTTTGTTATTGCTTATAATTCCGTTTGTTTACTTTCAACTAACCTCTATGTTCTATGCTTTTCGGTTAAATTTTACAATATTCTTATATCATATTGTTATTACTGAATTTAATGAAGTGACTTTAGGTATTAGGCTAACTTATGTTAGGCCTATAACTGTGTTAAAAATAATACATATTTGGGGTGCGTAATAAATTCTAGGTTAATAGCAACATTAGGTTTACAGGTTATGTACTATCTTAGTGATTTGTACAATTATAGAAATATACTTATATCAAAACATGTCCTCCTATCATATCTACCATATTTGTTTTAACAAAGTGAATGGTATATACTGTTCTGTGTTATTATTATTTTGGTATAACCAAATCTGTTCGTATTTACAATCGATATAACAGTGTTCTTATAAATAGGTTAGCTTTCATTTTTCATATTTTTTACTAATCTCAAAGTGATTTATTTGATTATTACGTTATTTAACTAAAAATAAAGTGTTATTTTTAATATAGTTATAGCTTATAGTTACCCTAACCAAACATTTAGTTAGGTGTACCTAACTTCTTATTTTTAGTGTTTAATTTTTTTCAGTTAAATTTATAAACTATTCCTACCGTACCTCTCAAATTTCGGTACTTACATATTAACGCCACCGCAGCAGAAGTTGCGCTAATGCGCATGCGCCAATATTTGCTTACTTTGCGATATAATTATATATCACGACAGGTTTGGCCAGGTAGCTATATATATATAAACACCTGGCCAAACCTTATATATATATATATAATCACCTGGCCAAACCTTTCGTAAGTTTATTGAAGTTAATAATTTGAAATTAGATCATGGATAAACATGAGCTTTAAAAGTGAAGTGCCGCCAATCTACGCCTAAAATTTTTGCGACAAATCATAAAATGAAAGTATATGAATCTCAAAGCTGAAAAAAATGGAATTCTGCTTCCCTTAAACCAGATTGCTCTTTATTGGCGCATGCGCATTAGCGCAACTTCTGCTGCGGTGGCGTTAATACGTAAGTACCCAAATTTCTTTATAAATCCACATTTCATTTAAATTATCACTAAATTACCACTAAGCCTATCTCTTTCTTTACTTTTCCTAGCCTACTTAAACCATTATGTATTCAACATAAACTAATTATTTACACCCTCTGTAGTAAACTTATGTCCTAAAAACATAACCTGCTTTATACCTAATTGACATTTTAAAATATTTAATTGAATTACATTAGTAAATTAAAATTACATTAAAAAATCTTTAGTTTTTGTAAAACTTCTCTACTGTTATGAGTAGCTTCAGTAGGTGCACTTATACAAATTCCATCTATTTATGTTAAAACACAACCTGATGGGCTCAGATAAATAATCCACTTATTTTATAAAAAGAGATTTATTGCCAAAAAATGTTTAACTATTTTGGCTTAGAGGAATAAAGGTTATCAAGAATAGAGGAAAGAAACGATATGAAAGCGGTAACAAAGGGATCAGTCTTTGTGTTCAGAATAGTTTACTTTCTTAAGCTAATAGACAAGTCTCGAGATCCTTCCTATTTCCTGACTAGATACCACTTGTTTTTTCATTATAAAGTCTGTTGTTCCTTAAATAGTGTATGGTATATGTGAGTGGGTGTGTATCGTTTTGATTATTTATAATTATTTAAGTAGTCAACAGTTTGAGTACAAGTTAGAGTAAGAGTTTAGACTAAGGACCTAACATGTACAAGCTCTACTACCAGGTGATAAGCAACATAGGGTTGCATTCAGTCAATGGTTAATTAACAAATGTGCCCATAACCCAAGGTTTACATCTTTTTTTTCTTCTTTTTTTTTTTTACAGGCGAGGTGTCTTTCACTAAAGATGGTGTAAAGAACTTTCAAAATAGACATGTTTGGTGTGATGAAAATCCTCATACAGTATTCAATCAAGAAGTCAACACAGATTTATATTGAATGTTTGGGCAGCAATCTACGTGGATATGGTAATTGAGACTCATATTTGCAATTCATCACAAATACCTTAACAGAACTTTTAGAGAACGTTCCTTTGCAAAGTGTAATAAACATGCGGTAGGAGATAGAAATGTCCCGAGGGATCAGTCTTCCGACAACTAATGAGGAAGAGTGCCGTCAGGATCAGCGAACGGACCACTTGGAGGTTGGAACGGTCACCCTGGAGGGGTTAGCTTTCAGACAATAAACGGGGAAGTCCATGGTGGCGGGATCAGCCGACAGACCATGGAGGTAACGCTCATCCCGAGGGGTTCAGCCCTCAGACAACGAACGGGGTGTTGTGCTGCCGGGATCAGCCGACAAGACATCAGAAGGAAAGACAGTTAAGGAACAATAAAGAAAAAGAGAATTTAGATAACAAGAGCAGCGAGAGAGAGGGAGAGAGAGAGAGAAAGAGAGAGAGAGAGAGAGAGAGAGAGAGAGAGAGAGAGAGAGAGAGAGAGAGAGAGAGAGAGGAGTGTTGTAGGTGACTCTGTGAAACAGAATGATTTTGAAGTGAGTGAAATTCGTATTTATAGATCATCTGGGGTTGCACGCATGTGTTCCACTCTGCCTGGCCTTGGTCAGTTCAGGTTCTCTCTCTGCTGTGCGTCATTTATATACAAGTTAGACATTACAATTGCATACAATTATATTCACATATTCAAAACAATTTATCATAACAATGCAAAGGGGTAGCGTGTCACTACAATGACAAAAATATTATTGGTAGTTAAGAAAAAGAGAATCCATTGGTAGAATGACTAAAGTTCGTAAAAATTTAAAAAAAAATTAATTAAAAAAAAAATACTGTCACACGAACTGGGAGAAGTCTGCAAATTTCATATAAATCACATTGTTATGCCATCACATAACAAGAAATCGATACTTCAAGATTTTAGTCATATATCTATTTGTGATGAGCAGGATTCTTATTTATCAGGATTGATTTCTGTCCTCCCGTTGATCAAAGTTGAAACAGAAATTCAGTAGGAGAGGCAAGGTTAAATGAAGCAACATTTTAAAACAATCAGAGGTATAGTTCATGAACAAGTTAAGGAGTTTACAAGAAAGACTTTCTCTCGATTCATGGAATTATCAAAAGAAGAGTGGAGCGGCTAACTACATCTTTTAAGAAAACTGGGATTAGTCCCAAAAATATGAAGGATAAACATGACAGTCGTCCATACAAAATAAAAGAGAACATTTTAAACAAAATTCATGAGCACATAAAAAGTTTTCCTTCAAGAAATAACCAAAGTTGTATAATGGTATACCTTAGGCAAGATTTAAACAAGAAAACATTTTAAAATTTATTCCATCAAAAGTATGACAGGATAGATGTGTCTTATGATAAAATATAATGAAAATTTTCAAAAATAATTGAATATTGCTTTTGGTTACCCAAGAGTAGACATTTGTTCAATATGTGATGAATTTGACTGGAATGTGAAGTGTTTGCAAAAAGTAAAACAAAATTGTACTGAATCCAGTCAGAAGGGACAAATTGAAAATGAAGTTACTCAGTTAAAAGTTCAAAATAAAGACACAAAAGAAACCAGAAGTATTTTACATTATAAAAAGAATAATCACCAATGAATGTAAGAGAATGCACAAAAAGCTGCAATATGTCTTGGATTTTGGTCCCAACTTGCCCATACTAAATGTTAGTACTAATGTTGTCTATAATAAAATACAATTATCAATGTTTGTATTCAATATTACAATTTTATCGTTAAGGGAAGCAGAGGAAAAAAGGTAGTGACAATGTCTATTCAATGTTGCAGGATTATTTTTTAACCGTTTTTCATTGGATGTGAAGAAACATCATATATTCTTTGATATTTATGGCAGACAGAATAAAAATTACATCTATTTCGCTTATGTACTATGCTGTCTTTATTGAAAAGATATTCTCAAAAATCACAATAATGTTTCCAGTCCAAGACACAGCTATTTAGATTGTGACATGCATATGGATCTTTTAAAACCTAAGACATGGATAGAAATTCCAGAGGAGTGAAAAGAACATGTGAGTTAACATATAAGAAGCCATTACCTTTTGTTCTTCATTTAATAAACACAGTCAGTGAAAGCAATTTTTCTTTCATTCTGGACCACTCATTTGGACACATTACTCAAAGAGTAAATTTAAAGTTAGACCTATTAAAGAATTTTAGTATCGCAACACTTACCATGGTCTGATAGAAAATGCTACAGTAGTAAAAAGAATGAGAACCGAACTCATACGGATTGAAATCATGAGACCTGGCCCTAGTAGCTATAATAGATGTGAGTTGTTTTTATATAGATTTATTCAATCTATTTTTCAGTCAGTTTAGGGATTTGGAATTATTTTTTTAGGTACACTGGTTATATGTTTTGCCAAAAATGCAGATTTGCAGAATATTGCAAAATTTTGCAGACCTAGAGCTCGAGAGTTCATAAAACACTGTTTGTTCTTAAAAAGTGTATATTTATTTAGGTAATTGAGAAATAAAAGGGACTTATCACATTTTTATACCCCTTACATTAGTGCCTTAAAAGGAAAATCTAAATTTTTCAAGTATTAATTATATTGTAATATATTTTGTCTTATATTATATTATTTTATTTATCATATATCTAATTTGCTAAGGAATTTATACGCCAGTCCCGTATTTCTTAACTATATAGCACATTTTAATGATCGAGTTGTCAAATTAAACAGTGTTACCTGCAAATTTACCGAAAATTATTCATTTTTCTTAGACACACTTATTTTATAATAAATTTATCATTTAAACAACATGTTTCACAACAAAAATAATTTGAAACAGCAGTTATAAATTTTAAAACAAGTTTTATTTTGTAGTTTTGTTTGAAAATTTAAAAAAGTTTAAAAAATTATTTTTAGGTTAACTTATATAGTACTTAGTTTATCTGTGGGTATTTACGTTGTGTTGTGATTGATTACTTTCATTTCGTAAAACTAAACAGTTTATATGACTTAGTGCTAATCTGTGACAATTGGGTCTAAATTTTTTAACTTGCATAAGTTAACGACTTAACTTTGCATACTGTATAACACTTACTTAATTTGTGATTTATTGCTTCTCGCAAAAGTTAACAGTTGTAGCGTTTATTTAAGCCCGGTACGCATTTTCATTCACAAACATCCATTCAAATGAAACCATGAACCTTGGAACACCGCCTAAGGCATTAGCGAGATAACAAGCAACAGCTGTTTCGCCCGAGGCACTGCGACGTAGGCTTTCTTGACTAAGGCACGTGACGTAATGTTAAAAAAAAAATTAATAGTAAGGAAAATGTGAAATTAAAGGGTATGTAAACCCAAGTAATTAAACTAATTTCAGTTTACGTGTGTGCGTGCATAAAAAAAAAGGGTTTTACCATCAATATTAATAAAATTTACATGCAGTGATGTTTTCTTAAATTTCTCAAATTTCATAAACTAGTTCCTTCAAATTGTGTCTTAAAGTTATTTAGTGCCGTCAGGGCCTTCAGTCTCAGGAATCACCTTGCTTTGTTCCAGGTAATCAAATTAATGATAATTAAATTTCTGCTTTGAGTTCACTATCATAAATGCTTGTATTTTTGAATTAGGCTGTAAGATTTTGTTTAAGTTCTCTTTTCATTGTTAATAACTAGTTTGGTTCAATTTAAAATTTATATAAGTTTATAACAGAAATATTTTGTTATATAACTTAATCAAAATTTTGTAACGTAACTTTAGTATTTTTGTAAAGTACAATGCTTAATATGAACTTGAATTTCATCTTGAAACATGAAAACTAAGTTTGTCTGCCTTACTAATGTTTGCCTTTGTCTTTGTGAATGCAGTTCTAAACTGGTCGAAGAATGAGGCCACATTGTCGTCAGTTACAAGACGCTAAGTGAAATTTCGTCTTCGCCAAAAAAAAAAAAAAAAAACTAACTGTGTGTGAAATGTTCTGAAATAAATGATAAGGCAAATCAGACTATTTTTTTAAATTTTTTGTTTATTATTCAATTAGGATGGGACATGCTAGCAATTTTTCGGCTACACGACCCCAAAGGGGTTAGTTTTCTAAATTAATAATATTTGACTTAATATATTATTAATTAAAAAAATTAATAATCTTTTTATTGTTGTTAAATTATCTTTAAGGGTTTCATTAAATAAATTTTTTATTATTTAAGGGCGTATTAACTTTTTTTTTTTTATATATATCATTTTCTTCTGGAAGGAAATAAATCGACTTGTTATTTGTTAATCTGCTTTGTTATTTTCTGTAAATAGTGAACTCAGGTACAAAGGAAGGTAAGCTCAGGAACCGACCTAACTTAGGGGTTCCATCACTGGACATGACTGTTCATTTTTTTTTTTTCGGAGCTCAGTACGACTTTCAATCTTTTCTAAAAATTTCCTTTCCCGAACGGTACATGTTATACAGCTTATTATTATTTATTTATTTAAATTCTCCACAAACAGCATACACAGGACAGAAATCCAATGCCAGATGACTTGTCAAAAATTAATAACTACAAACAATAATAAAAACAAGAACTTAGTACTAACAACATACTAAAACATTAATACAAACATTACAACACATCTCCAGAAAATGAGTACGATTCTAAAATGACACACCAAAGTCAAAAAAGTATACACAATTCTGATCTGTCGGCAAGTTACTAACTAATTTGACACATAAATTCATTAACTGAATAGAAACAATTTTCCAAAAGAAATATACCTAATGCCTTCTTAAATTTGTTTGGGTTTTCAATCTGCCTCAAATTACTTGGAACTTTATTATACATTTCAATATACCTATAATGTGTTGCAGACTCAAACATTGCAGTCTATTTGCTTAAAACCAGCTATTCATTAAGTCATTTTCCAACTCTAATATTAATGTTGGAATGTTGGATGCAATTTCAACAATTGAAAATGTAGTCTTCTAATAAATTTATTAAAGTTTATAATATTGAAAACTACTCCTATGCCAGACATTTTTCTATTTATCATAACCATGCTGTTGACCATTCAGTAGGCTCAGACACATTTTTTATTACATTATTTGACTCCATTCTTTGCCATTTCTTCTTTATAGATGTAAAGTAATACTGTTATGACTTGATTTATCTAATGATTTATGTTAGGTGTCATTTGTGAGTTAAAATGACTATACTTTGCTTTTATATGAAGACACTTACCTATTTTTAGAATCTTTCAAATTACAAGTTATACAACGTAATGTTTGGTCATGGAATCTTGCCTTCACCTATTGTACTTTCTACACCAATCCTGCAACGAAGTTGGAAGATAGGTACTTTAAATTAATTTCTATGCAAACATGTCAGATTTTAAAATATTGTTCTTTATTAAACGTAGCAAAAGAAACTGATGTTGTATTTTTATTGAATAAACTTATAATTAAACTTTAAAATCTTATCATTAATATTTTCCATTAAAAATCTATTAATTGTTCATTGTCTATTTTGAAAAGTTTGGTTATGTAAATTATTACACTTTACTTATGATTTATAGGTCTTTTCTTGTATTACCACTTTCATTTAACACATGCCACTTCCATAGTTTTATTTTAAAAAATCTTTCTTTCTATTAATAACTTCCGTGATAATTGATTTCAGTTAACATTTTAATTTTACTTTGATATACGGACTCATTTTACAATGTCCGTCCTATTAAAGTTCTAGAAAATCGTAGAGTCGTGCCTGCAATGCACATACTCCCTCCTATGGAGAAATTCCTAGAATTATACTCTTTATTCCAGAATGTTCTGTGACTTTAAACCAATTGAAAATGTTTCAGAAAAACATCTCCTTACATGAAGCATCGCACCATATCATTTTAGGGGTGACAAGCCAGAATTGTTTAATTCAAGCCGAGTTTTGGTAAATCGAGCCAAGATTGAGCTTTAATCAAACTTGAGATTTTTACAAGCTCAAACTTTTTAACAAACTCGAGCTTTTATCAAGCCTTTTAGCTCAAGTTTTTTAAAGCTTCCAATAAATTTTACATTATGTAATAATCAGTATAATGGCAATCTATTGTTTTGGAATGGGCAATACAGAGAAACCAGTGTACTGTAGTAAGGAAGGCGAAGTAGCTGTAATTGACGGGAAATAGACACTTTCTATCAAACCAAAGGATACAAACTTCCTTTGGTGTGAAATTATATTACAAACCCATATCATTCACATACATACTAACAAATACATATTTTATTACAGAACATTAATTATGAATTTGTAAATAAAGATAGTTTGGATCAAAAAAATAAAATAAAATCAAGCCAACTAAAAGAAAAAACTTCTGGTTTAGTAAATGAGAGTAATATAATTCACAAATATGTGAACTTACAGAGTGTGAACTTTGGTTCACTATTTTGATAGTTACAATTTCTATATACACACTTTAATATAAGCTGATTTATTATTGTTAATCTTTGGTTAAATCAATTTTAATTGAATCTAAGAATGCTTTACTTATCTAGATAGAGAGTCACTTTGATTTACTGTGATTTAAATTGATTTATCTCCTTTAGAAAAATTTTAAAATTTTAAATCTTAGGTTAATTTATAGTGAGAAATAAACACCAAAATATGTTTTACACAATAACCACTAAAATTTAGTGTGTTTGTAAACATTTAGTTACTGTTTCTTGTGATATCAATTATTATTATGAGCAAAGAATTTTTTTTAAGTGTGATTATTCATGACAAATTAAAAAGAAATTGGAAAATATAGGTGAGTAGAATGATATATAAATTTTTGAAGTATTTTACAATTAAATAAAAGGCAATTGCATAACATAATTGTAGGAAATTTACTTCTAAGCAATTTTTTTTTTTAATTATAAATTTATGTGAAAAATTAGGACTTTTATGTAGCTTTTTGTAAAACGGGTCCAAATGGCTTAAAAACGGTCTGGCATTTTTCAGCACTACCAATGCAAAAATCTCTGGCAATTTTCAGACATTTGTTAAATTTTGATTCTGGAACTAAAAGGGTTAAAGTAACAACAACCAATCTCTCTTTCGGCTGAAAAGGGGTTTTGTGGTAATTCGCCCAGTTCTTGGTACGTCTGTGTTCAATTTTTGACAAAATAAAATAAAAAGTATCTGGATTTATTCTGAAATATTCAAAAAATCTGTTTTCGTCTGCAAGTAATTGCGGGAAAAGGTATTTGTACTCCCCGGAAATAGATCTTATTTTATTATTGGGATGTATTTCATGTCTCATTGGTTTTAACTTGGTTATGACATTGTCACTGTAGCAATAAAGCTACAGCCTGTTCTTCTGTAAGTTCCATGATACACTGATCTGTTTAGGTGGCAGCTCTATCTGCGCTGACAAACTGCTAGCATTATAGCCACACCCTACCTGCCGCTCGGAGTGAGGGTTTCGGCAATGAGGATATGAGTCTGACTATCTGCTTTTACCAGCTTGCACCTTGGACGTAGGAAGGAAAGAATTCAAAATCAGTACAGTAGTGTATTTCGTCGTTTAATTCATTTTAATTTTGCAGGATACGGCACATTATATTATTATGATAATCTGAATTATTTGCTGCTGATTACAGGGAATCGAATATATGTCAAACTTAGATATTACTTGTCATAGTGAACTGCTGTGTGTGTGTGTGTTCATGTTGGAATGGAACAAGAATCAAACATAGGCCGAGAACTGATTGGTGTGCTTGCGCAGTTTGAATTTTACAACTCAAGCAAGTTATCTAGACAAAAGACACGGTGTCTCTCTAGTTTCCATGAATTACATTAGCAGCGAATGTTTGATAGAATAGCCAGGCATTTTGTAAATGTAAATAATTACAATAGGAAACAATTGAACTAAATTTAGTTTACTTAAAAATTATAACTTTGTGATTATATTTTTGTTATTTGAGATTATAAAACTATTAAAACAAGAAAGTTTTCTGCTAGATTTATATTTTTGAACTGGTGATCTGGGAAAACCATCGATCAAGGAGTGTTGAATCTGGTAAAAATATGCATTGTTTAAATGGAGGGGAGGGGTAATTTATTATTTTTTCCTTTCCATATACTAAATAATATGTGCAAGAAATTAAAATGTAAGAAAATTGGAAGTTTTGTGGCAATAAGATGTATAATATAGGAAATATAGCAAACATGTTTCAGGTCAATTATTTTTCTCACCACTGTATTATATTAGCACTTAGTTTAGTATATTATCAGTGTTTGGTATTAAGCTAGATGCATTGGACCATTGACGCTGTTTTAAACCTTCTCTGCGCTCTCTCCCTCTCTCGGTCACACACAAACACCCAACTTTGTGCTTCTTTCATTTTTCTTTTTAATCGAAGCTATGTTGAAATAGGAAATAACATTGTAGTACAACAAAGTTAACTTTGAGAAACTCTGCACAGGTTGGGGAAATGAGGAGCATGTAGTGGATGGAGGTAAACAGGCTGCTAGAAGAGATAAGATAGTGCGTAAAGAAGAATTTATGTCTTCCATAACTTTTTCTTTTTTTTATATATAACCACTTTTCGAGTTGTCAGACCATGAAAGACTTTTAATGTAAGTAGTTTGAATGTAGGTTTCATCAGAAAAAATTATTGGTCGCTCTTCAAGTCTATAGTCTTTCATTATTTTAAAATAATTAATTCTTTTCAATCATATGTCATTTTTCTCAATTTAATTCTATTGTTGTCAGTTTCCCTCTACAGGAAACCAAATTTCTAAGATTTTTGTGCTAGGTTTCAGTCTTGAAATCAAATTCAAGTTCTAAGTGTTCGGTTCTTAAAACTCTCATTAGTGATTTTGAATACAGTAGTTTGTTATATTGTAAATGGAAATTAACAACTATATTTTGTAACATGCTTTCCTGAAAGTTATCAATATTTACTCTTATAATTACTCTTTTACTCTATTACTCTTTTACTCTATTAACATCTTTAGGTTTTTCCATGTGTTGAAAAAGTCTCATTTTATCCACATTTGTTGAAGTCTGTTATTACTTTTTTTTACCGTACTTAATGGGATTTGCCACATCAGGTAGGGTTTGGGTTTGTCAAATCTTTAGTTGTGTCAAAGATTTGATCTGTGTGTGTGACGAACCATCTTCCAAGAAAGCCCATATATTCAAGAAAGCTACACAGTCAGTGTCAGTGATTAAAAGTGCGTCAACAGGTTTTTCGTTTTGGTAATTTAAGTTGACAACTAATTTAAAATAATGGAAGGCTAAAATAATTATTTGGGGGAGGGTCATTGGAAATGGGGTGTTGTGCAAAACGAGACCATATAAATTTAATGTAGGTTGTAATTTAACATGTTGCCCGATTCAGACAATCCAAAAAACTGTTGATTAACAGCCTAATTATAATTAGGCTGTTTAAACCAATTAATTATTATAAATAATATTATACTTAATAAACTTATAAAAGCTGGCTGGTATTCAGTATCAGTTCGGTGAGATTTAACGATAACAGATGGGTTTTACTTCGGGGGATTGTTCGCCAAAGTCGGACATTCATACCAAATCCCTTTCAATACATTCCGGTGAAATGTGGCGAGGTTTGCACGTCAGCAAATTGATGACATTAGGATAAGCACCGCCACACACTTAAGTCAGCAACTCTGTGTTAACATTATTCTTTGAGATTTTTGAATTTTCTTCTACCATCTTTTTAAAGACATTTACAAAAATACACTTACTTTGACTTCATAATGATACTCCCTGGCCTAGTTGATTAATTAATCTACATTGAGGCATTATAAACAAACCTAGAATGTAACAAAAGACCAAAACTATTTGACTCTATAATACAAAGATCAGATGCAACTGTTGTGATATGAAGGAGTGAGTCATGCGTTTCTCTCCCTCTCTAAGTTATACCATTAGACCTTGCCCCACCCCTTGTATACACAAACTTGTCAACTATACATCTCAATATTCCTTGAAGTTAAAACTTTATCCTATTATAATTAGAGCATACATATCCTTACTCCTTACAATCTTTTATGTTTTTGTCAATTAGCTCAAGACAATTTTCACAACAAAACCACTCTCTTCACGTTTAGTACTGCGTCTTGTAACCACATTATTTTCAGGATGGATTCGTTCATTACATAGCAAACTTCCCAATATTCCCAATCGATAATTTTACTCTTATACAATATTTTGAACTATTTGTTTCATATTTATATTTCATATAAAATATTATACCACAATTCACACTAGGTAATTTAACATTTTCATGAAAAATGTATTGATTTTTCTCCATAGTATGGCATGAGTTTTGTTTTGATAAAAAAATTTATTTTTCACCAGACTGATTTTCTTTTATTTAACCAAACACATAAATCACCACTCCCAGACTCTGAAAGATTTGTTTGTAATGAAATATAAAAATACTAAGAGTTACAAGTATAACTAAATAAATCAATCATATTTTCTTAAGTAAAGCTTTCTACTTAGTATTTATATTCTTTGTGAGAATCAGTAATGTTGATTTCCTGCCTATAATTATTATCTCTCCTCACCTCTTCCCCACAATCACTGCTTCACCTGGGCTATTGCTTTCTGGATGATAACACCTTTTTCATTTTTTTATTGTGTCCCTTCTAACAATAATGTAAGGTTCTATTATTTAATACCCCCCTCCCTGTATTATTATTATTTTTTTAGGTTTTATAAAAGCCACACGGTAACTTATTTGACAATATTAATTAATGACAGACATCTACTACTGGATAAACGACGTGAATTATTAATTTCTCAGTTTTCTTGAAATTTAACATACATAATGCATATAAATCCAATTTTACTTTGAGTTATAATTTATAAATCGGATGTTCTTATTTGGTTGTTGTTATAAATCTATTATAAACCAGAAACATTTTGATTTTCCTATGTCATCAGTGATCCAAGTTGACATTTAGTCGTCATATTTAAATCGGACAAGTGGGGACAACACTAAGGCAACTTACTTCCTTTCTCCTGGTAACTTCCTGTTATAACTTTAACAACTAACAACACATGTTAATCAAAACTTTTTTTCTCTCGTGAGAAGGGCGAATAAAAACAAATATCATATCCATAATCTTTAATCATCATATCCATATGTTTCATTTCATTTCCGATATCAATTCTATCGGTTTCCATTATCATTTCGACTGTTTTTTGTCATTTATTAGTTCACGTTTTATCGTCTTTATTGCAATATTATTTTATCAGTTTGCAGGTTATTCGGAAACCACGCCAGGCTTGTAAAATCAAGACCTACGAGCCATTTCCTAGAAACCACTATCCTGAAATTTTAATTAAGTGGCTGTGCTTACTCACAGAATGGTGCACAACAATCTTTAAATTCAGTAAATTTCAATTAAAATAAGTAAGAAATTTAAATTTAACTCATTTTCAATACAGTAAAAATTAAATTATTACAACATATTCTATTAATAGAACAATACATTATAAGAAGGTTTAAACATTACTTTTTAAAGTCCACCTCTACAACAAATTTTTAACCTTAAAATTGACAGAATTTTTTAGTTTTAGTTTTTTTAAATACAATTTTTACATGATATATATTAAAATTATTAAAGTAGTGAACTAAATTGATTATTTAGTTAAGATAATATGTAAAGTAAATCAAACTTGATGCAGCTTGTCCTTCATCTATGGACAGTCAACATATCTATTTTGACAATATTTTGCTCTATTATATATTGTAGTATCTTATCTCTAAAAATTGTGAAATGACCAATGTCCTTATCTTACAACTAAAAAAAAAAAATTACTAATGCTTATTTATTTGCTATTTGTAACTTGTAGCTCTTTGAATGAATAATACTCATAGAATAGTTGTTGACTATTTTATTATGTATGCTTAGAATGCATTTATTAAAAAAAAAAAAAAAAAAGAAGAAGAAGAAAAAAAAAAGGAAAATGTTCTCTTCCATTTGTTGACTTGAAAATTGTAAAATGATACATTTTAAAATGAAAATACAACAAATTTTATTGAAAAAGAAAGAGTGTTAAATTTAAATGAATAAAATAAAGCTGTACCTGATTCAAATCAGAGGTTGATACTTTGAATAACTTGGGATTACTGGATGATATTCGGCAAGTCGACCATGAAATTGGTTAAAGAACATAAATTCTGAGCACAGTCTGAGTGGTTAACTGAAATAAGTATGGGGTTTTAGTTAAAAATAAGTATTATGGAGGTACATATTTCTGTGTTAACTTGATCTATGATCTAGATTTAAAAATCAAGGATTTAAAAGATAAGATAACAATGAAAGAAGATGTAATTATTTGAAAAATGTAACAAATATTACCAAATCACTCCCAGAATTGTAGATCAATCAGATAAGGAACAGAATCAGTTTTACAAGGTCGGAAGTTTGAGGCCAGGATTATGGGGGTCATCACAGCCTATATACCTATCTGACCATTTTTCAGTCAAAGTTTAAAAACAATTAAATTAAATATGGAGTTGCATTGTCTAGTAGGAAATAAATGCTTACTTTCGTTTTAAAGGTCATGTTTTCATGTTCAGTTCCTCATATTCATTTGTATCTATTAACCAAACCATTCTTATGAAAAATAACTTTAGTGTTAAGAAAATAAAAATAAAATTTTCAACAGTCTAAAATTATAAAATATAAGTCTAATTAAATTGAACAAAACTATTTTTTTTCTGAGCTTTCCCTATGACTTTTACTTTTCTCGTATATGAAATACATTGGCGTTAAACTCATATACAAGAAATCTAGAAAATGTTTTAAATAAAATTTGTAAATTTAATATTAAATTAATAAAGTATAAAGTTACTTACGGATAACATAGGTAAAATATATTCACAATAGGATGATTCTGCATGATATTGTATGCGCACCAAACCAGTGAGG
This sequence comes from Aphrophora alni, assembly GCA_963513935.1. Taxonomy (NCBI): domain Eukaryota; kingdom Metazoa; phylum Arthropoda; class Insecta; order Hemiptera; family Aphrophoridae; genus Aphrophora; species Aphrophora alni. The sequence goes on along the minus strand of OY740769.1, from coordinate 125,626,043 downwards.
TTAAGACTATTACTAATAACATCAACCTATAAAACACAAGAAGACATTTTTAATAATAACAGTATAACATTATCTCACCCCCCCCCCCACAATTCATTACTAATCAAAATTCACAACATTTCATCAAATACCTGCCTTGGTCTTTCTTAGTTTAATAATATCATTACCTGTTCTCTAGTGTTAAGATGTACCTTAATCTGTTGTATGTGTGAATTTATATATGAGATTAGTTATTATTCTGCTTACCCCCACCCATCTGACGGGAAACCTCAACCCTAAGTGTCCATATTTTAAAAATTATTAGCCTACAGCATCAATGACATTTATAAACTTATCGGCATCTGATTAGCAAGTAACGCCTTACAACAAGATGCTGACCACCCATGAATGTAGTTATAGCCTACACTACCAATTATAGTGAAATTTCATTCAATTCCTACCTTATTCTAATATTATCATTCCTAATTTATTGAACCAAGAATTGGTCATATTGTTTGTGTTGGCGTTTTTGTTTTGTTTGTCACGATTGTTGTTATACCTAGTTGGTTTTCCTCTTACAGTAGGAATTTAGTTTCAAAAAAATTAAAAACAAAACAAACTTACAAAATTATTGTATTTATTTTAATTTTTATCAAATATGTTAAAATTATTAGGTGATCAACTAATTTAACTCCCCCCCCCCCCCCCCAACTACTGAGCAAGGCAATTACGCTGCTTTTTTTTAATTTTTCACCAAAAATTTCTAATCTATTGATTGGTTAGTTGGTAAATTGATCATTTTATTTGCAATAGAATATGTACTTGCAGACATCAATTATTAGTATTAGATGGTAAGCAAAACGATAACTATTTATACAACCTTTCCTTCTACCATCTAAAGCCACCAACAAACTAACCTTTCGAAAATTGCATTAATTTCTTTTTCTTTACTCTTCCGCCTTTTCTCCTCTTATTAAAATCCACCACTTCTTAAAAACAATTACTATTTAAATTTCCTTTCAGTTTAAGAAAGAACCCAACCCAATCCAAAAAATACCTATTTCTACTACTTTCCCCTTCCCACAGACTACTACAACCTTAGTTTTTAGCACAACCTCATACATGTTAAGCAATAGTTTTTATGATTTATACTACAACACAACCAAACCCTAAAACCATAAATACGATTTTTTTTCTCTATAATTTTTATCCACACTTTGTAAATAATACCTCACCACTTTTAATAATCCTACTCCCAACAATAACAAACCCTTGTTTTATTTAAAAATCCCCCTTTAAACAAAAACTTCCCACCTAATCTACAATAACATTCTACCTTCCATAAAAATAATTCTACCACCCAACCTCTCTTCTCACACCGATCACAATTCGTTGCTACTTTAAGTATTACTTTTTATTATTAAATTTCATACACCCAGTATCGGAGCTGAGTTTAGGTTTAGACTAAGGGTAGAGGTACTATTATTTAGGTATCAGAAGGGCTTTGACAATATGCGTACTCAGTAGGAAATGACTTGGTAGGAATTTTGAAAGGAGTTTGTCCCGAGGGGATCAGCCCTTAGACAACGAAGGAGGTAGAGTGTGTCGGGATCAGCCGACAGATCACTCGGATGTTTAGAATGTTCGTCCTGGAGGGATATGCCTTCAGACAACGAACAGGGTAATCCGTGCTGCCGGGATCAGCCGACAGACCACAGAGGTAACGTTCGTCCCGAGGGGATCAGCCCTCAGAAAACAAACGGGGTATCCGTGATGCCGGGATCAGTCACCAGACCACGGTAGGAGAGACAGTAAGGAACAATAAAGAAAACAAGAGAAATTAGGTAACAAGAGCAGCGAGAGAGAGAGAGGAGTGTTGCAGGTGACTCTATGAAACAGAATGATATGGCTTGTATTTCTAGGTCGCAATGCAACATAGTGAGTGCACATGTCTCCCACTTAGCACGGCCTTGAGTAATTCAGTGTTTCTCCCTCTCTGCTGCAAGTTTTTTATTTACAAGCCTCGATGTTATAAATATATACAATTATATTTACATACAACAATTTAGTGTAATGATACAAAGGGCTAGACACAACTGTGCATTCTGTGACGAGTGTGCTAGACGTGTTGTGTTTGCCAGTGCTAGTTTTGTAGCTTTGCACGCTTAGACTACTGAGAAGGTCCATATTAGTGGCGTGCGGTCATTTTTCCTTGAATCATGTAGATATCTGTTTAATGCTTGTTACATGTAGGCACTTTCTGTAGAAGTTTACCATCCCTAAAAAGCATTTCAGTCCTTTTACTGTTGCCGGTATTCCCATACCAATAAAGGTTCGAACTTTTTCATTCAATGGAGATATCCCATCTGGCGAGATATCCTAGGAGTATCCTAGGAACTGAACATGAGATTGACCGAAGATGCACTTGCTGAGGAGCTTCAAAATTAGACGGTACTAGTTGAGGCATCAAAACACTTCTCGGATGTGGGCTTCATGTTCATTGCTATCACGATGTCGTCCAAGTAGACGGAAACGAAAGGAAGTTCACTAAACAGATGATCCATGAATCTCTGGGAGGTCTAAGTTGCATTTTGGATTCCGAGAATCATTAGTTGAAATTCGAAGAGACCAATTGGTGTAATAATAGCTATCTTGGCAATGTCTTCGGGTGCTACTGGGATGTGATGGTAGGATCGGTCAGTGTCTAGGACTGATTAGATCTTGGTGTCGTATAGCTGATTAATAAAATCGTGAACATTGGGAACTCCATATCGGTTTGGTAGCATTCTGTCGTTCAGCAGGCGCTAGTCTGAACATGGGCGGATAGTTCCATCCTTCTTGTACACTAAGTGTAAAGGACTACATCAGGGACTCTTGGATGAGCAACAGATTCATGCTTCCATCATCCACTTGAATTCCAATTTGGCTGCTTGGTATGCTGCACGCTGCAGGTCTTGTACTTTAGTGTGTACTGGTGGTCCTTTAGTTTCTATATAGTGCACGACGTCGGGTAACATTGCTGTCATTGGAGTTGACCAACTAACTATATTGGAATATTCTGGCAGGAGATGTTCGTTCCTGGTGCCGTCGGGTAGAGCTGAAAGGTGTGGCGGACCAGTGCTGCTAACTCTTACTTTGATTTCAAGACTCATAGTCTGGTCGATCAAGCGCTTCCTTCTCAGATCTACTAGTAGATTATGCTACTAGTAGAAGTAAGCTCCTATGACCGCGTGATGAACAACTGCGATGACGAATGTCCAAGCGAAAAGGAATCATACTCCAAGGTCGATTTCTTTGTATACTGAGCCGTAGGTGATTATTCGTATCCCATTGGCGGCATAAAAGAAATACTCTGTTGATTGACGGCTAGTCTTGTTGCGATTTATAAGGATAGATATGGCTGTGCCAGTGTCTAAGAGAAATTCTTCCCCTCTCTGATTGATCAGTAACGAAAAGACTACGATAAGGTGTACCAGCGAGAGACTCCATCTTACTGCAGCTGACTAGTTTAACTCCTCTGGGTCTCGTCCGTGTTCTCTCTCTTGCTGTGTTGGACCCAGAGCCCAGATTGTGTTCAGAACTTCGTTGTTCACAGTGTTGCCCGCTAGGGTTTACATCTCATGTAAGAGTTGAGACAGTCGTAAGACTCTTAACTGTGTCTCGTCCAAAAAGCATTAGATCCGACTTTCTTGACTCTGGCTGAAAGTAGTGGTCAACCTCTCCTTCAATGTAGTATAAAGGTTGGTCTACAGGTTATCTTGCTAAGTCTGCCACTTGCGTTAAGATCTTGTAGGGCAGCTGGTTGATGATGAGATGGAATAATATGTCCCCTCTGCATTGATCCTGTTGGTTGTGAATACGGCTTCCACTTGGATGAACAATAGTGTTGGATCTTCTTCTCAGAATGGCAGTATTTGTGCTGGAAAGTTAACGGCTGCAACTGGATCTGAGGTTGTTCCTGCTGATGGTTCTTGCAACATCGTGGTGTCTTGTATCATGTCGGGGTCAAAGCTGAGTTAAGTTTTAGACTAAGGATAGAGGTACTATCGTTTAGGTATCAGAAGAGCTTCGACAATATGCGTATTCAGGAAATTTTTTGTATTTTAGACATGTAAATATTACATTATAAAAAGTATCTGATGTTGTCTGGGTAGCCGAAACTTTCTAATGTCTACTGTTATTAACTAAAATATCTATTTACCATAGACTGTTATGTGGGACCCAAAATGTAATAAATATGAGTTAATTTTAGTCTTTTAATGATCACTATAAAAACACTGAATCCCCTACCACAAGTTTGGTACAATAACATAAACACAAATAAAATAAAATAAAATATTTATTTGCCTTATGTTATTATAATTCCCTGATGTACATTTCGGTAACCAAGTTACCATCATCGGAGGGATCTAAAATAATACTAACAATATATGAAATCTTAAAAGCTAAAATGCCATATTCTCCCCTCCATCCTACTTCAAGTAGTTCGGCCTATCAGCATAGGACTTCGTCAATGATCTTGGCAAAAGTGGCTAACGGAACACATTCCTGTTCTTGGGAAACCCTTAGGTTGAATATGGCAACGGCGATAACAATTTTAATAGACAACAATATCTTAAAACTCTTTAAAATATAAACATAACATGTGCATAATAACAACAAAAATTTAGTGAACTAAAAAGCATTATATGACAGTGATATTATTAATGCATAAACCAAAAACAAACAAAAATTTATAGATTTACAGATAACAATATATCTTAAAACTACTTCAATACAAAACCTAGAATTTGCATTAAAACAAAAAACTACATTGAGAACAAAAATAATATGTACATTAAAACAAAAACATAGAATAAGCATTAAACAAAAAACTACATCAAGAACAAATAGTAACATGTTGTTAAAATGAAAGTCTAGACGTGGATACCAAATCACGTTATTTTTATTTAAAAGCACTTATCCTCCGAGATGATTTGCTTCGTTCGCCGGAGCTCCATGCTGACTCTTGGAAATCGCTCTGACCGTTGTTTGAATGCCGTCGTCTTCAGCTCACTTCTCTGATTCACTAAATTCATTTTGATTGTTCGTTTAACAAAAGAATTATCAATATCTTATTTTAATTGTTCTACTTTTCCTAAAACACAAAGGCTATGTCTCTGCCTTTTTCGACTACATTACCTTTTATCGAATACGTGAATTCGATCGTTCTCACAGTTTCCATAAATGTTCACATATCTTAACCAAAACACATAATGCTTTATCATTGTTAGATTAGTTTATATTTCTTAAATAACTCTTTTTACTCTTTGTACTGAACAAACAAATGAATGTGGAAAGCACATGGTTTCATATTACAAGTTCTGTATAACCCAATTGTGGTTTACAAATTTTCAACATAACCGTTTTATACATTCCGTTCTATTCACAACGTTATTTAACAAAACAACTCATTGTAAAATATTAACACTCTATACTTAAACATTTTTACTTTGTCGCTTTGTCCATTTCAGGACTAGCTAAATCTTAGACAAGGTAACACACCAAGTTCTGTCCATCGACTGGGCGGAAGCAAAGTCCAAACCGTTCTCCCGGTTTTGCATTACACGTTTTTGTCTTTGTACACAAAACAATTACATTTCACTTTTTATTTATAAGGTTTACACTAATTCTAATTATATCTATACATAGGATACATTTCTCTGATTATTTTCTACTATTCACTTTGTTTTCAAATTTTGACTCTTTCAAGTTATTAATGGAAATTCGATGAACTATTTGTTTTAATGAACGCCCCTTTTTCTTTCTAACCTCGACCAATTACATACAAGTTCCAAGATTCATGCGCTAAATTCAAATTCAAAAATGTACAATATTACAAATTTCATTAATTTCAAAATATAATTTATATGGAGCATGAAAGAACCAAACTATTTATAATCATATAAATGTAGGAGGGTTTAAGGGGGCCTATGGAAGTGTGGGAATTTTGAAGTCCTTCTTCTGTTATTCTGTAAGTAGGTGTTTAGTCTATAATGTATGATTGTTCTAAACTTATATTATTACTAAACTTATTATAACTAAACACCTACCTACAGATACTAAGAAAGTGTCATCCTTGAAAGTTTGTGAAGGTTACATATAACAAATAGAGATGATCATGAAATTATTTAAACATCTTCTTCAAAAAACAAAGTGTTTATTATGGAAAATTGTGTTTGATTTCTTTTTTATTATTGAAGTTTTCACAAGTATATATAATTCAAATATATAAGACTTACCGTCGTCAATATTCTGTTTGTGTCTATTCAATATTTGACAAATAGAATATTGACGACGGTAAGTCTTATATATTTGAATTAATATATCAATATTCGGAATGGCAAAAACAATTTATTATAAGTATATATAATTTTTTACCTGATCAATTGCTGCAGAACTGCCCAAACTGAAGGCGGAGTCCAAATCATAAGACAACGGCAAACTGCACTATAAATTAGTCTTCGGCCCAAAATAGTTGCAATAAATCCGACCAAATATGGATCAATCAGGTAAAAATTCTAAAATATAAATAAAAACATTAATATTTATTATTTCCTTCTGATTAGCTTATGCACAAACTTTCTCACATGCCCATACATAAGACCTGTAAGCATGGGACATCTCCAACCAAATAAAAATATAAATTAATAATAATTTAAGCGATTGAGTAATTAGATTAATAATATTAAGAATTAGGAAGCTCACATAAAAAATTAAAATAATTAATAACAAACATAAAAACTTTAATCAAAAAACATTTAAAACAAATTATTAAAATCAATAAATTAAATTAAGCGCTATATATCAATATAATGTACACCCTCTAGGGCACAATTAACAAAAGTGTGGGTTGCAATGCAACTAAAACAGGCGAACCCTTACGAACGGAAAACATAACAATTCTAGGAATTTGCCCAATGCTCGCCATGCTAAGCGGTGGGAATACCGTTTCGGCTCCACAACCGAGTCTCTTCCAGCTTAGCCTTCTTGGAGGGTAGACGTGTGTTCTGCACGCTCTGCATTTCAATAATTATGGAGCGTAGTAAAAGTAAAATGTACAACAAGTCATCTCACTGAAGTTTTTGGTTAAGGTTATGAGTATTATGTAAATAAATTGGACGCATATGTGAGTAAGAAACAATATATGTTCAGTAATATCATGTCTTTGAACTTAAAATAAATAAATCAGATTTTTGTATAAGAACTTTACATGTAACCACAGAAACGTTTTGTTATCATGTTAAAGAATGTGTATTAGTAAGTAAGTGATCATGATGTTAATTTGAGTTTCCTTTTCAATTTATAACAAAATTAATTCTTGCTATTAAAAAGAAGATTTTCACTTTTAAATATGGGTAAATAAATATTTATTGAGTATATCCTTACATTCACGTGGCACGGATGTCTTCCTGGTAAGTACAGATTGGATCCTGAACCCTAAATTCTTTCGTTTAAAATTAGAAAATGATGTAGTAAGTATTAAATTCACAAATTAAATAATTCACGTTCGTTATATTTAAAGAAATTGACAAATAAACACTTACAAAATGGCGCCCGAAACTAATAGATCCAATCTCGAAAATTACAGGCTGATGGAAGTGTAGCGTGGTGTTTGGGTGTACTCAAACATTCAAAATTATAACTTAAAGATAATTAAAATTATAACAAATTTATAATTGGGACTTTTTTATTAAAAAACAACTAAGATGGAAACGGATATAGAAAATTTGAACGAATCAGGGTTAGGTACTAGTTTCACCGAGGTTGAAAGCATGGCGGAGGTAAAATCAATAGAAGAAGTTAAATTGCCTAGGGAAGAAAAGTTAGTGTCTCTTAATGATTTAATGTTGTTAATTGAAAAAATTAAATTAGATAGCGATAGTAAATTTGAAAAGTCAGAAAATAATTTTAGACAATTTAGGGAAGAAATTAGAGAAATAATGAAAAAAATAAGACAGATAGTGATAATAAATTTGAAAAGTCTGAAAGTAATTTTAAACAATTAAGGAAAGAAATGAATTTAAATAAAATAGAGCTTAAGGATGATATGAATGCATAATCTGAAAAATGTGAAGCCAATTTTAAACTAATGAGTGAAAACTTTGATTGTAAATTTGAACAAATGATGGTTGAGAGAAGAATAGGCTTTGAAAATTTAGGTAAGAAATTTGACACAGTAATTGATAATTTTAAATTAGAACGGATAGATAAACAATTAACTTTTGAATCTAAAATAGGAAGTGACATTAAAACTAACTTTAAAACTTTAGAAAATAGAGTAGCTGTTAAGTGTAGTGAACAAGATGTAGCAATAGACAATATAGGTTGTAAATTATCCAAAGAAATTCAAATTTTAAAACAAAACAGTAATTATGGCGTTAAGCCGACACTATGGTTAAATGAAGAAACAATAATTAGGGAAGATTTCAGGAGGCAGGATCAAGAAAATAGAAGTATTTTTGTAAAAGAAAGTTTAGAAAAGGAGACAATGATGTCACAACACTATAATGGGGAATCATATGCAAAGGCATTTTTAGAAATAACAGAAGCATTTAAAGAAATAAGGGGTGAAAAAGGGGTATGTTACAAAAAGGAGCCGGTAGTTAGAAAAGTATTAAGGTTAGGGAATAACCATAGGAAGAAACCTATGGCTAAAAAGATGTTTAGACTATGGGAAAATCATAGGAAAAAATTAATGTTGGAAAAGGTGTTTAGGTTGGGTGTAAATCACAAAAAGAAAGAAATAATAATTAGGGAGACAGTCAAATTCAAAACAAAATGATAGTGTGCCGAAGAAAGACAATAACGAAGCTAATCATGCTATGATGTGTAGGTGTAATAAAATTTAATGTAGACTTGAGTCATAATGCTTTTAAATAAAATATTGAGTTTAAATAAATTTCTGAATAAGTTAAGGTATAATTTGAGATAAATAGACTAAATTATAATAGTAAAACTTTATATTGATTAAAACGAGGACAGTTTAGGCTAAACTAGGAGGTGTAACCTAGAGTACATATTTACCAAATTTATAAATGGTGCAACTTAGAGTAAATATTTACCAACCCAATAGAAGTTACAACCTGAAGTACATATTTACCAAATTCATAAAATTAAATAATTTTGAAGTTTACAATGTTTTGAGGGGGTCATTGATACTAATAGGTTAAAATAAAATTACAAGTGAACCAAAAAATAACTTCGGAAAAAACAGTGTCACAGGAGGTCATTGACCTGAGGTCATTTTGGGGTTCATATTGAATTGAGTAGATATGAATACTTAAACTCATTTTGGCCAAAGGAAGGTGATCTCTGTGTTGACATAGGTGTTTTATTGGTATGATCAGAAGGACATAGGAAGAGGTGAAAATGGTTCAAGGGGTTAAATATTAGACATTGATGGATAAAATTAAAAATAATTTACAAATCTTTTAATTTTTTTAATGCAAATAAATAATAATAATAATAGATAGTGATAGATTTAAATTAATTAAATGAATAAATAAATCAAAATTAAGATAGGCTTATATCCCTTTTAGGCCAGCGTTAGAAATTAATATTTGTACATAAACAAATATGAAACTTAAATTAATAAAATCTAAAATTAAAAATAGGCTTAATTCCCTTTTAGGCCAGCGTTAGAAATTAATATTTGTACAGAAACAAATATGAAGCTTAAATAAATAAAATTTAAATTTTAAAATAAGATATATCCCTTTTAGGCCTGCATTTGAAATTAGTATTTGTAAACAAAATAAACAAATACGACACTTGAATAAATAAATTTAAAATTAAAGATAGACTTATATCCCATTTAGGCCAAACACTAGAAATTAGTATTTGAAGAAAAAACAAATACGCAAATTTAAATAGGTGAAACATAATTTATAAATCAAATACTTTAGAAATTCATGAATTAATCAATTTTCTTGATGTCCAAAAATTTAATTCTACTCATAAAAATTTAATAAATGAACATACTTTTTAATGATTAAAATAAAAGAAACTTTTAATGTATTGATTAGAAATATAATTTACATCTGACATTTAACAATAATGATATGGTTAATGATAATAACAACAGGATGATGATGAATGATGATGAATGAATGAGAGAGTGGGCATTATTTTATAATAATGCTAAAACAAAATAAGAATTACATACAGACATTCATTGCACCTAAATATAAGGACTTGTCCTGATAATAATTGATCGCAATGTATGTAGAAAATGATGCTATGTTGCCTTGTGCAATTTGGAGAAGTAACTGTATAATTTGGATGGAAAACTTTCCATTCAAATTACCAAGTACCAGGGTGTAGCCGTAGAAGATCACAGTACGCCGAGGTTCCTAAAATGCTGTGGGACGCTACAGTGATTTATGTTTGTTGGTGTCAAATAACCTTCACGTATCACTACGGTGACTTTTGTTTGTTGGTAACAAATAACCATCAAGTATCACTACGGTGACATTTGTTTGTTGGTATCAAATAACCATCACTTATCACTACGGTGACTTATGTTTGCTGGTGTCAAATAACCTTCACGTAATGTTAAGTGTATATACGATAACGATTGAATAGGTTAGGTTCACGATAATAATAATTGACGAATAAATTAAGCTAGGTTAATTTTGTAGTGAAGTTTTCTTTCTCCTTTTTATAACGTTAGGTAGGATAGGAAAGTAAATAAGTAAAGTATAAATAATTAGAATGTTTTGTTACTGACTGTAAGAAGATGGTAAAATTTTTTTGAAAGATATAGTGAACAACGGAAGTCATAAATAAGATTTTAAATACATTAAAATAATAATACAGAACTTACAATATGGCTAAAAGTAAATAATTAAAAGTAAATGAATGATAGTAAATATTTTAGGAAAATGATGATGTTTTGATGAAGATTTTTAAGTAAAGAACAAATGGATTATATGAAATGTAATTGAGAAGAGTAAATAATGAATAATTTTTTGAGGAAATGATGAGATAATAATGATGAAGCTTTTAAGATGGAGAGTGATTTCAGGAAAATTTAAAAAATGGTTTGAATCGTGACTTAGTATTTGGTAATAGGGATTGTAAATGAATAATTAATAAATAGTTTTTTAATAAATCAGTGAGATGAATGAGATGTTTGAGGGGGTCAATTAGTGATGTTCTACGATAATGTTCTGCGATGAGGTTCTACGACAAATATAGACTAGGGGTTCCAATGTGACGCTAGATCTTTAATGATGTTCGACGAGATTTTTCTACGATTTTGCTGCGTTGATATAATAGATTAGGGGTTCCAAAATGGACGCTAATTCTTTGATGTTATTTTTGGAGATTCCAAAGGGAATACTCTCATTTAAGAGTGTGTTGATTTTTAATAAGACAAGAGAGTCTTAATGATAAGCTGATTTATTTTTAAAAAATTTCTTTTTTATGTAAGTAGGCAAAATACCAAATGACTGTTAGAAATGTAGTTGAGATAGATTCCTGAAATCAAAGGTAGATAAAATTAAAATAAGTGAATTTGAATAAGAAATAAACATGATAGGGAAACATGAATTCTCAATTATAAATTTGAGGGATGGGTTTTATATTTTTTGATTAGGGAAGAAATCTTCTTTTTTAGCCAGACTTTTAAAAAATAATGATTGTATGTATTAAAATTTTAAAAAATGTGATTTTTTTTCTTCATTAGATTGTTTAACATGCTATAGTAATAACAAAAGAAAATAGATTTTGAATTTAAAAATGTAATAATAACAACAAATGTAAATGATTTTGATTTTTAAATAATGTAACAAGGATGATAAATAAAAAATGACTTTGTAATGATGAAAAAGTAAATTATATAAAGTTGTAATATGAAAATAATGATAATTGATTTTATTAATGAACAAGTATTATGATGTATTTTGAGCTGATGCTAATATGTGATGTTTGAAAATTATGATATGGAAATTTTACTAAATTTTGTTTGTATATGACTTGATGATTATATCTGTTGTTCACATGTACTATTTTATACCTTTTCTGCTGTTATAAAAAATTAATAATAATTCTACATTGTGCACATTTCATTATGTTTTGACATATCATGTCTAATTTGTGTCATGCTGTTAAATATTGTTTGTATTATGATATGATTTGATGAATATTTCTTTTGTTCAGACATACTGCATTTTAATATTGTCTGTTATGACTATGTTCATTTTGAAAATGATTTCATACTATATGTTTTGTAATATGATTTGATATGATACATTTGACAAATTTATGTTTTGAGATGTCATGAATGATTTGCTTTATGATGTTTATGTATCACTTTCTGAAATTGAACAATATTATGTTGTGTTGAAACTCTGTAAAATACAATTTTGTGATATATGTCTTGTAATATGATTTGATGCTTGACATTTGATTTTTTCATTTTGATGTGTAATGAACAATATTATGTTGTATTAAAACCTTATTGGAAAATGACTTTGTAATGTTTGTCTTGTAATAATTTAATACTTGAAAATTTGGTTATTGTATATGTTTGTTTTACAAACGATATTATGTTATGTTGAAACCTTGTTGAGATATGATTTCTGTTTATGTTCTATGTATCATTTTTAAAATTGATGATATATTTTTTTTTCCTCTCTCTGTTTGTTTTTGAAACTATGTAAAAGACAACTATGTGATGATTATGTTTTGGAAATTCATGTAATACTCACCAAAATTTATGATGTTATTTTTGAAAAATATGTAACACTACAAAATTTATTATATTATTTTTGAAAAATTTGTAACACTACAAAAAATTTGTGATGTTTTTGAATTCTATGTAATACTTGCTAAAATTTATTGTGTTGTAGTTTATTAATAATTTGCATTTTTGGAATTGTTAAATCATATAAATTAAAATTTTCTTCAAAATTGTTATTAGAACTGCTCTTGTTCTCCGTAAAAGGTGGCAAGGGGTTGGAATGTCCCAGCTTCCATGCTTTTTTCTTCGAGATTCTTATTACTGCGTAATGCGAATCTCGAAGGAGGTTCTGTAAGCATGGGACATCTCCAACCAAATAAAAATATAAATTAATAATAATTTAAGCGATTGAGTAATTAGATTAATAATATTAAGAATTAGGAAGCTCACATAAAAAATTAAAATAATTAATAACAAACATAAAAACTTTAATCAAAAAACATTTAAAACAAATTATTAAAATCAATAAATTAAATTAAGCGCTATATATCAATATAATGTACACCCTCTAGGGCACAATTAACAAAAGTGTGGGTTGCAATGCAACTAAAACAGGCGAAACCCTTACGAACGGAAAACATAACAATTCTAGGAATTTTCCCAATGCTCGCCATGCTAAGCGGTGGGAATTCCGTTTCGGCTCCACAACCGAGTCTCTTCCAGCTCAGCCTTCTTGGAGGGTAGACGTGTGTTCTGCACGCTCTGCATTTCAATAATTATGGAGCGTAGTAAAAGTAAAATGTACAACAAGTCATCTCAGTGAAGGTTATGAGTATTATGTAAATAAATTGGACGCATATGTGAGTAAGAAACAATATATGTTCAGTAATATCATGTCTTTGAACTTAAAATAAATAAATCAGATTTTTGTATAAGAACTTTACATGTAACCACAGAAACGTTTTGTTATCATGTTAAAGAATGTGTATTAGTAAGTAAGTGATCATGATGTTAATTTGAGTTTCCTTTTCAATTTATAACAAAATTAATTCTTGCTATTAAAAAGAAGATTTTCACTTTTAAATATGGGTAAATAAATATTTATTGAGTATATCCTTACATTCACGTGGCACGGATGTCTTCCTGGTAAGTACAGATTGGATCCTGAACCCTAAATTCTTTCGTTTAAAATTAGAAAATGATGTAGTAAGTATTAAATTCACAAATTAAATAATTCACGTTTGTTATATTTAAAGAAATTGACAAATAAACACTTACAGACCAAATATTAATCAAAATAATAAATCAGTAAAAAAGCTGCCATAAGACCAAAATGGAAATTTGTATTTTACTAAAAATCATCTCTACCAATTCTTATAAAATATCGTTTAAATATATGCTCAAAATCCAAAAATAAAACCTATTGGTCACCATCTTCCTAAAACATTGATAAGATAGTTAGTTAATGATTAAAAACTAGAAAAATGACCCATGGATGACATTGAATATTCTTGTGTCTATTTAGAAATAACGAACCAGTTTCCACTTAATAAATTATGTTTACCAAACACTGGTATCAAATAAGTATGTTTCTAACTAGTAAAAATACTATATAAACTATCAAATAAGTATGTTATTTGTCATGGAGCTTTCAGGGAACACTTAAACACCATGGGTCTAACTCAAGGCAGGACAACCTGTAGACTGTGTAACCAATATAAAGACACGGCAGAACACATACTTTTGTATTGTGAAGCTCTGGAGAGGAGAAGACTACAGATTTTCGGCCTCACAGGCATACCTACAAAGGAAGACGACCTAGCTGCACAAGTTCTAAGACTCACGAAGGATTTAGAACTAAAGTGGATTGCCTTAGATAAGGAAGCGCACAAAAAGTCTTAAATGGCTAAAGTGCCTAGTGACTTCCAACATAATAAAAAAAAAAAAAAATTTTTTAAATGTTATTTAATGAAACTAGTGAAATTTTAAAAGTGCTCTTAAAAAGACTTACCAGCCATTTATTAAATTAGTCTCTTATACCAGTTTGTTTCAAACATTTCTAAAGGATGTTCATAGTATTGAAAAAATTTAAAAAATACGACAGGAACTGCTGTATCATACATGATACAGGGTTATCATAAAAGAATGGTGGGGTTTCATTATTTCATATGAAGACAGTAGAAAAATTTTGTGCCGGTGTATTGGAATCGCTGATAGCCTATTGTTTAACAGCTGTTGTAACTTCAAATTTAGTTCTTGCATTGTTGTGGTAGTGTGTTTTGTATGTTCTATGTGATGTGTGTTATTATGTTCTCTAATAAAGAAAAAGCAAAGTGTGTTTTGTTGCTGGTTGAATTCAAGTCTGTTATTTGAGTGCAATATACATTTTGACGTGAATAAAGAAAAAATCCACCACATGAAAATAACGACGTTGGTTCAAACAAATCGAAGAAACTGGTTCAAAAGCAGAAATCATCTAGTAGGCCAGGTGTATCTGACGAAAAAGTTGAATTTATTAGACAATCTGCAATCAGAAGTCCTAAGAATTCAATACCTTGACGAAGCTTAGAGGTAGGTATTCCAAAAACAACAATCCACAAAGTTTTACAAAAATGACTGAAATTACATGCATATAATATCCAGCTATTGCAGGAATTGAAACCTGATGATGGTGCAAAATGTTTTAATTTGGCTGTTGAATTGTTGAAAATGTTGATGAAAACCAATCATTTTTAGATGATATAATTTTTTCAGACGTAGCTACATTCCATATCAATGGGTCTGTTAACAGACACAATTCACGCAAATGAGGATCTGAAAACCTACAATTTTTGAGAAAATAAACGACTAATCTAAAGTTAATGTTTGGTGTGGTGTGATGAAAAATCGTCTAATAGGGCCTTTCTTCTTTGCGCAAAAGATAATTAATGGAATTGTGTATCTTGATATGTTAATCAATTATCGTTTTCCTCAGCTGGATGAACTGAAAAACATTCAACAACTTCGTTTTACAGTTCAACAAGATGCATTTTAGTGCATTTGTCACAGAAACTTTGAATGACAAGTTTGGACATCGATGAATAGGCCGGCAAGGACATATACGCTGGCCTCCAAGGAGTCCAGACCTGACAATTTGCGATTTCTTCTTGTACATCAAAAACATTGTTTATCGAGAAAAAATTCGTGACCTAAATCACTTAAGGAACAGGATTAATGAAACAATAACAACTGTTAACAAAGACATGTTAACTAAAGTTTGGGCAGAACTTGATTATCAATTGGACATTTGCCGAGCGACTAATGGCACACATATCGAAATTTATTAGTTATGTAAAAAAACTGCTTCAGATGACGCTTTAGATAAATAAACAACATCAGCTGTAAGTAATTCTGTTTTCATTTAAACCATGTTCAAAACCCCACCATTCTTTTATGATAACACTGTATATAAATATAATTTATATACAAATATAATTATATATATGTGTGTGAATTTCACTTTTCATTTTCAATTTTTATGGTCAAAAATATAACTGCACATTAAAATACTATTTTTCCTTTTCAAAGTAAGGTTGGTACTGAATGAATTTCACAATTTTTACTTTCTCACATATATGTAATACGTGGAAAGTTAGATTATATGTAAAAAATTAACATAAAGTTTTGTGTGAATATATCTGTTTTAAAACCCTCCACATGTCGAACGACCCACAACAACCCATCCGTCGTTGCAATTCAACATATTTTGCACATATTTTACAATTCAACATTACGCGCACTTAGAATCGTCCTATCGCAATAAATGAAATACTGTTTGAAAGCTAATGTTCCGTAGATGCATAATCATGCAAAAAAAAAAAATGCTACAAAACGTTATAAAAAATATTCCAAAAATTGATGAAGTTCGCATATTTTTATATGTAACGTCAAAGATTTGCGCTGACAACTTGTAAACAAAACATCATATTTCTCTAATATTCCAAATTCGATATTTCTGTCAAACAGATCGAACATAACACTGTTCGATAGATCGCAACTTTCTCTTTCGATCTGTGCTTTTCAAATCCTTCTATGTGATATAGTTTTCATCATATAAAAATTTAACAAAATCAAGAATTTTAACTCATGTTTACACGATAAAAATTACATTTTTTTCAATTCAACTTTTATCCTAGTAGATATTATATTATCAAAATATATTATATATCATTGTAAAGGTAATGTTTCATTTTTTCATAACCAAGTTTAGAAAATGTTTTGTCACCAACAGTTGAAAAACAGTATTTGACTCAAGTAGACGTTCATTCCACTAGGTTCGTGTTGTTTACTCGCGTCGATATTTTTTAGAAATTCTAACCTCTGTGTTCATATGATTTTACGAATTGGTAAAACTTGTCCAAATGTTACAAGTTGACAATATTATATAGTATTTTTCTTTCTCTTTCGAACTATGAAGTCGAAATTATCCTAAGTTATATATGTTATGAGTTATATCCTATCTACGATCTGCTCTACTGAATTTTCTGACCGGTTTGCATTATTCAGTGCCTAGACAGATTTGAAGATTCCGATCTTTAACTTCATACAATCCTGTCGTTTTTGGTATAACTGTAAAGAGGAGGTTTCAATGTTTAACCTTGTATATGAAACACATCTGTAGAAGAAAAATTACAAAGGCTGTGGAACGTTAGAAAACGTAGAGAAATCTCCATTTTGTTTTTTGAACGCAAGCTTTTTGCCGATGTGGAAAGTTGTAAGTGTAACATCTCTGTGTTTTTATAGTGAATATAAGTTTCATGAAGCGATTTTTTTAATTTTAATTTGTTTATACAACTTAAAATAAATGTGTCAATGTTTGTAGAGTGTATTTAATTGAGTGATAATTCATATTATTGGTTTTTTTTCCAGGCCTAGCCTACCCAACCTTCACGTATATTGTGAAGTTAGATTTTTATCAAATTATTTTAAGTTGTATATACAAGTTGTAATAAATGTGTTATTGTTCGTAGAGTGTGTTTTCGGAGTGATTTATCATATTATCGGTATTTATTTCTAGGCCTATCAAGTGTTGTACTTTTATTAAAAATATAAATAATGGCATCCAGGAATTTAGCCGTGTTTGACAACCTCAGTGATATTGTAATGGACCCTGAGTTGTCAGACCTCGAAGGTCATTTCGATGACGTAATAACTTCTCCCCCAAGGACATAGCATGAAATGAGGTCTCTAACTTTTGAAGACGATCTGTCTGCTGGGGATGACTACCCTGTAGGCAGTGAATGTGATGAAAGTTCCGAAGACACATCTCATGAGATGTCTTTTGAGGATGATGTTGTCGCCCAAGTTACTGGTGTGGTAGGGTCTGCTGACGAAGAAAACTTTCTCGGCTTTGATCACCCAGAAAATGTGGTACAGCCACGTACACATACACAAATTGATACCGGTCTTCCAGGACCATCACACATTACACCTGCTCGTACAACACGGAAAAAAAGTAGAATCACATGAACACAAACACAAACACCGGTGGTTCCGTGGGAAAGGGCATATCCTCCAGAACAAGAGAGGGATATAGCATCTAAATTTACAGTCTAAGATGTAAGGCCTAGATATGTTCTGGTTTCTTCAAATCCGATAGCATATCTTTATCTGTTTATGTCACATGCTATGTGGGCTCTTAAGTTCGCACAAACAGCGTTACGTCAAAGGCAAAATTCTGGAAATTCAAGGCGATATTCTAGATTCGATGAGTGGGTTGACGTAACCATAAATGAGATGAAGAAATTCTGGGGAATGTTGATTAATATGGGGCTTACACCGAGGAATAATCTTGTAGAATATTGGTCAAATGTTGAATCGCAAATTATCGCTTTTTATCCCAAACTGATGACTCTCCGACGCTTCGAACTGATTATGTCAATGTTTTATTTATCATCTATCGAAGATCCAGGACGGAATGTTCCAGGGCATGACTCCTGGAATAAAGTCCGTACCTTCATTGATATGATGAATGATGCATTCAAGGCATATTTTGTTCCAAGCCAACAGGTATGTATTGATGAAAGTATGATCGGCATGAAAACCCGTTGTGCTTTTATTCAATATATGCCTAATAAGAGACATTCTCGTTTCGGAATAAAGAAGTTGAGAATTGTGACTCTGCAACTTCTTATGTTCTGCATGCCAGTTTGTATAGTGGTAGAAACTTTTTAGCCTATGATTCCGATCCCTTCACCCAAAAAATTGTGAAAGAATTGATGACAAAAGCAGGTTTAGGAAAAGGTTACCACCTGTTTACTGATAATTTCTATACTAATGTACCTCTTTCCTCTCTTTTTTTTTTTTTTTTTTTTTTTTTTTTTTCCTTCTTTCGAATAAAATTTTTTTGACAGGCACGATCAATAAGAGCAAAGAGTTACCAAGAAACTTGGTACAAGCTAAACTATCTGCTGGTGAATCCCTGTATTTCAGGAGAGGTGAAACACTTCTCCTGAAATACAAGGAGAAGAAAAGTAGGAAACCTGTGTTACTACTTACCACAGGTTCTCATGCTGAAACCATTAGTGTACAAAACAGATGGGTGGTACCAGATCCAGACCATTTGTAATTGATGAATACAACAGGTTTATGGGTGGTGTGGATAATAAGGATAAGAGTATCTACCATGTTACTTGTTCTCGGGCTGTAAAAAATACTGTCGTAAGATTGTCTACAACTTTATTGACATGGCCATTTTTAACGCTTGGATTCTGTACAAGTCACAGAATTAAAACAATAAATAACCCGGCATTCTTTCATGGTCGATTTAGTTCAAAGACTGTGTTACGCCGTGGATTTAGACGCTTCTCCAAGCCTTTTAAGGCTCCAGGCCCTGATGGAGTGTTCCCGGCACACATTCAGAGAGGGCAGGACATCTTAATCTCAATACTGATCAAAATGTTTAGATCCAGTTTGTTATATGGCCACGTTCCTCAAGTATGGAGGAAAGTAAAGATCATATTTCTATACAAGGGGGGTGCAAAACCCCTAGACGACCCAAAGTCTCTCGTCGTTTATGCTTAAAACAATGGAGAAACTAGTGGACCAACACATTAGATTGGAGGTTATAACAATTGCACCTCTTCATAAATACCAATTTGCCTACCAAAAAGGCAAATCAACAATATCGGCATTGCATCAACTTGTCAAGGCCATAGAGGAAGCACATGAGTCAAAGGGGATAGCCCTATCAGTCTTTATGGACATAGAGGGCGCCTTTGACAATGCTTACTATGACTCAATGACACAGTCTCTCAGTAAAAGAGGGATTCACAACTTTATCATTCAATGGATAAATAACATGCTGATGGGTAGACATGTATCCACCAGCATTGGTAGCTCTACACGTGAGGTAGGTACCACAAGAGGCTGCCCACAAGGGGGAGTTATCTCCCCACTGCTGTGCTCGCTGGTAGTGGATGAACTACTAAACGACCTGAGCAGGGCTGGGTTTGACATTCTTGGTTATGCTGATGACATAACCATAACTGTGAGGGGCCAGCATGACTCCGTTATAGGGGAGAGAATGCAGAAAGCCATTAACATGACAAAAAACTGGTGTCTCAAAGAGGGCATGAATATAAACCCATTAAAGACCACTATTGTTCCATTTACTAAACGAAGGAAATTAAATTTACCTAGCTTTCACCTAAGTGGAACCACCATTCCCCTCTCTAAGGAGGTAAAATACCTTGGGGTGACACTGGACCAAACGTTAACGTGGGAGAGTCACCTATCTAAGACGACCAACAAGGCCATTAAAACACTATGGTCGTGCCGCCAAATGGTTGGCAAAACGTGGGGTCTGAATCCCAGAGCTAATAACTGGATCTACAAGCAGGTCGTTTGATTTGATTTTGAGGATGTGGTGAGTGAGAATGTTGGTGCAAATGTTTTTGTACCATCTATGTACACTCCTTTTTACGATAGATATTTTAAATTTTACCTAGCTGTTAAACTTTTTAAACTTCTCTTTTTTGTAATATTTACATAAAAATTTCAAGGTTAAAAGTGAGCTTCCATAGCAAATTATTGTTTTATTTTTAAATAGGTTTAAAAGTCGGCTTTGGAAGGTAATAACAGTTTTATGTGAACTTATGTAATCCTATTTCAATATGTACATAACCTATATTTATCATATATGTATTGGTATGTTTTGTGTTGGATACTTTTTTATTTTCAATTTTATAATAAAGTTAATAATAGTGCATATAATTTTTTTCAGCAAAATAAGGTTTAAAATTAATGAATCTTTATTTTATTATATTTTTTTCCCACACTATGCTTGAAACACGTATAATATAGCTTATTTTATATAAAGTATGAGTGTTCTCTACTCTAATAAAAAATTGAACATTAGACAACCAAAAAAATATATTGTCATAAGAATTTTCATTTCTACCAGATAGTAATAATTTTGAATACATACCATTGAGTAGCGTGTGTATGATTGAGGTAACCACCAAACTGAACGATAAAGATTAAGAAACTGTAAAAATGTAGCCATTGCGGTAAAAGCAAACATGACAATCTCAAACATGACACTACTATCATGGGGTAGACTTGGAACTGGAATATGTCTTGGTGAAACTACTTTTGTAGTAATACTCTCACTTTGTAAACCTAACCTGTAAACAATCCCAAAAAAAATACTCTAAAAATATAAATATTTCATTCATTGAAATAACATATATAGAATATAAATTATTGTTTTATTGTTGTTACACAACTACAGTTGTAATAGACATAGTCAGTAGGAAAATAATACATAGCATACTATACAATGATAGACGGTAACTATAGAACAGGTGACAATGAGTAGACAGATAACAGCAATAATACCCAAATAAAATTAAAACGAATAAATTAAGATATTACTAAAATTTCTGATCATGCTAGAGTCCATAAATTCTTTGATACTATATATTTTTTTCTTATTAGCCATTTATATAAACCTTTCTTAAATATTTTAATAGATGGAAATCAAGTCTTGTTAGGGAGAATATTAAAAACTTTATCCCAATATGTTTAAACCTGGCTTGAGTTTTCTAGAGTTTAGCAAAATCTTTATCAATTATATTTTGACTCCTAGTTATATAATCATACCTGTTACATCTTAAATTATAATCATGTAGATGTGTTCTGACGTATAAAAAAGATTACAATTTAACGGTATGGATATTAAATTCTTTGAAAAGTGGCCTAACTCATTCCCAGACCCCCACCCCCTCCCCATACATCTTCCAGCCTTTTTTTTGCCTGAAAAAAAAACCTTTACAGCACCACAGAATTTCCACAAAGATTATTCCACGCAACAAATAACTGAAAAAAGGTAAATTAATCCTTTAGAACTAAACTTACACTAGTGCATAAACTACATTTTTTAACAGAAAAATAACTCTAGCTAAACGAGTGCACAGACTGATAGTAAGAGCCTCCCAAGCAAGCCTGAAATCAAGGTGCACACAAAGTAACTTAACTGATTTTTTTTTATTTGTACACAAGTCAAAAATGATCTAATCTGACTTGTTTTCATTCACAGTCAATTTATTAACCTCATGAACCAGTGTTTAGATCTGTTTAAAATTTCCACATTTAAATCTGCAATTTTCTTAGGATCTTCAGGGTCGTTAAAATGTTGCATCATCAACATATAATAAATATAAAACACAATTGGTTTAATAAACACGATTAGGCAAGCGTGCAACCTAGTTGACTTCTGATTATAAGGATAGTAGTTATGTAATCTCAGCACATTAAAAAAATACAGTGATTTACTATCAGAAACTGAATTTGTAGTCACTCTTCAAGAAGACATCAGATGCGTAAAACTGTTGTCCTCAAAGCGAGGTTTTGTTTTGAAAGTTAAAAGAAGAAGTGAGTGAGATATAATTGAAAAAATAAAGGTGTTTTACTTAACCTTATTGCAAGTTAACTAATTAAAAAAATATGGACGAAATAAAATTGTAAGTAAGTTATGTAATCACTAAAATAACCAGACTTTTAAAAATATGACAATGAACGATTAAAAGTTTTTAAAGTGTATAGATGTTAAAATTAAGATTTTTGTTTCAGATGTAAATTGTTAAAAATTAATAATATAGAATTCCTTTTATGTTTAATTAATTTTATGTACTTAAAAAGTTTCTAAAAATTAGAGTTTCTGTAAATGAGTTTCTAAAAATTACCAAAGAGGACCTTTTTAGCTAAACATATTGGACATTTTGAAGCTGGGAAGTTCAGAAATGAAGGCAAGAACCTAGTAAGTAAAATTAATAATAATTAGAAAGTAACTTTGTTAAGTACACACTTAGCGTTACAAAATGACACCCAACTTATGTAAGGTACACTCAGTACGCTTAAAATGTAAGAAAAATGCAATTGCTTTCTAAGAAAAATAGGCAATTCACCATGCAAATTAATAGTTCTGTAAAATTGGCAGCAAGTTCAAAATCTGAAGATAAATAGAGTTCCAATTTGCCTCCACTAACCAATGTTTATTTATCAAAAAAGCATCACATTTTAAACTTTCCAAAAATCATCAACATATTGAACTTATTTCTAATAGATTACACATTTAAAAAGAGATAGATGAGAAAGTTTTTTTTTTTTGTTTTTACTCACCAAATCCACTCCACAGAATAACTTATTGGAGTTCACACAATTAAATAAATTACTATACAAGTTAGGTAAAAGATGATCACATATGTTAATAATTTTAAATTTCTTTGAGTCATACACTACAGACAAAATGTATAAAATACATCTTATGTGGTTTAAAAAATAGTGTGTTTTAAATAAATCGATTTCAACATGTGCTATAATCAAGAATAAAACCGTTTTCCTTCAACATATGTAATAAGGAAAGGTGTACAGAATTGGTAGAACCAAGGAGGGATGTGTGTTTAGAGATCATATGATGTCCAAAAAAGGAAAAGGAATGATCATATGATGTTCCAAATATGGTAATAAACAGGACAATTATTATGAGAAATTGTAGTTTGGAGCAGGAGATGAAGAGCACATTACTTGGTAGGAAGTTTTATTGCAGTCTCCTGTAGGAGCTGTACTTAGAGAGTCGTTTTTGGTCTTCAGTTAAAGTTAGACATGCACAGTTTTGAATCAACATTATTTGATAACATAAGTGAGATGGACAGAAATTTGTCAGACAAAATATGGAAGTGTTGAATAAGGGTTAAAGAATAAGAAACACGATAAATAATAAAAAGTTATGAGTTACTTGTGAATAAAAATATTAAGACAAGGACTTGGGCCTCTGTAAGTAAGAAAATAATTAAGATTCAGAATAGCACATGGCTGCTTATATTAATATTTATTTAATATCTCAAAGTACTATAAAAAGACAATAATTAGTTTTCTTCTTTTTTTAATAATGGTATAAAAAATTTAAGAATTGGCAATGATTTCTATTGATGAATTGTAATTATATTATAGATTTAGATTTAGGTTAGACGAATATTTTGCTCTTTCATAAAATTAAATAATAATTACAAAAAATGAGTTTCTAAAACAATTATAGAAAACATCATTCTACCTATTTCTCTGATATCGCCTGAGATAGGAAAGTGTACAAGTACAGGTAAGTGAGAGGTAAGAACTCAAATTTAGAAAATGAATAGTTGCAATACAAATTAAGAAAAAACTATGTGGAAGCAACTTACAAGTCGATGTACTGTAATTAGGTTGAAATTTTTTGTGAGCTTAATCAGTACAGGATAATAATTTTTAATACAGTTGTTGTTGTTTGCCATATGGACAATGTATTTAGTGTCAGTACATAAATAAGATTTGACATATCATTATTTAATTTGCCATATTAAAGAATAACAATATTTATTAAATATAGTGAATATACAAATATTTATAATAATTGAAATATTGATAATAATTAAGTAAACATGAAACAAACATGAATTAAATAATACAATAACAGATAAAAACTGATAAAAATTGCAACTGTATTTTTTATTACCATAAGTAAAATTTAATCTTGTGACCTATTTATTAAAATATTTTTTAACTAGTAAAAAATATGATTTAATTCAATTTTCAACTAATTCCAGCCTTCTTTCATTACATGAAAACTTTAAATCAATAGATCATAAAGCCAAGCTTTTAATCTTAATTTGTGGAACATTTTCTACTCAATTGAAATTAACCCTAAGCTACATAAACTGCCTTGACCTTGAGTAAACCTACAATAATAATTGATCATTTTCAAAGCGGAAAATGAAAGTTCCAAGTAGCTTGTACTACAAAGAATTGTCAAAATAGGTTCTAATCAGAGACCAGATATCAGGTCGTTAATGTTCAAAAACTAAACAAAATCAAAAACAGGTTATTTTGGATTTATTTCAGAACCGACATAAATAACACTAAGTTTAATTTTAAGTCGAATGTAATTGAAAATGGTTGCATAAGGTAATTTTACATAGTTTAAATGTTCATTTGGAACATTTTTTCTGTAGTGTTAACTGTGAATCCAATTTTTCAAATAATGAGATTACAAATGAGAATACCAAAAGAACCACCTGATTACACCAATAATAAATTATAAAACTTCTCTAACGAACAAAGTAGCAAGTTATTAAGCAAATACCTTAAAAGAAATAAGATTTCTAAAAATTACATAATATGTGGTAAAACATTTGTCCCAAGAAGCAGAAAGATTAGGAAAAATAAAGATTACAGAAGATTGTAAACTCATCTTATTTGACATTTAAAATCTTTATTCATCAAATCCATTAAGATTTTGGATAACATTTTAGAAGAAACATAAATTTATGAAGAGTTAAACAATAAGGTAGATAATGCTTTATCAATTATATTGCGACAGAATCAATTTAAATATAATAATATTGTATATAAATCAAAAGATGGATATGGCATGGGGAATAACAATGTTAAGTGATTCAACTTTTAGAGGAAGAATTTATAGCCGACATCTTGAATAAATATAACTATTTCAGATATGTAGATGTTCGCTAATTTTAAGAAAAGATAACATCGGAAATAGAGATGAAATCATTTTAGAAGAATTAAACAGAATAAAATTATGATTTACAATAGAAAGAGAAGCCAATAATAAAAATTCATTGCATTTAAATATAAAAAGAAACTTGCAACAATTTAAAATGGTATTTTTTTTAGAAAAAGTACATATACTGATAATGTAAGTAATGTGAATGCTAAACACTCCATGCAACATATATTAGCTGCCTTCCGAATTATGATTAATAAATTACTTAGTTTGCCTTTAATTAAAACGAGATCCACGAAAGAACTTAATATAAAATAGCGAAAAATAATAGTTATAGAAAAGACACAAAAAGAAAGCTGTTCAGTAAAATAATAAGTCAAAATGATGGCAAATTAAAGTCAAAGTAGGTCGTAGAAAAATAGAAAAGTGTGTGGTCTAAATTTACTTTCACAGGAAATGAGACATAACAAATAAAAAATTGTTTTAAGAAACATTCTTTCTATAAAGGTCATGAAGAACACATATAACAATCTAAAATAAATTAAACAATACAATTGAAGAAAATGACAGTTACAACAAAAATTGAGTTTAAAAAATCAAATGTGGGAGTAACACAACATAAGAAAACCCAGGATCATAAGATACATTAGACCTTATAAAATATAAAAGGAAAGATTCAAATTTCCTATTCCATGTGTTAGAAGAAGAATATATCCCAAAACAAAAAAAAATAAAAGATTGTTTGAAATTATTACAATACTAAGGAGAGATTGTAATGTACAGATTTTGAATTTTTGTATATGGGATGAAATTCGCGGTAAGAGATAAATGCTGTCATTGGTTTAAATGAGACGGAAGTTAATAAAGTCAAGCGAAAAAGGACTTTATTGCTATGTCTAGAATAATGAAGTAAATGAAAAATAAATTTCCAAAAATATATTTACAACAATGTTTAGTCTTAAGTTTAGCTTAATATTTAATTGAAAACTTGTTTATATTTGAGTAGTTTACTTGTAGTCATGCGATTTTTGTTTTGAGACTATGATCACGTGATAGGTGTGTGAATATCCGGACAATGCAAGCGTGCATGGAATCAGTCTAGAGGCGGCGTCTGAAATGGTCAGACGTGTTTTTGATTGGTGAAGGAAGTATTTGGAGGACAATGAAATTTGTACTAGAGTGATTTTTTGAATATGTGAACAATGTAACTTAATATTTTAAAGTCGGAGTAAAGTCTAGGATCAGTGGTTGAATGAGAGAGTCGTTTCGTAACAGTTTTAGAGAGTTCTGGTCCAGAGTCAGTCGATATGGGTGCTAGTGGAATCGTCATGAGAGTCAGAGATGTTGTAGTTCGGTTGAACATTTAGATTGAACAATGTAAATTGTATAAAGTGGCGTTTTTTGAAACAAAATAGAGACACATAAATCTTCAATAGTCATGTGTGTTTAATTAGAACAATGATACACATTTGAGAAGTGAGTTGTTAAGGTAAATGAAAATATCAAAATGGCGGTAAGCAATACGGCAAATGTGTCCCTTGTTTACGTGATAATGTTCGAGTGAGCATGTACAATTTGTGAGGTGTTATAGAGACAAAAGGTTAACAGACATTAGTTTGAAAAAGAATTCTATTGTCGTAAAATAGAATCCTTGATATGAGTGACCGAAGTGATACCAGCTTATATCTCATCAAGTGCGGACAATGGCGGAGTTTTCATCTAGAAGCAGGCATCTCAGCAATCTTCAATGAACAACTTATCTTACAACAAAGGACTGGTAACAAGTGTTAAAGAACACTCAAAATCTAATATTTTTAAACTATCTTATATTTATTATTATTTAATGTGTTAGCTATAAAATTTATGATTTTGATATCTTATTAAATAATTATTTTGCTGTTGAAAATTAAAGATGTCTAGTGACATGAATAGCTTTGTTTAAATAAAGTAATTTTAATATACTATAAAACAGATAAGGCTAATCAATTCATTTTAACAAATAATTATCTAGGAGTTGCAACTTTAAACTTAAACTCAACATTCAAGATTTTAACCTTCTTAAAAGACAGAATAAAAGATTAAAGTAGGATGTATAATTTAGAAAATTTAAATAGAAATATATATATATATATATATATATATATATATATATATATGTGTATGTAAGATAAATTTGAATAAAACTAATATGTTCAGTTTCAGAAACACAAAAAGGACTTCTTATTTATTACATCACCATTTGGAAGTACCCTTTTAAAAGAATCACGACCCAGAGAACATTTTAATTAATTTTTTGTTTAACCTTTTCAAAATTGGTAAGCTTAATGATTCCTGGTGCCCTTAATGCTGAGCAAATTTCTTTTAATAAATAATTTAAATACAAAACCCATTGTTTTTTAATAACTACAAGATGGCATTGGAAATTTTTTAAATATTCAAAGTAAAATGAAAAGGACAAAATATTATAAATGAGCAAAGAAATAATCAGTCAGATATAATGTTTAATACTGAATCTAATGCTATAGGATAAAGCTTAACTGAAACGTTGAACTATGGAAACAAACCAATAGCAGCATGGTGTCAATCAATCATACGGGAGCCTAAAATTAAGGAAGAGAAGGGAAGTTACTTCAGTTATAAGTTGATTCTTTGTGAGATGAAGCAGTATGTAAATAGGTTTTGAAAATGAAGTCCATTCAAAATGCATGTGCAAAAGTTAATACAATGCTAGGAGTGGCAGAAAATTTACTCAAATCAATTATCAACATCCTAGGAGATATATAGATTATCATGATAATATTATATATATATTTTTTAAATTTAACTGTAACAGCAGTAACTACTTGTTGAAACTCCATAATAAGGATAAAATAAGCACTAAGCTACACTTTCAAATGTATTTATTAACTTATTTAGCTACAATTGTTTCGCCTTGCGGCATCTACGGGCTAATGGTAATAGTAAGCGTAAACAAAGTTAACAGTACAGAGAGACAGGTCCGGAAGTAACACAATGGAAGGGATAGCTGGAAAACCCAAGCAGGTAGGAAGGGGAATGGTTAACATGTTATACTATTGGTTTAAGAAGTGGTGAAGAGTTTAATAAAATTTGATCATTTAAATTAAAAGTAAGTTTATGTAATATAGATCTATATTTATTTCTAAGCATTCTAGATTATTTAGTCTAATACTTTTATTTTGAATGTGTAATAATTTTACATTCAGATTAGGATCAAAATTATGACCCGAGTCCAACAGGTGGTTAGCAAAGTTGGAGTTACTAAGCCCATGCTTCCAACTATTTATATGTTCTTTAATTCTAACATTGATCGATCTCCCTGATTGACCTATGTCAAGAACAGGGGCGAACCCATTGCCAACCCTTCTATTTGTTTGTAATAATTATCATTAAATTGAAAATAATTTTGATTAATGCAAATTTCTATGATAGTTTTTAATTCGTTAGCAAAATTTGTATTACCCCTTCTCGCAGAAATTTTCATGGCTAATTTCGAAAATACTTTATTTAAAAATGCCGATCCTTTATTTAAAAACATAATCTATTGGTACCATTATGTTGACGATGTTTTGTGTTTGTTCAATGGTACAAAAAGGCAATTACAGTAGAACCCCTCTAATCCGTCACCTTCGGGACTGGGGGCATGGTCGGAACGCAAAAAAGGTCGGATTATCCGAAAAAAGTCAATATTTATTATATATTATATAAACAGATTTTTTTAAAGTGAAATAAGTGATATATAAACTTTTAAAAGTCTATATAATAAAGTCTATATATAAACTTTGCAACTACAGTAGAACTTCTGTTAACCGGCATATATCGTAGTGTACTGGTTGGATGAGAGTTTCCGAAAATAAATTGTAATTGAAACACCAAAGCGGCAGCGAGTCAAACGACTTTGTCGATAGCGGTATCCCATTGTCGGCGGCGTAAAATCTCCGCGGCACCAAAGCAGCGGCGAGTCAAACGACTTTGTCGATAGCGGTATCCCATTGTCGGCGGCATAAAAACACCGCGCCATTGGCACCCGTCGGTATAGCAGACATACAAAGGCAACATCGTTTGATGGGCCGCTTTTTTTCCACGAATCAATTTAGTATACATTATGGAAAATATAACATTTCTTTTCAGTTTTCTTCTTGTCTTTGACTGGTTATGATCTACGTACAGTATATACAGTAAATAAAAATGAGCTAGTTACGAAAACGGGAATACGGAAGCGTGTGTTGGTTTCGTTTCAGACGCGGTTAAATGTGTCAAAAGACTTGACAGAGGGGAATCTGTAAAAAAGCTTTGTAGTGTTTAATTTTTCACGAGAGATGACACAGCACTGAAGCGGAAAAGCGATAGCGATAACAAACCGGAAAGATTGGCGCCCGCTAGGCGTGAGACATTCCACAAGTCTGCAAGTCAGCAGAATAATATCAATAGCCAAGAGCTCGAGCACGGTCGGACTAACCGAGGTGACGGACCATCCGAGGGCGGATTAGAGGGGTTCTACTGTACACTCTTTGTTTAAAACTATCAACTCGATTAACAGCAACATTCAGTTCACTATGGAAGTAGGTGAAAATAATAATATTAATTTCCTTGACCTGAATATTAGTATCAGCAACAGTGCTCACACATTCAAAATCTTCAGAAAACCTACTTACACAGATACCGTAATACCTGCAGATTCGGATCACCCTATTAACCATAAACATGCCGCATTTCATAGCATGGTACATAGACTCATTACTGTGCCTCTTTCACCTGACGACTTCAATTATGAACTGAATGTTATTAAACAAATTGCTGTTAACAATAAGTATGACACTTTGTTAATTAATAATATTCTAAGAAAGAAATTAAAACGTAAAGCTGAAAACCTTGTCCACCATAACGTTAAAATTGATAAAGTCAAATATTGTAAAATGTCATACATTAACGGAATTAGTTATAAAATCAGTAATCTTATTTCTACTAAATGTAATCGTTTTGTCGCCTTTAGTGTTAATAATAATTTAGGGAAAATGTTAGTTAATAATAAAGATAGAAAAGAAAGGCTAGAAAATAGTGGAGTTTATAAAATTTCTTGTCAGAATTGTGACTCTGAGTACATAGGTCAATCAGGGAGATCGATCAATGTTAGAATTAAAGAACATATAAATAGTTGGAAGCATGGGCTTAGTAACTCCAACTTTGCTAACCACCTGTTGGACTCGGGTCATAATTTTGATCCTAATCTGAATGTAAAATTATTACACATTCAAAATAAAAGTATTAGACTAAATAATCTAGAATGCTTAGAAATAAATAGATCTATATTACATAAACCTACTTTTAATTTAAATGATCAAATTTTATTAAACTCTTCACCACTTCTTAAACCAATAGTGTAACATGTTAACCATTCCCCTTCGTACCTGCTTGGGTTTTCCAGCTATCCCTTCCATTGTGTTACTTCCGGACCTGTCTCTCTGTACTGTTAACTTTGTTTAGGCTTACTATTACCATTAGCCCGTAGATGCCGCAAGGCGAAACAATTGTAGCTAAATAAGTTAATAAATACATTTGAAACTGTAGCTTAGTGCTTATTTTATCCTTATTATATTTTTTAACATAATATAGAGTTCATGATCATACATTCCTATTTTCCCTTTTAATACTGTGAAATAATTACTACAATAAATAACAGTGAGAAGATTAACTAACTTTGCTTTTTGAATATCATCTGATGAGAAGAAAGGTTGAGTTGGTCTACCAGAACCTGACCGACTTAAGTTGCGCCTACCTCCAGGCATTCTTCTTTATATAAACTTGAATTCTTTCTTTTAAATACCTGCAAAACAATGAAAGCCATTAATAGTTTATAGACCAACATACACTGAAAAACATTAACCAACACATCATATTTAAATACATATTTAGGGCTTTGGTCTTTCACAAGTTTTTCAAAAATCTTTCGTATAATATTCTATTATATCATATTTAGGAATGTTTCTATACATATTTGACATATTATATAAAAATTACATACAGAGTAATTTTTTGAAAACTTACCACCTCAATTATTTAAAAGGCGGGAAGAGATTATATCCATAATCTGTTCTTGGAACAGTTATTCACCTTTAGATGGAGAACCTTAGAATACTTATTTATAAAATCAAAAATCCCTTTCCACTACCACAACCCCACACACATATGGTTTGTGATACTTCAAATTAAAATCTTTTAAAAACTATGAATTTCTCTTGTAATAAAATAAAAATCTGTCAACGCATTCATTCGCTTTGCTGAAAAATGTTATTTTTTGTTATTATTTAAGAATTTTATAAAAAATAGGTTACCACATTATAAAATAGTTTAGTTGATGGTACTAAGGAAAACTGACTTTTTATCATTAACTAATTGTAATGAAACTTTCTGGCAAATAATAAAATTGGTACATGAGTTCTGGCAGCCTTAAGAAATTATTGTTGGGGTAGTACAAGAAATAAAATTTAGGTTAATAGTTAGAAATGGAAGTTCAGACTAAATGAAAACATATTTTCAAAAATCAAGGAAAGCCGACACAAAAAAATATTGTAGACTTACCAAAATTGTTCTTTATTTACTTTCTTCATTTGTTTTACTCTAATAAAAACGATAAAACTTCTCCATTGCATGCTGTTGGCTTTATCCAATCTTAAATTTGAACTTTGTAATAAATACTATTTTCATAGTGTGATAACCTATTTTTATAAAATTCTAAAAAATAACTTACAAAATAATGTTTCCAAGCTTAATGGCTGAATCCATTGGGCGATTTAAATTTTCTTACAACAGAAATTCATGATTTTAAAAGTGCTTTAATTTGAGGTATCACAAGTCATGTGTCCATTACATATTTTTGAGATGGGATGATGGGAGGTGTAACAGTTTATTTTGTAAATAGGTATTCTAACATTCTCCTTAAATGTGAATAACTGTCCCGAGAACTGTCAGATTATGCATATCTCTTTCCATCTTTTAAAATAATAGAGATGGTAAGTTTCCAAAAAATCACTCTGTATTATATAGGTTAGAGTTTAATAAAGCACATAGCCAATTATGCTTATATTTTATATGGATAAGAGACATAGGCTTATCTTGGAAAGTTATCCTTGATACACTAATATTACCTAAATAGTACACAAACAGAAAACCCAATAAAACACTAAAGTTCTGATATATTTCATAAACACTGTTCACTTTCTCAATCAGTAGAGAGAATAGGATTAATTCTAGAATGTCAGTAAAATTTATAGAATTTACTACTGATTGAGAAAGTGTTTACAAAATATTTACTATAGTGTTTACAAAATATTTAAAAACTATAGTCTTTTATTGATTTATATATAGATGATTAGATACGAAAAGAGAGTACCAGTATCCAGATTTTTTAAAACAATTTTATCAAGAAATTAATTATTTTGGGAATCCATATTTGATTCTTAACACTAAATTTAGAAAGATACCTAAAAATAAAAAGAATTTAAACCACTTTCAGAACTATTTTGTGATAACATTATGCTAGTTAAAATTATCAGGTTTAAAGGTAATAAAAGTGTTTATTTTTTTTAGAGTTAAAAAAATAATAACTAGTATTACTAAAATACCTATCTCCCCCTCACAGATTAGTGAAAATTTAATTTCTGTATTATACATCAATTAATCCATTTTTCATGTAACTCTTACCTTCATAACTACTGCACTTTAGGGCGATTGCCCATCATCAAGGAATTAAAAACACAATTAAACATACATTCAAAGCATAAAAACACATATCACGCCATGCGGAGGTTATAAATAATTCAAGCAAATGGATATAGGCACAAGACTCGTTTTCAACAGTGTGCAAGTCTGACCAAAGAGTTAACATTGGGGTAGCTTCTGTCATCCTATTTCTTATCGCCAACCGATGAGAGTTTACTTTGTGCTTCAATGAAAGGAATCAATCATGATATTTGATTTGAAGGAGAGTGTTCATGTAGCGTATACTTTTGCACACATGGATTCTACTCATTCTCCTTTTTCGTAATCTAACAATGCTTTATTTAGCATATAGGTACAAGGGCTTATTGCACTCCCATAATTATACTAAATTATACTAATTATACTGCATAATTATACTAAATGATGTGCCCATGTGTATAAAATGAAGTAAACGCTTATAAGGAGAAGGTATAAGCAAAAACATTTGCATCAAGTAAAAGGTAGAAGTTAAAGCAATTCCTTCTGTCAGTATGAATAATGATTTGCTTGTAAAACGTTCTGGATATAAGTAATAGGATATAAGTTAAGACCGGAAAATAGTTGTTTGTTACATCTCTGTCCCGTTTAGTCTCATAAGATAGTTATTTTCTTGGCTTGTTGGAAGTAAAGTTATTATATTAAGTGAGTTGATGTTATAAACTATATTGTTTTTACTTTAAACATATCATCTTCGAGAGAAAGTGAGCCTGAAGTGCAAGATGTAGAAACAAACTGTTATTTATTACCAAGGAACTGATTTCATTTTCAGAAATATTAGATGTCACAACTATTTAAAATTAAAAAACTAAAAGAAGGTAGTAAGCAAATATATAGGCATTTTTGGCAAGGAAATAGATCCAAAGATATTGATGAAAAAATAAATAACACGAAGACTTAGTTGGAAAAATAGACAGATTTATACAAAACTGGTAGTAAAAAATCAAACTAGGCACATGGGAAAAGGAAATGTTTATTGCAATGAAAGGTGAAAGTAATCCAACCATTACAAAGATACAGGTAATCAAAAACTTTATTTTTTTATTTTGTTGTCGTTCCTCTAATCTACTTTAACCGTCGAATGGGATATGAATAAAAAAAATTGCTTTTTTTTAAAGCAACGTAATAAAAGATAACCTTTATATTTACAGAAATATACTAAATACTAAGAATATAACAACAATGAATGTATAATTATTAAAATTGAAACTTTTTTTTTTCATTTCATCAAATCAAGAAAAAGCATAATATTCTAAAAAACAATGTTTTTAAATCTGAAAACGATAAGAGGTATTTTAATTATTTAGTTTTTACTTTTGTAATTACTTTTAACTTATTAAGTTAGTTACACAATTATTTCCCACAGGAATAATAGAGTCTGGAGTCCCTGTGACAGGAACATGTTCAAATAGCAATATGCACAAACCAAATTATTGACCCAGAAGATTCTAATTTTGTCAGCACAACTGAATCTGTTCCACCAGTTTTACCTCCTCAGAAAAAACTGCTAGGCAAATATAAAACAGATGAAATGCGGAAATTAACTATTAAAGAGCTTTGATGGTTCATTTTACTGGGGCAACTGAACACAGCTCAAATGCAAAAAAATTTTAAAAAAAAAAGTTCAATAAAAAAAAATTTAAATAATTAAAAAATGAATATTGTATTCTCAAAATATTAGCCTACCTTTGATGGTGGTAACACTTACTATATATACATTACACTTATATATATTTGGTCGATTATTTTGCGGTTCGATCTGAATTTCATCCATACAAATTGGCTATTGTGCAGCAATTGAAGCCTTTCGAACCGCAAAATTCGTCTGACCGAGCGGTCAGACATGTTCAAAGCAGCAGCTTGTTTACGGGCGGGCCTACGAGGACTGTTTTCCACAGCAGCACGAACTCTATCGATGTTCTCTGGCGTCCGAGTTGACCTTGGACGGCCTGTCGGCTTCTTTTTCAACACAGAACCCGTTGTTCTAAAGTTAGTAACCCACCGCATAATTGTGCTACGCGGCGGAACTTCTCCATGTCAACCTAATTGAAAGTACGCACGGAACTGCCGCTGAGTAGCAATGATTGAATCTCCACTTTTAAAATACGCCTCGATAACAAACGCGCGTTGCTCAGGCAACCACTGCTCCATGACTACTGACAATGGCGTCGTGTAGGTTTTCCAACAAGCCTACCCCCACCACCCTCAGACGTCCTGTCGCTGAACGGTGCGCCGCAGAAAATAGATCGTTTTTTGCTGCACCTTGTATATATATATATATATATATATATATATATATATCACTTACTTCTTGTATATACATTACATTACAGTACATTAATAATCTGGTTAATTAACATAAAGAAAACCTTTTTATTATATAGAAATTAATATCTTTTTTCACAATGTGTTAACAGTTTTGATAACTAACTAAAAGTATACAGTACTTTATACTAAAAATATGACAATTATTGTATAACGATCACATTGCAATACTTTAATCATTAAAATTGTTGATTTCTTCACATATATTATTTTGCCTAACTCTTTGTCTTTGGTGGAAGAAAACAAGCTGCAGTCCCAGGTTATCGTCAATGTAAGGAAAATTTCCCTTTTTTCCAGTTCCAATGTATGTTCAAAGTCTACATCCTGTAAAATCTTGACAATGTTGTGCAAAACTAAATATGCTAACACACTTTTTGGGATGCAAGTTTCACTCAACAAGTTTCACTCGACAAAAAATGTACTTATGGATTGGGAATCGCCATTTACGCTGACCAAAACAGCCTTCAACTATTATTCTTCATTTTTAAAAAGCTTATTAATTTATTTTCTTCAAGGTATAGTGATAAAATAGGCTATTTTGCAAAGAAAAGATAAATAAATTCAGATGATCAAACTTTATATATATAATGTGCGTGTATGGGTGTATGTTATTAACTGTATGAGCTTTACATAAAATCTAAAAATAATTAAGTTCTTGTTCTTAATGCTATAATATTTTACATTGTCGAATAAACAATTTCTTCTTTTTTTTACGGTGAATATATAGATGTTGAGAATAACTAGGCTACATTTACTTTTTCCATACTTTCTTTGGAAAAGATTCCAAGAAATTAGGCGCAGCCCAAATGTATTTAATCACGAAGCAGAGGATTACAGTTCAGAGTAATTGATTACATTAACTGCGACCCGGACTTTTTGGCGATTTTTTTTTTTTAAATGGTCTACATACCTTATTTATTAATAATAAAATAAGTTTTCAACGAAGAGCTAACTTTTCCCCCGAAAAATCGTGAATTAAAAAATATGAAATTCAATGCATTTATAGATCACAGAAGTCAAGCAACAATAAGCATAGTTAGTACTTGGATGGGTGACCACTTGGGACAGCAAGGACAATTTCTTCTTTTTTCAAATTTATGTTTAGGTCAGGTTAGATTAGCTTAGGTGAATATATATATAAGCCATCTTCTTGACCTTGAAAAGTAAAAATTTGTATAAAAAACCAATTTTAACTCATAATTCACTTAATGGACTTTAACCTAGAAGAGTTTAAATACTTTTTTTCCATGAAAAAGTTAGCTCCACAGTGAAAACTTATTTTATTATTAATAAATAAGGTATGTAGAACATGGTTTAAAAAAATCGCCAAAAAGACCAGTTGCAGTTACAGTAAACAATTACCCAGACCTGGGTATTGTCTGACAGACCTGGCCACCAATCTTTTATGACTTCCCGAGCCCCACTGCTGTGAATACTCATCGAGTTTTACACATAGAGCAACTTGACTAAAACAGGATATTAATAGCTTACTAAATCCACTTTCTAATATAAACAAACTAATTAAGGTTTATAAAGATTGCTGTTAAGAACCTCAAAACAAAAAAAAAATACCTTACAATAAAAGATGGAAGTAATCTTGTCCCTTATACGCTGAATAATAATCTCATTTTAAATCTGCTACACATAAAATAAAATTATTAAGGCTACGTCAAGTAAAAACATAAACATCTTGAGACTAGACTTACGTTATAATTTAAAAAACAAATTTCAAACACCTAGTACACATAGTCACATAACCTATAACCTATAGAGTCAACATCAATAAAATAGATACTTTAGTTTCCATCCCTTAAAATAAATCACAAAGCATAGAGTAAGTACTGAAGTGAATTTTTGTTGTACTAATAGTAGATAATTGTGCAACAATCAACTCGAACCACTAAGTTCCAAAGTTCGATGAATTCTAATCAATCGAAACAGTATGTAGTGACGCCATGGCTTAGCGTTAAGTTAGTCGATTACAATATGTTTCGAATGAACTAACTCTAAAAGGAAGGAAATAAACTATTTATAAACTCATAAACTCCAATGATTCGCGCAGTGCACTTATTGTGTATCAAAACAATTCTTTTGTATTCATTATTTAATTATATTATGTTAACTCATAAATTTTAGCTCCAACGCTTTCTCTATTATGTGCATATAAACATAAACCAATGAATTGTGATTGAGCGAGAAATATAAGCTTAATTTCGAGCCCTGAAACTAGAGTTAGAGCAATTTTACGAGAATTTATACAATCTCGGAGTCTATACATCTGTTCCGTTAGCGTTAATTGGCACACTGACTTGACGAGGATTTTTTAGTGTTTCCGCCAAGAAATAGGTAATTAGAGTTTTGACCTATGCGATTGAAGCATCATATACCACATGTGCGGCAGAAGTGCACTCTGGTACTGAAGACAGATCAAATTCCGTTTCTAAGAATGAAGGGCTCTCTTTCAGGGAATGCAACTAGATTAAACACTGAGTAAGTATTTTAGTGTGGGAACAACGCATGGCATTTGGTTGTGTGGCGGGTAGAGCGGTAATATGAATGGGCGCTTTATGTTTATTGTGTGGGAGGAATGATATTTTCCTTTTCCAGGTACCATTGTAATCTTTTTTTGATCATGGTGTTGAAGATTTTAATAAAATATTGAATGAGTTAAATAGGGCTTACGATACAGGTTTAGTTTTATTTTTGTATGGTTTTAAAATTCCTGTAATTTTGAAATGCTTAAACATGGATGGGATTTTATTGCGATTCTAAATTTTGTTATATATTAATAAAAACTTTTTGAGACCAGAGGCAGGTGTTTTATAGTGATCAGTGAATAGTTTATTCAATTTAGACCAGGAGTTGTATTTTTGGTTTTAGATTATAAAACTATTTGTAGTTAGTTGAAGATAAAAGGATTTTCTAAAGGATGGTGTTGAGTGTTGAAAAGTGTTGGAACTATAAAAAAAATATAATTCTGTTTTATGAGGCATATAGTCAGATATATTATTTTTAAGAAAGTTGTGTCTTAGTTCTTAATCATTTAGCAAGTAGTTATTGTTATTTTTAAACTTTTTTTTCTTCTAAAATTTTGTATTATGATTCATGCTTCTGCGGTTGTTTTATTTGTAATGTCAAAGCACATTTTCTGGCAACCAGAAATCTTGGCTTGTTTAATTATATTGCTCGTAGATATAATTAGAGATAGCTTATTTGCTTATATTAAAATTTTACAAAAGTTAAAGGACTCATGTTAGTTTTGAAGTTTTTAAACTCAATGTTCTTATAAAACACTGAAGCCCCTACCACAAGTTTGGTACAATAACACACACACACACACACTTAAAATAAAATATTTATTTGCATTATGTTATTATACTTCCTTGATGTACATTTCGGTAACCAAGTTACCATCATCGGAGGGGTCTGAAATAAGAGTAACAATGTAACAATATATGAAATATTAAAAACTAAAATGCCACATTCTCCCCTCCACCCTACTTCCACCAAAGTTTGACAACGTTACCAGGACAAAGGAAGAAACAGGTGTGGCTAACTTAGAGATCAAAGACGACGGACAGCCTATGTCGAAAATCCCACCGATAAATCGCCACACTAAACACAAAATTTTATTCTTCCTTAAATAAATCTGACATGACTGGCAATACGAAAGTAAATTTAATGACATTAGATAAAGTAAATAATACTAACATAAGTACAAGCCGTGAGGCGAATGATGAAATTTTCTTGGGGATAACCAGTAGCAATTGTAGCAAAGAGAAAGTTTGCGCATGCGCGGCAACAACCCCTTCAGTTGGTTTGTCTCCGTGCGTAGTGTTTGTGTTACGACCATTCTGAAAACATTTCAGGATATTTTTAGTGTTGTGTAGCTGTTGCCTCCAGGAATGTATGCGCCGTCATCGTCACATCATACAACGTCAGTGAGTAAGTCTGTTGAGAGAAAAATGATCCACAGCTAGAGCAGCAAGATTATTCATAATGTTTACGATAACATGGGGGGGGGGGAATGAGAGCTATGCTGAATAAATAAAAAAAAAAGAGAGTAAAAAATAATTTATGGCACAATTTATGTCATTTTTAAACTTATCGGTGATTTTTCTACATTGATTGTATAAATATTACACAGTCTTGCACAATTATTGTTGTATATATCGTTTGAAAAATTATTATATGTACAAACGCACTCTTGCATGTCTTCTTAGTAGGCTACTGATTATGTATCTACTGGGTGCACAATAATGTGGGGAATTTTTATAAAATATCTCCTAACATGACATATATTTTATATTATTTAATGTCTTGCTAAGATTACACATTCATTACGGTCATTTCATCAGTGTAATCAATTTTACAGTATTATAATGTAATCAGCTGGTAGAATCAATGTCAAACACTAATCAAGTCCCCTAAAATAAAAGGGAAATGACCAATTAATTTTGTAATTAATGGGAGAACGGTAATAGCGATGTTGATTATCGCGTGAAATGGATAATCGAACTAATCGGTTTCAATTGATTTCAATAATCGTACTATTATTTCAAAATAGAGTATCTGCACAGAATGGTTTTGCGCATCGGATTCGAATAGCTTTACCAATCTTCGAATTACTAACGAATATTATATAGTCTCCTTGTTCCTAGTTAAGAATATTTTATTCCGAAATCAAGGATTTTAATAATTGGAAAGAAAACACCAACAGGAAAGCAATGCCTTCTAGTGAGCGGCTTGCTATTTGCTTGAGGTAAGTTTTCCAGTTTTAGGACCACGCTGTCCACGACCGCCATGTTGAATTGATCTTCCATTAGGTCAATGTTAAAGAATAATCCCACATTTTCCCCATAGTTTTAAACCCACAATTATAATTGTGGTGTCATTTGAAAGGTAGTACACACCAAAATATTAATCTAAACTAACTTATACAACTCTTGTTTACAGTGCATAACCTTTATCTCTGTAAAGGTCTATCTTGCAATCCCAAAGCGCTGGCCGCTTCCTCACTTCATCAATCAATAAACTTGCCATAATTTCACTAATCAATACAACAATACAAAGCACGATCAGCACAACAACACGAGAGCAGACGATGTTCAGACGACGCTGTAACCACAAGGCAAGGAACAGCTCAGTGCGCATGCGCGAGTCGAGATACGGCGGCGACACGTAGCTAGCCGGGGTATTTTTCTCTCTCGTATTAATACTTCGCCGACGTCGGCTTCGTATTAATACTCGGTCTGAACTACCCCATATGATATCATTGTGAGATACGTCTAAGACGTCTTACTAAGACGTCGGCAGAGTATTAATACCTGGGGTGTGAAGAGGCCTTTAGACTGATCCAACAAGTATTTATTTTTTTTAAACAATATGTGATTGACACTTGTAATTCGTAATTAAAAATATTATCCTGCCTCGACAATATTTAAAATAAGTTAATTTACTATATTTTTTATAAAGATAGTAACCTATAAATATTTATTTAAATATAAGTAATAACAATTAAATAATAATTTAATTTACTTTTTGTTAATGTGGAAATAAATGAATACTATTGTTACTTTAAATTGAACTTGTTACCGAATCTAAATAACTCAAAATCGTAATGTTTAATTAATGTGTAGTGAAAAATCAGCTTAGAAACTAATGTAACCAAAGTAGAAACACCGAGTAGCCTATTTTGTTTGGAATTGACAATTGACACAACACTAACGAATATCGTTGTCCGAGGATACTCGCAGTACTCGCACATTACCTCCTCCTTGTTCCTAGTTACGAGGATTTTGTCTAGTTACGAGGAAAATCTAGTTGAAGTAACCAACACATTGATTTCTTGATCCGAAGTTTTTAGGACGAAATTATAGCTTGGAAAATTATTTTAGTCTCTTTGATTAATTATATATTTATATGAATGTGCAAAGAATACATGGCATCTAAAACAGATTAGGGTTATGTTTTTTATTTAAAAAAAAAAAAATGTACTGCATTTAAATGTTAATCATATAGCTAAAAAAATACTACAGTAATGAATCACATTATGTATAATACCAACTGCTGAAATCTGTCGTTCGAAAAACAATGTTTACTGAATCAATTTGTGAGTTACTCGATCTAGACTCATGTCAAGATTAGAAGTAGGCGTTTATGATGGCGGATACCACTGTAGATGCTACTCGACGATTAAATGTAAAAAAACAAACTCTTGATGATGCATATGCAGCACCAGCTAATTTTCTCGAAATAGACGTTATTAATCCTATAACACATGGAGTAGCAAAAAAGAGGTACACCGATTATGAAGTTCGGATGAGGGTAAGTGTCCAGTCATAGGTCCAGTACTAGCCTATATTATATGTTATTCTAAGGCTTTTCATAATGTTACTCTAAGAACAATAATTTCTGTTCTGTATAATAACTTTTTCAATTTCCTTTGACCGCTAAGGAATTTACCATCTTACATAACTTATTTATTTGCAATTATGAAACTTCTGCCATTAGTTTACACATTTAGTTGTTTTGTATGGTGGATAATAATACAAAAGTCTATTTCTGGTCTTGATGTTTATGAATAATACTATTGACTTTACGGTTTTTCATTCTATATATTGTTTTAGTGCAGATGGGACCATTGTAGGCAATGGTATTGTACAAAGACATTTGTGTTGATTTCAGTGATTTGCTACAAAAAAAAATGGTAGGCCCTAAATATGTAATGTTCCTGTCCTTGTTATTTAGCCTACTAGCTAAATGTAAGCAATTTGTGTTCTTCCTACTTCCTTTTGCAGCAATTATATCTTCCTTTTATACGTATTTCACTTTTAAATTAATGAAATCATTATTTCTGTTGAAAACAAGCTGTTTGAAATTATGATTTGCTGGCCTTCGAGGTTAGTACAGCTATTTATGTTACTACGTGACAACTCGTGAATCTATTTAATGTCTCATCCCTCGATGGTTATGTTCATCCTCGAAAATAGGTCTGTTTAAAGAACTGTCAAACTAGATATCAATTATTGTCAATCGTGTACCTAACCAGACCTAGTTAAAGAACTATAGGTCACCCTACCAGACCTATAGTTTTTTTATTGGGTCTGGCAAGGTATATAATATATAGGTAAATATGCATTGTAGCATATGTATTGAATATTTGCTTTTTTGTGAAGTCATTAAATATGTACTTTATTATGTACAATTTACATCTTAGTGATTATGGCATTTGTGCCAACACCATTTTCAATATACCAAATACATTATTTATATAAGAAAATAACAAGTATGAATTGTTCCTTGTTGTCGTTAATGTAGGCCTATATATATCTCCCCTTACCTTACCTGACCTAATAAAACAAAATATTTATAGAGGGAGATATGATTACAACATCAAGGTTAAGGGCTCACAGATTTAGGAAGTCATGCAGAGGCAATAGTTTATTGATGTCATCTCTTGTACTAACATAACCAAAGCAGGATTCCCTTACATATATTGTAACGTAATTTTTCTACCCACAACTCCTCTTATTTACTCTGTGTTGCATTCTGCAACGTTTTAAATGATCAAGAAAAAGAAAAACTAGTTTAAACAAAATCAATCAATTTGTTATTTATTTAAAAAAAATATGTTCATTTAATATTTACAATACTACAATATAGTATTTTCTTCTATAGGTAGAATGTTCTTTAGAAAACATATTTAATTAATAACACACATAAAAGAAATGAAT
The DNA here is from genome assembly GCA_963513935.1 of Aphrophora alni. Lineage (NCBI taxonomy): Eukaryota > Metazoa > Arthropoda > Insecta > Hemiptera > Aphrophoridae > Aphrophora > Aphrophora alni. The sequence goes on along the minus strand of OY740769.1, from coordinate 125,582,464 downwards.
ATCCTGAGATGAACATTTCAAGTGTAACATATAAATTATAAATGGTAGAGTGTCTTTCTCGGGTAAGGGTTGATGCTGCTTTCCTCAAGGAAGGGGACGTTACATTCAAAATAAAATAGTTCATAAAAAAATTTCAAAGAAATCAAGATATTAAAATATTGAAGAAATGAATGGATGATAGGGGGCTATAATGTTTAAGTTTTCACTTTAGCCGTTGGTACACACATATAGTTAATCTTGTATTTAAATGTTGTGAAATTGCCACTTGGGCTTAAACTGGTTTTAAATTATATGAGGTAAAACAATAAAAAAATGGATGAACAATGCATTGATGTAAAAGCATCTCACCAGTATCTAGTAGCACTTTTAATATTGGTTATAACATCCACCTTCTGATAGATCAAAGAAAATATTTTTACTATATCACTTGATTATTGATGCCTCTATTTCACACAATCCGGATGCTCTTCTTGGTATTTTTTTTTTGAAATAAATTCTTCATAAATGGAGCAAAGCAGGACAACGTCTGAGCTGTCTGAGGCTATCTCAACAAATGCCTTCTTTAATTGTTTGGTCCAAATTGATGCACAAAGAGATTCATTCAAAAGTTCATATTTCTATGTCTTGTTGTTTGGGGGGGGGGATGTATGAAATGGTATCATGACCCTAATTTATTAAACAAGAAACTGTTAATAATTTATATTGATATTTACTGATTCTTATTTATTAATTGAAAAATTTAAAGTATTGTATGGGACTAAATAACTTCTCTTAAAGCTAAATAACCCTATTCTAATAAACTGTATATAATTGTTTTCATATATGTGAATGATTCCCGCACTAACATTTCGATGTATATTCCTCCAATCTGGGTCAGTCTAGCCTTAGTGAGCGTTAACCTTTTGGATTCTTGTCTGTTGTATGTCTTCTAGCCGCCATCTTGTTCAGACTTTCGGTCGTAATTCGAAAGATTCTACCTTTATTTTAAATTTTTAATAAGAACTCAGGTGACGTTTTATGTTCAGAAATGTATGGTTTATATATAGGCATGGTTTGTTTTGTCTCTAGGTTTTCCGTATTTCTACAATCAGCGAAATACTGACACTGTATTTCAAACTGGCAATATAATTGGTTGACTTTTTTGTCTTGATAAAAGCGGATTATTTTTATTTCCTTGTCTCTGCCTTTGAGTTGTTAATTTTTACGGGTAGATCGAATATTTAGGCTTAATGTTGATATAGGTCTTCCTAGGTTTAAAATTTGGTAAGTTATGTTAATTAATTATTGTCCGGTTGAAAATCTTGAAATTTGGCGTTGTTTTAGATTGGAGTTTCGAATTCTTGCTGCTAGGCGCGTGTATGTCGTCGTTTGAAAATGAAAGGAATTATAAATTTGCATAATAAATTATTTATTGACAGCATCGTTTTCGAGTTGTTACAATATATACATACATTTTCCGAGACCTAGTTCTCATGATTCTTAAATCATAGATATGTAGTAATATGAAGCTATGAAATTGATTGTAGTACGCATGCGCCCCACAAGTGATTTCATAATGCATCATCTATGATACCTAGATGCATACCGCGATTGCATAGTTTAGAATATCAAGAAATGCTGGATTTTGAAGTAGAATAAGGTATTGTGAAGCGTAAAAAGTGTATTTTACAAGAATAAGGAAAAAGTTAATCTATCTGTACAAATTACAAACAATAGCTGGGTATTCCCCATTGTAACCTAAATTGGAATGTAGAGAGTGGGGGACAAAGGACTATGACCTGGCTAAAGGTTTGAGGAGTAGGGAGTTATTTAATTCTAATTGTTCATTTAAAACTAACACATTTTTATCCTTAACTACGGTATTCTATTAATTTCTAATGATTCTAGAAGATTTAATTTTTTAGATTTATTAGATATATGCAAAATATATATAACTTTGTTAAGTTGAAAATCTAGAACATTATGTGGTTTAAGTGATTAGCAAATCTAGAGTCATCATGACCTAGGCTCCAGCTTCTATCATGTTCCCCTAATCTAATTTTAAAATTTCTCCCAGTTTGACCAATTTATTTAGTAAAAATAAGTACCCTATACTTTAGTATCGCTTATAAGTACTACTATAAGCGATATACTACTATACTAGGTTAAAGCGATTATTATGAAATTTTCCATTAACTATCCTTATGTGTATTTGTATACATTAAAATTTTTCATAAAAGGATTTTCTTTGTAGTACCGTAATTACGGTTACCACTATACATTGACTGCATCAACCGTACAATATCAGTACAACAGTTATAATAGTCCAGTATAAAACAATGTTCAATCTACAATTTAAAAAATATAAAATATTGTTGGTAGTCTAATGTTCAACCATTTTTTAAATTTTGAATAAAAATTGTTTTATTTTCATTACTGTTGAGACCGATGGTTCTTGGTGGAATTCCATGTTTAAAGATAATAAAACACAATTATTTATTTTGTATATCCACTTATAATTAGTCTAGCCGACCAAGACTAAGAAAAAAGAAAGCTTTATCATCTCAACATATATGGTTTAACAGTCAGTGTATTAAAAATAATATAGTACCGAAATTTGTGCATGTAAAAGTTAAGGAAATAAGTACCAGTAGTAAATTCGCCAAACAGGTAGCGGAAAAATCTTGGGCTAAAAGTGATTCACAGTGAGCTTACGCGAAGACTGCACCCAGTGGAATTCGATCTTCTAGACACGGATATTTGTGAGTACATTAGGAACCTCATATACCATCATTTCAAAAAACAAAAAGGAAAATTGGATAATCTTAAACTGGACCAAAAATTGAACAATAAAATTAATAAACAATTTAAAAATAGTCATGACATCACTTTTTATAATAGGGTAGAAAATTTGACTAAGGTTAAATTTACAAACTTGGAATTAGAATTGTTAAAAAAAGGTTACAAATTTTCTCCAAATATTAATCCTACATCATCTGATTTTGAAAAATTAGCGATTGATTTAGATTTAGCAATAGATAGTAAGAATATTAAACATGTTTGTGAAAATGTTTTAAGTAAAAATGTTAGGGATATGTATAAGGTTAGATCAGGTCACAAAGATAACTTAATAATTAAGAGCATAATTAAAAAAGTAAAGGATAATAATTTAATATTAACTAAAGCAGATAAAGGAAACTCAATTGTTATTTTAACGCTAGATGAATATTCCAAAAAGGTTCAGGACCTTCTTAATTGTAAAACTTTTATGAAAATAAAAAAAGATCCCACTAAAGATAAAGCAAAATTAGTAAAATCTGCAATTTTTAATAATGGATGTATTTTTAAAGAGAGCCATACAAGAACACTAACTGAAATGAATAATCTTGCACCTAGATTGTTTGGTTTAATGAAGTTACATAAGCCTAATGTTCCGATTCGACCCGTAGTTTCTTTTGTACAAGCTCCATCTTATAAATTAGCTAAGTTCACAAATAACTATTTAAAAAACGTGTCTAAATTTCAACCAAAGTTTGGCTTAAAAAATTCATTACAGTTAGTAGACAAAATAAAAGATATATCGATACCACATAAGGCTAAATTAGTTTCATTCGACGTAAAAAGTCTTTTTACCAGTATACCTAGAAAGGAATGTTTAAAAAGCGTAGAATCTCTTATGGATAGAACCAAAGTAGATCCCATAATGGCTAGAGAACTTTTGGATGTAATTGAGGTATGCTTAGATCAAAATTATTTTCAATTTAAAGATAAATTTTATGTTCAATGTGATGGTTTGGCTATGGGGTCCCCATTGTCACCACTGTTGGCAGAAATTTTTATGGACAATTTTGAAAACAAAATAATTAACAATAACCCATTTAAATCAGTTATTATTTATTGGTATCGTTATGTTGATGATGTAATTTGTCTCTTTGATGGCTCTAACCGCCAACTTCAATTATTTTATAAGTACCTGAACTCAATTGACGATGCGATACAATTTACCATGGAAGTTGGAGAACAAGATCAAATTAATTTCTTAGACTTAAATATAAAAATTGAAAATGGTAAACACAACTTTAGTGTTTTTAGAAAACAAACTTTCACAGATAACATTATTCATGCTTCATCTCGGCACTCTTTAAATCATAAATTGGCAGCTTTCCATTGTATGTTGTATCGCCTCATCAAAGTTCCAATGTCTGACTCTGATTTCAATAAAGAACTAAGTTGCATTAAACAAATAGCTGTTAATAACGAATATGATGTAAATATTATTAATAAAATGCTAAAGAAAAAACTTAAGATGAATGCAAGGCAACTTATTTTTCCAACTTCAGTTAAAAATAGCGCTAAATGGCGGAAAGTTAACTATCTAGGAAATGTTAGCCAAAAAGTTGGAAATATTTTAAATAGGGAAACAGAGTGTAGGCCGGCATTTTATTGTAGTAATAGTTTAGGTAAGATTTTAAATAATTCTAAAGATAAAATTAACAAAATGTTGAGAAGTGGTGTATATAAGATAACTTGCAAAATATGTAATTCATGTTATGTAGGTCAAACAGGACGTAATTTTAAATCTAGATTAAGTGAACATGAAAGAAGTTGGCGGTTAGGATATGAAGATTCCAGTTTTTCAAATCATTTAAGAATACATCAAGTGTCTGATTTTAATTCCAGTGTAGATTTTAAAATATTACATTTTGATAATAAAGGTAGGAAATTGAATGCTTTGGAGAGCTTAGAAATTAAAAGAATAAGATACTGTAACCCTAATTTAGTTTTAGCCTAAATGACCAGTTAGATTTGTATAACTCTCCATTAGTAAAACCTTTAAAAGTTATTTGTACTTAGAACAATCAACTGGTTTTCCCAATATGTATTGTTCATATGGTCATTGCCCAGGCCGGGTATTTCCCCAACCTTCCATTCATTGTATCCTAACTCCCACCCTCTAGTTTTAAGGTTTTCTGTTTTTGTCTTTTTTCTTCAGTCTGTAATACAGCCTCGTCAATGCCTTAACAGGCGAAACCATTGGTCGGCTAGACTAATTATAAGTGGATATACAAAATAAATAATTGTGTTTTATTATCTTTAAAAATTGTTTTGTAAAAAAATAATATATTTTATGAATTTTTTAAGAAAACAAAACCTTTAACATGCGCCAGTTGTGCCGGTTCTAGGGTTAAAGATGGCCACACGAACCTTCACGATGAAGAGACATTGTGAACAAGCATTGTGACAGATGAACCGGTTGGGAAAATCAATAAAAAGATTCTTAAAAATCACTGTTTCACAATAACATAGGTGTCATATGTGTTTCCTCAAACATCACGTAGCCCATTGCACGAAGTTGTGATCCAGAAATTAGGTTACCATAGTTTTGTGCAAGATGGTTTTTCCAAAATTTTGTGAGAGGGATCACAAAACTCAACAGATGGCAGCATTGCTATACTTTCTCCATGCCTACGACAAAGACAGCGATTCTTTTCTTGATTCCATATTAGCTGGGAGTGAGAAGTGGGGACAGACCATTTTATCAAGGAAACCAAGAAAGTGCTTGCAAACATTTTCAACGAGAAAACTCATGGCAACTCTTTTTTGGGCTAGGGAAGGTGTACTGCTAGTCGACTTTTTGGAATGTGGTTCAACAATAAACTAGAAAAAATATTGTGAAACATTAATAAAGTTGCATAGAACAATAGAAAACAAGCGCCGAGGGAAACTCAGTGCCAAAGCCCTGTTGTTTCAAGATAATCCCTGCCTGTACTTGGCCTGTAACACCCACAAACTCTTACAGGGCTTTAATTGGAAGATTTTAGAAAATCCTCCTTACAGCCACGATCTCGCATCCATTGACTTCTATTTGTTTCTGCACATAAAAACCTGGTTAGCGACACAGCGCTTTGATGACGATGCAGAACTTCAGTTGGCGTGAATGAATGGTTGAAGTCACAAGTGGCAAGTTTATATGAAATTGTAAACTTGTTCATCGGTACGTATTTATTGCCTCGATTTGAATGGTATAAATGAAGTGTACGAGTGTAGGTTGAAATGGTATATAATAAAAAAAAATTACTTTCACTTAGGTTTTTTAATTTCGAAAACATGAGTTACTTTCTGGATAACCCACATACAACCTAACTCTTAAATAGTGTGTTCTACGAAAAAAGTACCTCTTTTTTTTTAGACAACAGTGTCTATTTGGGAATGACACATTATTTTTTATTTTTATTAAAATTAATGGATAATACCCAGTTACAAAATAAAAATAATAATACTGTAAAAATATCTTGTGGAACAAAATTGATGAATAAAATAGTGTAATGTAAAATACAAAACAATAAAAAGTGGTTACTTTTGCAGAGTGCAGCAGTGGTATTAAAATGAGTGACAATAAAGTTACAATAGATTCACTCACTCTTTTTCAAAGAGCCTGTATTTCCAAATATATTGACAAAGCTCTTAAACAATACTTCAAAACTGAGCTTTTCAATGACACTCTTTTCTGACGAAGGGATGCGGATGGGTACAAAATCTATATTGTATGCCGCATTCACTCCAATAAGAAATGTACAGTAATTAATGGTGGGTATCTTCTACATAAGTCGTAATGGTCTTATAAAATTTTGGCAGTCAATTGTGGGGCTGTGTCTAAGACCTACGTGGAATATGTACAAAAACAATTCGGTTCAAATGCTGTGGTTTTTGATGGAACCCTGGTGAATCCATCCAACAAAGCACAAAATCATTGGATAGATCCGTCAAGCTTTACCTAACTCTTCTGCTAAAATTAAAATTCTGTTCAACAAAACAACTGTAGTGACAATGTTGGAGGGGTCCGCGCCTATAGCAGAACAGAACAATTTTAACCTGACAAAATAAACCTGACCAAGAAATCAAAAATCCTCGCTACTACATTTTTCAATACAAGATTTTACCAGCAGTTTTTTAAAATAATTAAAATTCAGAATAGAAACAAACTATTACGTTACCTATCTCCAATAAAGTAGTTTTCATTTATTAATAATGTTTAATTTAACTATATAGTAATATATTTAATTTCAACTTTTTGTTCAAACACACTATAATATTTTTCAAGCGTAGATTTGTGGTTCAGAACATAAATTATCTCAAAAATTTATCATTAAATTTTGGTCATTATTTTTACAACCATGGCAGTACATAATATAAACTTTGGTGGAGTTTGTAATGGTAGTAAATTAGTAAGTAATATCCAATTCTTAGTTCAGGGTTATACCGACAGAGACTGCTGTCATCGTCCATTGTAAATTGTCTATTAATACTTGCTATCAAAACTAATGTCATGCTGCATCCGACAATTTACAAACACTGCTTTCAGGGAAAGGTTCTTTTCATAACATCTTTTTAACTCCTAAAACCTTTTATACTGATGTAGTGTAGAAAATTTAATCACATAAAATTTTTAACCCTTGCATCAAGATTTTCATTCACAATTTTTTTTGCTTAGATTTTTTTATAGATGTTAACATTTAAAAAAATAAAAGTTAATTTTAGACTTTTTTAGTACAAAACTGAAGTAGAATGGAACTAGTGATTTCATGGAATAGTTATAAACATTTGATTATTTGCAGTTTTGTCGTTTGCACCCTTTTTAAATGTTCACATTAAAAAAAAAAAATTAGAAGTTTTTTCCCTTATTAAGAAACTAAAGTATTGTATAATTCAGACTACCTATAAGTTTAAGTATAAAATAATAAGTTTGGTTATGTTATGGACTAACTACTACCAAATGCCTATTATTGAAATTGTAGTTTTATGATTTATATCCTTTTGGAATATTAACATTAAAAGAAAAAAAAAAAATTACGTTTAACTCTTCATAATGAAACTAAACCCAAAATCTGAATAGTTAGGCATTGAAATAGTTCAACCATATTATGCTTTGTAGTGGTTAATGAAATTTTTGGATTGTACCCTTTTTTCATGTTTATTTTATTTTTCCCAACAAAATATTAACTTTACACATTTACTCGTTCCTGTATTTCCAAACAAAAGCTGAAATGTGACAAGTTATCTCATGGGTTTTATGCACTGCACATGTTAGACAAAATACATTATCATTTCTTGTTATTAAATTAAATTGATAAATTCATTATCTAAAATTTATAAAATTTAATTGATTTACAATACTTCAAAATATTATTTATGAAAATTTTTGTAAATTCATTACTATTCAAAGATGTCTACATTTGATTTGTTGGGCCTTGCTCAAATTTGTCAATCTAACATGTCTATCTATTTGTCAAATTAGTGAATGGCAATAATTTTGTTCTGACTAGATATTATGCTTTACTGTTTTAGTTTTTAGAACATTTATGAGTAAGTTAAATTAAAGTTTATATTTTTATATATGTTTAATATTCCATGACAGTTATTTCTTGTAAAATTTCGATAGATAGAATACATAGATTATTGAAATACATTTTTCAAACCAACTTTATATTAGAAAATTATTAATTATAATGTTAAAATTAGGCACCTGGTTTCATGATAGGCTTAAGGTATGTTCTGCTCCAATGTCGGCGAATTAGAATTAAGGAATAATTAGTAGACTATTAGAAATATGATGATATTGATAATGGTAATATCTTATATAAACAGTATTGTTTAAAATTTTCTTTGATTAAAAGGATAAGTTAGGGAAGATTAAATTATTTTATTTTAATTTTAAACAAACATGGGTACTTGCGTATTAACTGAGCACCTTTTTCGAAGCAAGTTTTTGTATTCAATTTTGAAATAAGGTTAGGTTAGGTTAGGTTATGATGAATAAACAAACTAGTTTCGTTACTCATGCCTTCCCCTTTTCCCACCCTTCTGTGCCAAATCCACCAGGCTTCTTCCTCTCTAACCTAAACTATCCTCGTTAATGTTATTATACATAATCACTTTCTCCCTGTTTTTACTCTGGAGCTGTCTGAGATGGAGGAATGTTGATTTGGGATCTCTCAAAAAAATGATACAGGAGCAATCAATTTTTTTACCCAACAAACAATCATGTTTCATTTAATTATCTAACAATATTATCTTCCAAAAAACGGGTCCAGCTAATACTAAAGTATCCAAATATATCTTAGCAATAACAGTCATTATATTATTCCTAATTCACCGAAAAGTAAAATTCTCCAAAAAAGATGTGTTATGTTTGATATTATGTCACAATTAGTCTGATAAATAATTGGAAATAGTTAATACTGATTTTATCATGCAAAATCTAGTTTATTATCTGTAATTACTTTAGTGTAAGGAATTCCCTAAAATTTTCATAACCTATTAAGATGTGTATTGGTAGTTACTTTTATTTTTTTTGTAAAAAAATGAAAATCATGTTAAAATACTATTTTTACTTTTTTAAAGTAAGGTTTATTTATAGTTAATGAATTAAAATAATTATATGTTAAAAATAGTAATTTATCCTAGACAAAAAAATATGGGAAAAAGTATTACCGGTACTTTGTTAATATTTTTTTTTCCAATTTATTAATATTGTATAAATAATGTTTATTATGTATCATATTGTATAATGATTTAATGATTATAATAATGATTTAATATTAAAATTTATTATTTGCAGACTAATCTGCCGGTGTTTAAAGTGAAGGAATCTAGTGTTCGTCGCCGTTACAGTGACTTTGAGTGGTTGAGAAATGAATTGGAAAGGGATAGTAAGGTAAAGAATAATTTTATTATAGCGTTATTAAATAATATATTTATTCATCCAACATTGTAGGCTAGGCCTAGTGTAGATTCTATAAATAGCTATTCTCATTATAGTCTGTCTGTCTGTGCCTCTGTCCGCTACATGTCATCACCCCATGCCTTACCCTCACAGACAGACAGATCAGGAAGGAAGAAGTGGGATTATTTTAATCAACATTTGGTCAACAGAGTATTAGAGTATTAGAGTATTAGAGTAACCTCACTAATATTATATTCTTGACGTTGGGGTTCCAAAGAAAAAGTTTCGGGTTACGATTTTTTTTTTTTTATATATAATTAGTTTAATTATGCGTTTTTACTCTCAATGGTAAATGAACACACACAAGAATTTACAAAGTAAGCAATCAAATTAAATTTTATTATATCAAAAAAACTACAAGAAAAACTATCAAGAATTAGAAAAAGAAAAAAACAAGTTAAATATTAAACGAAATACAATTGTTCGATAACAAGCTCGAGTAAAAAATTATATTATCCTTTTTTTATATATATATAATAATAATAATGTCTTTAGATTCAAATAAGGGCTAATCCCTTGTTACTTAAATCTTTATAGTAAATCACATCAATTAGAATCTTTAGTGATTCTTGAAGTCAAAATAGTTTATCTTTATTTATTATTGTATATATATATATATATATATATATATATATATATAATCATTATAACAATTTCAGGGTAGGTAACGTGCCGACTTTATCCAGTCTCCTGATCGTAATTATTAAAATTCTCAACCAAATATTAGTTTAAATTTAGATTACGAAAAACGAATTTGAAAAATTTGTTTTGAAAATTAGAAAGTTCGAAATATTCTGGATAGATCTCACCAATTTGTCATGTTATAGTCCTGGTACTGTTTATTTGGAGTTCTGGTATTCTTAGCACTTATATATCCTCTCGTCAAGCACCAAAAAAACTATACTTTCTTTCACTTTTCACAATTGAAAATTCAAATTTTGTAGTCCGTCGCTGTACGTGTTTATACGTCTTCGTTGTTAAAACTGGACTGTTCAAAGGAACTGGACTTTTCTTCTCGCTTTTGCTTCTTTTCCAAAAATGATGGCTAATGGGGGTTCACTTATCTTAATACACGGTATGAAATGAATTCGTTGTCATAATTTTGATAGGTTTTTTATTTAATCTGAAAGATATGTAAAGATTTTTATATTATAATAATTTTTATTTTTATTTTGTACAATCTCGTAATATAATTATTTCTCTATATTCCTTATAACTAAAATATCTTATTTCTAAAATTTTTACATTAAATACTTTAAATACGTTTGAAAAATCGACATCTTTTGTCCTAGCCAATGAGATTGCGTTTTCTTCCGTGACGTCATTCGCTCCGCCCCGGTTGCCTGGCGTATGATAGGCGTGGCCTTCCGTCTTCCCGTTCTGCTATATCTACGATATTACATTTCGTTATATTTGTAAATATTATTCGATTTTATAATTTTGTAAAATTATGGAATGTTGCATCATATACGATTAAAGAAAAGTAGCATAGAACTGACTAGTACAATAATGGATTACAAGGCGGTAGAGTAAGAGGCAGTAGAGTAGGTAGAACACACTACTATTCATTTCACCCGCTTGCATATTATCCTCCATAAAGACATGATTTACTAACCACTGTCTTTGTCTCTGTTTTTTCATAACTGTCTGGATTATGAGGTTCTAAGGTTAATATTTATTAATGAAAGTTTTTGCTACGACAATCATGTTTACATTAACAACCAAATCATGTGGTTGAATATTAATATTGTGTTTTAGTTCATATTAAAGTAAGTTGTTAGTAGACCTAACTTTATTTAAACAATAATAGAAATAATTACTTTAAATATAAGTACAATATCAATATAATATAGTATTAATTAATGTGTAATCTTTATAATTTTTTAAACAATGTCATATTATATTACTTATGTTTTAATAATGTAATTACAGTATTCATTACTGTTACGTTTACATTTGCATCTGATTCATAAACATTGTTACTGTATTATGTATGTCTGATAAATAATAGGCAAAGTGGCCCTACTTTTAAAGGAACTATAACTGATAAATAATATGCAAAGTGACTGTACTTTTAAAGGAATTAGCTTGCCAAACCCCACAGCCTAGACTTGGGGGGCGGATGTTATTTACAACTTGGATTTCCAAGTTTCATTTTAATTAAAGGGTTGAAAAAATATTTTTTTATTACTGTATTGTCGTTTAACCCTTTCAGTGCCAGACATTTTTCTTGAGGCACTACCCAAAAATGCCAGACATTTTTTTTACAGTAATGTCCAGGATTACCGGATAATTTTTCGAGATTTTGAAAGGTTTTTTTAAAAACTACCATAACTTTTTAGTTTACTGGCCGATTTTTACAATTTTTTTTTTATTCTGTAGAAAAAGTTCTGAACTAAAAAATAGTGTAATATAGAAGTTGATCATGTAGTGATCAGTCTGTATACCAAACAAGGTGTCCTGGATATCCCAGTAGCTTGCCATCTTTCCAGTCCTCTATTGTGTTTGAGAGAACATTGAAGGGTCGAGTGAAGACGAATCGGTTTGCATACCATCAGTTGGCATTTCCAACACGGAGTTGTTCAATACCTTATTGGCGATTACTGAGTGTCCCACCTCACTATGGGTCCTCGTCCATTTGCCATGATTGTGTAGCCTATAGGCCGCCATTCTCGCCTCTGACATTATGAAAATATCTAGTGGCGGCAGACCTCCAGAGCAACCGTAAGTGTGCTCGTAAAGGCACCCGTGACTAGCACGCATCCTGGTCGCTGCTAGCTCGCAAGTTTACTGCCTACTGTGACTTGTGCCGCTTTTGTCCACCATGTCAGTTGAGGTCTAACGATCGCCTTGTAGATCCAGAGGGAAAACTTCGGGTTCAATCCCCATTCATATCCTATATGTCGTCTCGTCACCATTATAATGACTTTGTTTTTAATTTGGCATGAACTAGGCATTTCACGTCAGTTTCTTATCCAGGATTACTTCGAGATACTTCACCGTTGGGAAATGTCCCATCTATTTCCCTCAAGCCATATCTTACCACCACCCGTTTCCTTCTTCCTAATAAATGGGACAATGACCATATTGGAGTGATTAACTCGCAGTCCCCTCTCTCCGACACCAGTCACCAGTGAGTCCCAGATAGCAGCTCCTTAAGCGAACTTGTAAACTAGCCTTGTACCATGATGACTATGTCATCCGCATAACCTTTCGCAAATGCCCCTGACCCATTAAGATCTCTAAAGAGGCCGTCCACAACAAGGGCCTACAGAAGAAGCGAAATACCACCACCCTGCGGACAACCTAATACTAAGAACCTCTTTTTGACTAAGAACCTCCCGACCAATAGAAGAGCACTCTGCATGAGATCAGACACTGTCTGACCATGCTTACCTTCAATGATAATTACCAGATAGTCAGCATATGCTATTACTTTAAAGCCGCTAGACTACAGCAACCCAAGTAGTTCATCCATCATCAGTGTCCACAAGAGAGGGGACAGTGCCCTTCAAGTAGTTCATCCATCACCAGTGTCCACAAGAGAGGGGGCAGTGCCCTTCCCTGTGAGCGGCCAATAACTGCTGACCACTGTTCTGGACTCCCCACCCAAGCAGACTGTCATCCTATAACTCATTAACATAGATCTGATCTATTTAATTATCTGGGGTTTAATTTCTTTAGCCCTAGACACTCTTTCAATAGAGTTATAGGAGGTTATCAAAAGCTCCTCCATATTTTAGGGTTTATACCCATAAATAAATGTGGGCATTTTGCTAAAATGATGTTTTATTTGTAAACATACAAATACAAGTCACAACCCTCGAGTTCATTCAAAATTATAAGTATATGTGCTTACTTACAGAATGGAGCCTATAAAAGCATTTAATATTAATATTTAAAATCAAGTTAAATTAAATTAAAATAAAAGTAACATAAAATCACAGAATTAGAGAAAAAGTTACAGGCATGACGAATATCTATTCCAAGGTGTGGATGAGGATCTACCAAGTAGGAGTACAGCCTGTCCTCCAAATTATTAAATGTAATAGTTTGAACAAAGCATGGATGTTTTTGCCCAAATTTAAAATACATTTTATGCTCCATAATATTAAATATAATTGTATAACAAAACAATAAAAAACAATTGACCAGCACTATAAAAAAATTTATAATGAAACGTGAAGTTTAATCTGTTTTCTAAATTATGATTTATACCAGTTATGCCATTTACAAAACAGATTAACACAGACTAAGGAAAATATTATAAAGCAAACAATTTTATATGTGTATATATTTTCCTTGGTCTATGTTGAGCAGCCTCTAAATGCCATAAATGGTGAATCAATTATCTGCAAGACTCAATAAAATTGTAGAAAATACAAAATTATATGTTTCTGTTTATTGTTTTCTAAAACTTCCTCATGGAACCTGACCAAAACACTTCCTTACTCCTTACTTTTTTGATGTTTTATTTGATATGAAACCTTTTCGTAGCCTTATAGAAATATCAAATAAATTATTATTTACATAACAGTTATTCTGTTTTGTTCCACAAGAAATTACCTCTAAAATCTCTTGTATAACTGTCATATAACTTGTACATTGTAATGACATACAGTTATAGGTATCAGTAGACATGAAATAATTGATTATTAACTGCCATTCATTCAATTATCAAAGAATTTTTAATTATAAATATAAATTACCTAATCAATATATTCACATAACCCAATAATAAATCTATCGAAATTGTACCCATGTCCATTTCATAACACTCATTTCATCTTTCACTTGTGTGGATTTTTTTTTTTAAATAATAAATTTGCCAAATGACTTCAGTATATATGGGTCTTATCAAAATATAAAGATTAAAAAAAATCAACAAATTAATAAACATTAGATAATAAATATAAATAAAATTGTTTCTGTATTTCGGCTCTTGCCTTATCAACAAAAAAGTGAGAGTTTAAAGATATGACTCAGTTTATTTATATTTACTAACTATTGTTTATTACTTTATTTATTTCATCTTTTGGTGAAAGAGTATCTGCCATTAATTGTGGCCTGAGTGGAAATGTAAAGTGAGTTTCTCTGGAAGCAAGAAGATGTAAAAGAAGGCAAAACAATATGTCAGAACATTGTGTTATAATTAAATTATAAAAAAGAATTAATTTGGTTTGGATGTTTAACAAGTAATGATATCTACCGAATTGACTCATAAATAATATTGTAAAAATTAAAATAAATATTCTATTTAATATATTCGTATATTGTGGTCTATATATTATTATAACAATGTGGATAATAAATGTAGACTTACCGTCTACAATATTCTGATTTTGTCATTTATACAACAGCTGTTTCAGCTATTCCACCATTTTCAAGTTAATTTATTCAGGTTTCCCTTCATCAAACATAAACACTTGCACATAGTTATATATAAACATGTACACAAACACTGATTTGCCCTTAATATATATTACAATTTATTAAAACAAACATGACTCATGAGTCGACTCGATTCTTTGATGTCCCTGTACATACTGCTTGTGGGTGTGTGTGATTTAATCATCGGGAGTATATGATCTCTTATCTCACTGTGTCAATACAGTGTCGTATAATTCATTAGAATCATAGTTTAATATCTCATTTAGCAATACAGTAGAACCTCTGTTAACCGGCCTCGGATCAACCGGTCCTCGGATTAACCGGCCTATTTCGTAGTGTACTGGTTCTATGAGAGTTTCCGAAAATAAATTGTAATTGAATCACCAAAGCGGCGGCGAGTCAAACAACTTTGTCGATAGCGGTAGCCCATTGTCGGCGACGAAAAAACACCAAGGCGGCAAGTCAAACGACTTTGTGGATAGCGGTATCCCATTGTCGGCGGTGTAAAAACACTACGGCACCAAAGCGGCGGCAAGTCAAACGATTTTGTCGATAGCGGTATCCCATTGTCGGCGGTGTAAAAACACCACGGCATTGGTACCCGTCGTCGGTATAGCAGACATACAAAGGCAACATTAAAGTCAATAAATTAATATACATTTATTACGTATTTAATATATCAATATTCGGAATGGCGACTAACAAATATTAGAACAATGTGCAATTAGGCAGGGTCGTTCATATACCGATCAGCTTGTTTCTTTAGAGTCTCTCATACAAAATGCCTTTTTCTTGCATCGGACACTGGTTGCAGTGTTTTTTGACCTGGAAAAGGACTATGATATTTCTTGGCGGAGAAGTATTCTGAATACTTTAAAATGTGGCTACTCGAGATATAGCAACTGCCGAAAGAGCCCTTTAATTTGTAATTAATAGACTGCAATCTTAGTCAAGATTGACAGGATTCAAGTTCTCTGCTTCCAAAATGCAATGTATTGCTTTCAGTCATCGAAGACTGAACCATCAGCCTTTATTTCTTGATGGAACACAACTTCAAACTAATGAAACTGCTAAATATTTAGGCATATTGTTTTATCATAAACTTTCTTTGATTCCACATTTATCTGATCTGATAACATGGTGTAATAAAGTACTTGACATGCTACGTATTCTCAGCTGTTCTCGGTGGGGATCCTGTAGAACCTGTATGCTACGTTTTTACCGTGTTGCTGTTCGATCACGGATTGATTATGGCTTCATAGTCTACTCATCCGTAAGACCATCAGCCATTAAGAAGCTTGATTCGATACATAACTGCACTGCATATTTTTCTGGAGCATTTCGTTCAAGCCCAGTTTCTAGCTTACTTGCTGAGACTGGTGAACTATCTCTTACTCGACAAAGACAGCAACTACAAATAACATATATATGTAGTCTACTCTATCATCCAGCTTACAACGTAGTATTTAAAAATCCCTTGGAGGGAACGATATAAATGTCGTCTAAATTGTACTGCCCCATTGGGTATTAGAACACTATCTTTTATGTATTAATTCATATACAGTTGTTCTTTATTATATAATTCCTACACTTTCATCATTTCTTTGGGATCTTATGTGTGCTGTACATCCTTTTCTTAAGCTAGTTTCCTCACTTGGCAATCGAGTAATGTGGTTCTGCGATTCTTTCCAGATGTTAAAACTGTTTTTGGGTACGAGAAAGAAAATAAAATTATTGTGTCTGTTACGCCTGGGAGTGATGATGGTGTATTTTGATTGTCTCGACAGAATCAGATCCATGGACCCCGATGTGTGCTTTGTACTGCCGATGATAACAGTTCGAGTTCAGGAACCGGCTGCCTAGTTGTGCTTGGCAAACAAGTAGACATTGGGTTAGTGGGGGTCAGAACCCATAACTGATGCGATCGTACTGAGTCGATAATTTTCCAGAGTACATGGGTGACTAGTCAGTAGTAACTTAATACCAGAACTCACCTCTATGATTAAAGAAGGTTCTGTATTTAGGGCCCCCTTAAGTTTAGAGCTCGTCTTAATTCAAGTTGCCTGAGCTACTGGTTATGCTAGCATGACCGATTTTGCGTGGTGGACTATAATACATATAAATAATTCACATTCAAATGCCAAATCTGATTCTCTAAACAGTGTTAAGAGACTTTGTTCAGCATCATCTGATGAGTCTACGTTTCCGGGACAGAAGAAACTAAGGAGACTTCTCAACCTCCTGAGTTGCCAGCTCTTACATTTTTAGTGTTTACAAATATGGAGGAAGGGAAAGACCTTTCTAAGGTTTCCCCCTTCTGAATTAACATCACCATTATTGGCAGAGAAGTCCTGTAGCTTCCATCCAGAAGCTGCAAAATTGAAACACTTTTGGTAGAGAACAATAGCAACAAGCAAAATTTGTCACTTCTGAAAATGGAAAGAAAGTGCCAATCACTTCGTTGGTGTTGACTTTTGGTACACCAATAATACTATCACACATTTATGCCTGATACTGTCAGACCATATGTTCCTAACCCTTGGTATTGTTTTAAATGTCATTGTTATGGCCATGTGAGTTCCGCCTGTGTAAAGCCAAAGGTATGTGAAATAAATGTTCACAACAGCAAAGGATGCAAAATTTCTCAGTTGTCGAGGCGACCATCCTGCTCGGTCCTTCAACTGCACCAGATACAAGGACCTCGACTAGGTGCAACTAAATAAGAGGAGGTTGTCATTCCTCGCTGTCCCTAGTCAAACACAATACATGAACTATTATCTATATAGACATACACCAAGTTCACCTATATACAGTTTCTTACTTTCACACTCTTTTTAGGGTTTTTATTGCATTGGGTGCAGAGTATCTGGACCTATTGAGAGGGGGTTTGCATCCCTCGCATGTGGAACAATAAAACATCTCCGAATACATACCCACATATATTTTTTTAACATTTTGTAGAGGCTGTTACATGAATCACTAGAGTTACATAAACACTCTACATTCATATATAGGGTTTAGTCTTTGACCGTGCAGAGCCGTAAAGCGAGTGGAACTGTTTACCAGACCAAAGAGTGACAACCTTTGAATCTGGTAAGTTGATGTTAGCTTGCTCTGCCGAAGACGTATGCACGGTTTCTGTTCTGTAGCCAGCCACTTCGGCCCTTGGTCAGGCAGTGTTCCCACTAGGGGTGATTTGGACCCTCCCTCTCCAGTTCCTGGTATGTACTGATGCCCATCTAGTCTGGTTAAAGAAGATACTCTGTCCCTCAGAGTTCTGGGATTTGGAAATGATCGAAAGTGATCCAAGGGTATACCCATTCCCAGAATCTCATCTGCAATCTTCAAACAAGGTGAGCTGGTAAATTCCATCAACCCTGGTTGTGTTAGAGACAACTATTACCATCGTCCAAGGAATCTCTCTGTGTCGAAACCAAGAAGAGAAATTTGAACATAAGGAGTCAGGGACCTGCTCTCAGATTCCTAATTGTCTATAGTGCTGAGGGGCATATCTGTCTAAGATCTCGCCCTTTGCTATTATCTGGTGCTGCAGGGAATGTTCGTTCCATTAGGAAACTTTGGAATGGGACCTTATGAATACAGACTATGACTGTTTGTCAGAGAAATTGAAGTCATTTTTCGAAGTTGTTAACATGTCTGTTGAACCTAACAAGGGTTTAAATTCTTCTTAGAGGCGTTATTTCTTACAATGACCTATTGAATGGGAGCACAGACGAAATAAAGAAGGAGCTCACAAAACAGCATGTTATCAATGTCGAATGAATTTTCCGTACAGAAAATAGTGAGAAAAAACCAATTGGGTCTTTCATCTTAACTTTTGCTATGTACAATCTAACTGTTGACCTTACAGTCCTAATCCATGGGGTTGTTTCCAGTGCCAAGGATTTGGACATGTTACTAGCACTTGCTCTAAACAGGAAGTTTGTGGACAGTGTGGTGTTAAAGACCACAAAAGTGTAGGGGGTAATATTGAGGTAAAGTGTGGGCAGTGATCACTCTGCACGTTAAAATGTCCAAATTATAAAGATGAGAAGGCGGTTTTAGAAATTGTTGTTTAAGAGAAACTTTCCTGTCCAGAAGTAGGAAAGTATACAGACAAAGAACTGCTTTACCTCCTACCATAGGAAAATCTTATGCAAATGCAACGTCATCCTCAGTCCTGAATACATGTTCATCTTGTAAGGAACTGGGTGAGATGGTTCATATGCTTGTCGATTAGATTAAACAATTAATACCAGTTCAAAGCTACTATATATTAAAGCTAAATCATCATCCTCTTTTAAAGTTCAGAACAAAAAAAAATCGAGGTAAGTCCAGTACACCACTAGGTGTGACCGCCAAGCCTCTACAAAATAAAAATAAAGGAGAGGCGGGTTTTTCTAGACCCCTCACGAAATCACCTCAGGCATCTACCAAGCCTTCTAAACCTGATGTTCCAGTTCTTGAAATTGCTATTGAGTTTGACCCAATTAAATTTCGAAAATTAAAACTAAAATTAAACCACCTGATGGTATTTCAAGCTAGGAAGGTCGAAAGAATAATTCAGGTCCAAACCCTTTTGAATTTTAATTGTTAACAAATACATTATTTATATTTTAATCATAAAACGGTCAGATATTTATACTGAATATCGTGATAGAATGGCACATTAACAGTGGGAGAAGTCACATTGAAGATCTTAAGGTTCTTGTACATGATACATGACCTTTTAGTCATTTGCCTGCAAGAGACTCATCTCCCTGAACCTCCATCTCCATCTCCTTTATTGCAAGGGGGTTTTCAGCTTTTAAAATGACTATGTCACTGCAGATAGAGCTAAGGATGGAGTAACAATACTTACTCAAAACTTCATCTGTGGTACGTCTGAATCTTAGGATTAAGCAGTAACAAAAACTATCACTACACCATATAAAATGACAATTTGTTGTTTGTACTAGCCACCTAATTTCAGGTTTGTGGAAGTGGAACTTTTTGACCTTATTAGACAGTTGCCTGCCCCATTTCTTTTGGTAGGAGATTTTAATGCTTTTCACTATACATGGAGATCAAACTCCTACAGTTCTAGAAAGAACCGTATTGACTGGAATCGATCCAATTTGGATTTGATTCTGCTTAATGATGGTTCACCAACTGGCAGCTAACACAGGTGGGTTGGACAACTGTCGATTTGTCATTTTATAGCCCTTGTCTGGCCACTAAATTTGAGTGTTCCTTTCTCTCTGATACATACAGTAATGATCATGCTCCTGTGAAACTTACTTTCTGTGACTTCTCTCATCTTAATGATCACCTTCCCAGATAGATTTTACACAAACCAAAATGGGAAAATTTCACTGATGAATTTTGTATCACCTATATTTACAATATTAATGTTCCTACAAATGAAGCAGTACATTTATATCGTTTACAGTAGCAATCGTTTCAGTAGCGGACAAAAGCGTTCCAAAATTGTCGACAAGACCACTAAGTCCACAGTGCCATGCTGGAACAATGATTGTAGTGACTCTCTCCGTCTACGCCGTACAACTCTAAGGAAGTTCAACTGTAGACCTATTTGTGAAAATCTTAAAAGATATAAAAATCCAAGAGCCAAAGTACATCGAGTTTTTAGGCAAAGTAAGGAAGAATCATGGGCCCAGTACATTGGCACAATATCAAGAACCATACCTACGTCAATGGTGTGGAAAAAGTTACGTACTGTTTGTGGTCCTCCTCCTTCTGCTCTCTTATTGGGTCTTAAGCAGTGGGATGCTGCTTTGACTACAAATATCTATTATATTTGTAATGTTTTGGGCTCACCATTTACTAACATTTCTTCAACTACTGCTTACAGTGACGCTTTTTGTGTGTAAAAGGTCTTAAGAAGCAATACCTTTCACAGTAGGTCTGTCGGAAGATTCACCCTTAAATATCCCATTTTCCTTATAGGAATTAGAATCTGTTGTCATCAGCAAGGCTGCCATGTTTGGTACCTCGAAAGTAACCAGCGGCTTTGTAATGAACAAAGTGACTTTAGGCAGGGTTGATCATCTATCTACTTATCTAGAGTTGTTCTAGAGTCTGCCATACAATTTTTTTTGTGCATCATATACTGGTTGCAGTGTTTTTTGACTTGGATAAGGTCGAAAGCTAAGATATGATAAAGCTTGGCAAAAAGGAATTCTGAATATTTTAAAATCGTGGGGTATAAATGGCTCAATAGTCTACTCATCCGGAAGACCATCAGCATTAGGAAACTTTATGCCATACTTAATTCCACACTTCATATTCTTTCTGGAGCATTTCGTTTGAGCCCAGTATCTAGCTTACGTGCCGAGACTGGTGAACCTTCTCTTTCTCGACGATGACAGCAATTATAAATAGTATATATATATATACTATTTATAATTGCTATATATATATATATATATATATATATATATATATTGGAATATATCCATATATTAATAGTCTGCATTCCAAACCATATCATCCAGCTTACGACACCATTTTTAAAAATCCTTTGGCCGAATGATATGAATATCATTAGAATCGGTTTGCCCCATTTGGTATTAGAACACATAGAATCCATGACAATTTAGGACTTTCTCCAATCCAATGAATTAGTACGCTTCATGTTTTATTCCTACATGGCTCATTCAAATGCCAACTTTTGATTTTTCATGTCCAGTTTCATCCAGCATAACAATCTTGATATAGTGTATCGTCAGAAGATTCATTATATTTGATGAATACCATCTAGTGAAATTATTTTCACAAATGGTTCTAAACTGGACAATAAAGTTGGTTGTGCAAATTACTCATCTTGTCGGACATAATATGTATGGATTACCTTCAGCATATAGTGTAATTTCTTCCGAACTCTTTTGGATTTTGTGAAGCCTTAATACCATTTCATCTAGTTTCCGTCACACTCTTTTGTGTTTAGATTTCAAAAATGCTTTACAGGCTATCCAGAATATGCATTCTAAAAATCCCTTGGTTGAAGATATTCTTTGTTCCATAGACAGACTTCAGCTAGGGGATGTCGTAGTATCATTTGCTGGGTATCTGGGTATTGTGAAATTTTAGGTAAGGCTGTAGCTAACAAAGCAGCAAAGAAAATTACAAGTCTGATGCCAGTCACACAGCGTGTTATGGCATTTGACTTTGTATCAACGGTTAAAATGATTTTGCGTAGGTAATGGGAAAAAGAATGGACAACTATAGAGTCGAATAATTAACCCAAGAGAAGTAAAAGGTAATATCCGTCTGTGGAATACATCCATACATGCCAGTTGTCGAAAGGAAGTGGTGATTACCCGTGTATGTATCAGTCATTCTTTGATCACTCATGAATTTCTGATTGAAAACAGGAATCCGTCTCAATGCCCATTTTGTCAATGATGTGTGTTGATTATTAAGCACATGCTCATAGACTGTGTTGCTCTAAGAGGTGTGCATATCACATTTGTCCTACCCAATTACATTCAGGCGATGTTGGGGGAAAATGCTGAGATCAATGACCTAGGTCCTTTTTGCGTTGTCGGAAATTTTTTATAACATATAATTATTATACGAGTGATTGGATTGATGATAAATTATTCATTGTCACATAAATACATTTTCTATTGTCATACCTTATAATTTGATTGTTTTGATATTTTTTATTTGAGAATATTATTGTACTTATTGGAAAGGAGTTTAGTCAGGCAATTCTGCATTTACTTTATCTTTATTTTAAAATTTCAATGTAAATCATGCAAATAAACAAGGAGGAGGAATATACTTTATTTAATCTTTTCTCTTGTGATATATTTATAATGAAATTTCACTCCTTTTAATATTTGCCACATATAGGTGTGCTAAACTGAAATAATTTAAATTTTAAGTTATATATATTTTCAATGTTTATGTAACCAAAGGTTGGTGTCGGATTGTAAATATTACCTTATATGAAGCTATTAAATTGAGACATATTTTACTTTAACATTGGTTAGGTTAGGTTAGGTTTTAAGATTTCGTGGGCTTCATTTTGAGATTTACTAATAAAAAATAAATAAAAAAATTCAATTCTCCTGACATAAAATAAATTGCACAAATATACAATGAAACTTTTGTTTTGTTAACAAAATGAATAAAATTTAACACCTATAAAATCAATGAAACATAAATTTAAAAAGAATAGTTCTTAATTCATTGCCGTCAAGTCAGACTTTGAGTAAGAGGCCATTTGTTTGACCTTATCAAAATCTATAAATCATATTATTATACACTAGAATTTATTATGTTCATTAGTTATAATACAACAGAATTCATTCCTAACAAGG
The DNA here is from genome assembly GCA_963513935.1 of Aphrophora alni. NCBI lineage: Eukaryota > Metazoa > Arthropoda > Insecta > Hemiptera > Aphrophoridae > Aphrophora > Aphrophora alni. The sequence goes on along the minus strand of OY740769.1, from coordinate 125,558,980 downwards.
AAAACAATTAAAAGATTCATAATCAGTATAACAGTTTGAGATATGCCACTCTTTTCAATTGGCCATCATAGTGATTATATTTATATAGGTGAAAATAGTAGTACAAGTCTTATATCCGGTTTGGGGTAAGTGCTGGATTCTTCCAAGGCTATGAGGCAGCAACAAGAAACATAAATTAAAATAATTGGATAGTTGGGTTAAATCCCAAATACACAAAATAATAATTCAAAGAATGATAAAATGAAAATGTGTAATTATGTGAGAAGAAATGTTCAGAAATCATTTAGTTAATTTATGGTCTTTAACACTTCAATAAATAAGAAAGTTTAATTATATCCTCTTAGGCTTAAATGTCTTAATATTCAAAATGAGGCCCTTTGGGTTTATATGTGAGTATTTAAGGGCTATCTATAACTAAATCGATCTCACCAAATAAATTGAATTTTATTTTCAAAATTTCTCCTTTACTATGTATTTGTCGGTTATAGAACATAACTCTTCGAATGTAATCTTCTGTTTTCGGCCATTATTTGTGACATTACTTACTTTTAATTTTAAATCCTACTGAATTATTTCTAAATCTTATACATTTTAATAAACAACCTTTTGTATGCTAAATATTCTGTTTAATCATTGGTGTCATTCACTTCTTTAATTAAGTTTCCATTTCTTTAACAAACAAATTTATTTTGGAGCCTTTTACCTATGATTTGTCAAGTTGCACGTTTACCTTCTCAGATTTTAAATTCAAATATAAAAACTGAATTGTCATGTCATGTTCCTCTAAGTTTCCTGGATAGTTTTTGATACTTTAGAATGATTTTGATACTTGAAACATAGGTCAAAGGTATCGGGAAATTGTTTTGTTTTGTTATTTTCTGATCGTAGGTCCAGTTTTAGGATAGAAATGGATTGTTTTTCTAAGGTTGTTCATAGTTGTCGCTAGGTGACAAGGTGGATTCATTCATTTGGATTTTGGTTTAAACAGAAATGACAAGAATTTCTATAATTTTGCAGTTGTAGTTTATAGGGAAATTACGAAATGTTGCAGTAATAATAATAATATTTATTTATTATACAATCTACTTTATACGTAAAAAACTCGAAAAAAACAAAGAATTAAACATAAATCTTAATTTACAATTAAAAATTAAACTTAAATAAATACAATTTCTTTGTATGAATTAGAAATGCAAAAAGTAAAATTGTTCAACACTGCATGAAACATGACTACAAACTAGGTTCATTTTTATGGAAGAGAGAGAGAGGGAGGAAACAAAGAACAAAAAGAAAGAATGTTTACTAATTACCTCAGATGCGAAACCTTGTCGGGATTATGACTATAATCTCAGTATGTGACAGGCAGATTCTATTATCAACAGAAATGAACTGGTAAAACAACAAGAAGTTCAATGAATCCAGTAAAAATGTGTCACTGGTTATACTGATTTTTATTCTAAAAAACCAAATAACTAAAACTAGAACACTTAATAATATAATTAATAGATTTAAACTACTAAAATATAACACCTGATTATGAAGTCTATATTGTTTAATATAATTTACAGTTTACCCTGTTTTTTGTTATTGTCAATTCTATTATTGTTAAGTAACTAATCTACTCTTTAGAAATGTAGGTATATATATATATATATATATATATATATATATATATATATATAGTGGAACTTCTGTATAACGAAACTCAATATCCAAATAAAAAATTCGTTATTGGGGGGTATTCGTTAATGGGAGGTTAAGGCCTTGAACTCATAAATCAATCCGGTGTTATGCTTTGGAGGCTAAACTTTATAACATCTACAGATAAGAGACAGGTCAACCACAACACATCATTCAACTTAAAACTCTCAAACATACCTATAGCACATCCTTCCACTTCAAACTCTTAATCATAATTGATATCAATGTTATCAAAAATTCCTCCTGCATAATTTATTTTCAATTTTATAAAATACTTCCATTTAATTTAATTTGAATCCATAAACTCTTCCATGGTTTAAGAATTTTAGAAATTATCTTCCCTCTCGTTTGTTCCAAAATTGACCCTATACTTAAAAAAACAAAAGGATGGCTTATAAATACTGGTTCGAATGTTGGTGAACATTTGGTTTAAATTGGTTAATAGAAAAAAGGTATTATATGTGAATATACTCATATACATCCGTACAGGTAGAAAAAACCATCTTTTCCCTAATGTTTTTACTTTATTTCCATTATACAAATGAAAATGGGGAAGAAATGAAGCACATAGAAAAAATAAAATCAGCAACTGGGTTTGAACCTGAACTAGGTACTTTACCAATACGTTATCGGGCACAGATTGGTTATTTTTGACAGTGGACACAATTTTTTTAAGAATTCTTTTCCGATAATGTAGTTTTACATTTTTTATAACTCCCTGATCCAAAGGCTGAATTACGGAGGTGACATTTGGAGGGAAAAATACAACTTTTATGTTACTCAATTTAGAATTAACGTCGTGAGGATGTGAAGGGCAATTGTCAACAAAAAGTGCAATTTTTCTATTTTGTGTAATAAATTTCTTATCCAGCTTCATCAACCATTCTGTAAATATCGCGCTAGTCATCCACGCTTTTTTGTTGAACGTGTAATCAACTTCTAGTGATTTCACGCCTCGAAAACACCGGGGAGTTTTACTTTTACCAATAACGAGTAATATAACTCTTTCATTACCCGTCATGTTTGCAGCCAGCACAGTGATTCTTTGTTTGCTTTGTTTACCACCAAAGCCTGGGTCATTTTTTAAAGTTAATGTTTTATTAGGCAAACATTTATAAAATAAGCCAGTCTCGTCAGCGTTAAAAATGTCTTTGGGTGCATAATCTTGTAAGATTTGCTTTAAAACATTCTCTTTCCAAAATTCACAGTCACTTACAGAAACACCTGCACTTTCTCCATCGAAATCACTTTATAGACGATTGAATGTCTTTTTTAAAATTTATCTATCCACCCATTGCTTTCTTGACATTCTTGATGGCCCAACGCCGCAGCAAACTCTAGAGCCTTTTCTTTTATTATTGAACCCGATAATGGAAGATTTTTTTCACGCATCACTGTTATCCACTTTATCATGGCTTCGTCAATGTCCTCATAAGTACACAATTTTTTTTTCTATTTAAGTTGTAGTGATTTCCTTGTTTCAAAATTAAATCACGATTTTTAAAAATTGTTGATAACGAACTTTGTGGGATATCAAATTTTTGGCTGTCTTTTTTTTTAACACCTTTATGATGGACATTTTATCTAAAACATTTAAAGACTTTCGCTTTGACATGATGCATGGAAAACCTAACACTTCGAAAGACAACTGAGAACTGAGAACCGTGAGAACTGCAATAAATACAGTAGGCCTACTGTATAGCTTAAGTAAGGCTCAGTTCATTTCCCGGAATTGACGAGTGATTGACAGTTGGAAGGTGTGGCGAAACGGCTGTTTAATGTAGTAGGGTGGGTAAACAAACCTTGACACATTTATGACACTATACAGTATTTATGGTTTTTTTTCTTAAAGCTTCGGTTTTCCAAAACTTTCAATTTTTACTGTGTGCTATGTATCGACTCCGTTATGGAGAGGTGTAGCATTCGCTATAAGGAAGTCAAAACACATGCCATATTATTTATAGTTCACGGTGAGGAAAAAAAACTTCGTTGTTTGGAGGATTTCGTTACATAGAAGTTCCACTGTATATATATATATATATATATATATATATATATATATATATATATAGGGTAGTTAAGTTTAACTTTGTCTTACTAAAATAGTTTAAATTATTATTATTTTTTAATATATAGATTGTAGTCCCTACATTACCTGGAAAGGCATGGAAAAGACAAATGCCATTTAGAGGTGATGATGGTATTTTTGAAGAAGATTTTATAGAAGATAGACGAAAAGGATTGGAAGTATTTGTAAACAAGTAAGCTATGTTTCAAAATATCTCAAGTATAATAATTTATTTTTATTAACTACAAAAACTTCTGAACAGATAACAAGTTAATTTTAGAACAAATTACTATGCATATAAACTTCTATCAATTGAAAATATGGTGAAATGTGTAATTGGCTTTTATGTTTTAGGCTGCCAAAAGATACGAGGTGTGATAAAAAAATAACAGCAATTTTTGTTTTTTAGAAAGCAATAAATTTATTCGTCTACATCAATGTTATCCCCTTCAAAGTAGTCTCCATTATATATTTTACACTTATGCCAGTGCTTCTTCCAATCCCCGAAATACTTTTGAAACACGATCTTTGGAATAGCGTTTAACTCTCTCAGTGATGTGCTTTTAATCTCATGTGTGCTTGCAAAACGACGGCCCTTCAAGGTTCTCTTTATTTTTGGTAACAAAAAAAAGTCACACGGGGCCATATCTGGCGAATATGGAGGCCCGGACATCATTACAGTGTTATTTTTGGCCAAAAAATCACGAACAAGCAATGAAGTATGAGCGGTGCATTATCATGATGCAAAAGCCATGAATTGTTTCGCCACAAATCCAGACATTTTTTCGGATCGCTTCACACAAACTGAAACAGTGTGATGTTTGCTTTAACCCTTTTCTTCCTTTGACATTATTCACAACAGAAGGTTGTAAGTGGGAAAGTGTACTTAATGCTATACAATTCCAATAAATCCTTAATTTTATTCAAGTCCCACCTTTGGGGAACTGCTTGATAAATTATTTATTGACGTCCTTATTCTGCCAAACACCACAATGCCTCAAGAATAAAATACTGTCTTTAGTATTTTATTCTTAGATATTAGGAATCATTTTAAATTTCCTTTATTACTTATATTGTTCGATCAAAACTAGCTCTTTTTTCTCTTATTACTTTAACTTTAAAACTCACTCTCAGGGAGTATCATTTGAAAGAGTTATTTTGCAGAATCTATTTAAAATTGTGAAATTTATGAGAGCACAAATTATTTTAAAAAACACTTAATTTTAAGCTGAAAACAACATAGGGTTAGTTTAAAATCCGCACAACAAAATGTTATCCAGAAATAAAATTTATATTTTAATAAAAAATTCCTTTTTTAATTCTATATATTATTCAAGATTTCAAATTATAAATTTTCTTAACTTTAAAACATATTACAAAAATTCAACATAAATATCAATGATTAATATTTCTCTAATTATTATTAAAATGAATATATCTTTACTAAATATTAAAATCAAACTCACTTTAAAATTAAAAACACATTGACTTTAAAAAGTACATAATATATAAAAAAAATTTTAATTTGATAATTTTCCCCAGAAAGTTTTTTATTGTATTTTTTATTTCAAAGCGAATATTTATTGAAGAATGTAACTGTGGTACCCCTCGTAAACATATTTATAGCTATTTCCGGCTCCTGTTAGGAAAGGCTGATTACAGTTGTTCTGTTGAAGGTTGAAGTCTAGTTGATCTCAGCTAGCAGTCCTCAGTTACGTTGAAATCGGTTGTGCTGTTGTTAAAGTTGAATGATTACAGGTTGAAGATCTTGTAGTCGAAAAATTTAAAGATGAAGTCCAAGTTTGAATCAGTGTGGCTGTTTGTTGTATCTTGCTATACCATTTGAAATGCCATGTCGCTTCCAATAAAACGATCGGTATAGTGCTGATCACATAAAGATGATTGTAAATGACTCTCCTCCTGGTGCTGGTTAGAGATGTTCTTCTTCTAGGAGCTGGATAAAGAGTGAAAAAAATTCTTTTGAAATGAACCTCCAAAACTTATTCCCTGTTCCACTGGTACCAAATTCTATGAACATTTCCCTTTGATTTATGATGTTTAAAGTTGATTAATTTGGTTTATTTCTTCAAGATTTCACTTTAGTTAGTTTTTATTATAACCCTTTTGGTTATTTTAATGTTTGTTTTACTTTAATTAGTTGTTGATTAACTAATTATTATATAGTTTATTTGTACATGGATTGACAGCACTGCTTTTGCAAAATCCAAACACTTGGCTCCACCTCTATCGTGTGGTGGGGGTTACTTCAGGTTGGTTCTTGTAATGTCTGATTTTCTGGAATTTAATTTGTAAATTTTCTTGAAAATTCCCATATCTCTGGTTCTAACAGGAATTCTGGAAATGTCATTTTGTTCCTCTCGACTTAGGATTTGATAACTTTGATTTAAAGTTGTAGGATGATAACTTTCTAAGATGTACCCCTTTTCGTTTTTCGTGTTTTTTTCCTTTGACCAACTTTTGATCGGTTCGGAATTTCTTAATTCTTCTTTTTGGTTTTTTGTAGCCTCTGCCTTAGAAATGAAGGAATTCTTTACTTTTTTCATTTATTTTCATTTTCTGATGAGTTATTCATCGTTGAACTTTGTCGATTTTTAGATGTTCAAAAACCCCCCCCAAAATTAATTATATATGTACTTATTTTGGTCTCATTATATTATGTCACATATCCTTAACCTATTTCCATTATAAAAATTTAAACTTATTATCTAGACAAAATTTTAGTTTTTTGTCTATGCATGTTTTTTGCAATAACTATTAAACTATTTGGTTTAATAAATATGTCCTTGTATTTCCTATGCTATTCTTTATCATAATATGATTTTTTATTCAAAATTTAAACAATTTAAAATCTAACATAGGACATTTCATGTGAATAATTTTGTAACAAGTGGAATCAGATTATTTAGTCCAGTCTGGACCTGAGGTGTCACGTGATCAGCAATTCTATTGTTCTCTTTCGACCTGTTGGTTCCTGTCCGTCTAGCCCCATCCCACTTCTCTTACCCTTTGAATGTTTCATTTTTTAATGAAATTGACAAAACTTTTATAATTCTACTTTCCTTCATATTAAACTTTTTTTTCTGTACACATTATTAATTATTTATGGATATTACTATTTATTTATGTATTCTTGGATATTTATTATGTTTTAACTAAAATTTTATGTTTTACAAAAAAAATTGTTTTTGGAACGATTTTGGTGAAGAACCCAAACTGTTTCAAAACGATGTTGAACTTGTAGGTAGTACTCCTTATTGATCGTTTGACCTTGTGGCAAGAACTAATGGTGAACTATGTCGTTAAACACTATAAATCACTGAATCCCCTACCACAAGTTTGGTACAATAACACAAACACAAATAAAGTAAAATGAAATATTTATTTGCCTTATGTTATTATATTAACATATACTAATATAACCTATAATAACATAAGGAAAATAAATATTTCATGTTATTATATTAACATATACTATAATAACCTATAATAACATAAAGCAAATAAATATTTCATTTTATTTTATTTGTGTTTGTGTTATTGTACCAAACTTGTGGTAGGAGATTCAGTGATTTATAGTGTTCACATTCACCACAGTGCTCATTGAACATCTATATGCCGTTAAAATCGAAGAACATAGTAAGCATAACTTTCACATTCGACCACACTTCACATTCGACCACACTTGTCGAGCTTTTTTCGGTCTTGGCGATCCAGAATGCCTCTACTGGGGCGATTGAGCCTTAGTTTCAACATCATATCCGTAAACCCATGTTTCATTCCCTGTTATAACACGTTTCAGTAGTTCTGAAACGTTGTTGTTGACTTCATTTATCGACTCCTGTGCAACTTCTATTTGCTGCTGTTTGTGTTCGAAATTCATCAATATTTGGACAAATTTTGCTGTCACTCGTTTCATACCCAAAAATCACATAACATTTCCTGACATGAGCCAATTGATATGCCAACATCATCAGCGACTTCTCTGATGGTGATTCAGCAATCATTTCTTTACTTTTTCCACGTTTTCATCGATTTTTGATGTGATGGGACGTCCAGGGCACTCGTCATCTTCAACGTCTTCACGGCCTTTTTGGAAATGCTTATACCACTTGTAAACCTTTGTTTTACTCATGGCAGAGTCACCAAGAGCAATATTTAACATTTCTAAAAAATTGCTGCACTTTATTAAATTTTTATAGCAAAATTTAAAGCAAATCCTCTGTTCCATTTTAAAAAATAATAAATAATCGCCGATTGTACCAAATTTACATTTAAATTACACATTTAACCTATTTTACAGCTGACAACAGACTAAACATCCAATATGATTAACAATGTACATATACTTTTCAGACATGTTTACCAAAACAACAACGAAAACATCATACGAATCAGACTAATACAATCGAAATTACAAAATTCCTGTTACTTTTTGAACAAATCTCGTATAAATTTTAATAAATTTTCAAATCAGCCAATATTTGCATGCTTTTTAATAGTGAGTAATATTTGGTATTCAAATTTGTATGCTATTCATTTTTGTCAGGACATCTTATTTTCATAGAAGAAAATGTTGTTGTTAGAAATTCTTGGTTTTGATATACATTTGCAATTTCTTCAACTACTTTACCTCAAATTAAATTTATGATTGCTATTTTTAACGGAACAGTAAAATTAATTTTAACTTCCTAAAACTAGTCTTAATTATCTTCATCTCTGTACCCATATTCATGTTATTATTAAATATTTTTATTGAGCGTTGGTCAAATGGTGCTATTTTTATGAAATTCTCCATATTTATTTTGTGTATAATCAAATGATTAAATTGTTGTACTTATAAATAATATAATTTGTATAAATGTGTTTTTAGGATAGCTGGACATCCTTTAGCCCAAAATGAAAGATGTCTACATATGTTCCTTCAAGAACCAGTCATTGACAAAAATTATGTACCAGGAAAAATAAGAAATACATAATATGCAATTTTCTATTTGTTAATGTGATGCCATACAGGTGTATGCTTCTGTACTCACCTTTGTCTTTATTTATACAGTACCATTGATATGGTGCTTGATTTACATATCTTAAACACAACAAAGATTTATTGCTATCTTTATACTCAATTTATATATTTTACACATTTTAATACCCACGGTCAAAACATTGAATATTATTGTTTTAAAATATAAAAATGTGTACTAAATCTATTTCATTTATTGTGTGTTACTTATGCTGTATGAAAAAATATAATAACACTAAGTTGGGGTAAAAAATCGAAAATGGAAAAAAAAAGAAGTTATATGATTAAATGGTATTATGGATAATACAAACTGTATATTTGGAAGCAGTGTAGCCATCTTTTTTTTTTTTTTTTTAGCTCCACTCAACTTCAATTGCAAATATTTTGGTAGTGCATTGCTATATATATTCCATCTGTATTTTCTCATTCTGTTAGATTTATGATATGTTAATAATGTCTATCGTAAGTTCTGGTTTAAATTACAAGTTAAGTGTGAATGTCTAAAATAATATAATATATATAATAGAGAGAGGGAGGAATGAGATATTTAACTTGTAAAGTAGTTATAATAGTATTCTGTCCGCATTTATTGCAAGGGACCAGAGCAAGTATGGTTTAAAAAAATTAATATTTGTTTAAAGATGTTACTGATACCTGGATAGCCAGTAGACCTATATTCTTATATGGTAAATGGCAATGTCTCTTGTTATTGTTGAACAAACATTCAAGGCTTTGTTGTAATATTAGAACTCAGTTAAGCTGAATGGTTCTCTCATATTTGTAATGTGTACAAATTTAAAACTATTTTTGTTAATTAAGTTTAAAATTTTGTGAAATATAAATGAGATGTATATATTCCTAAATTGTGATTATAGATGAATTATTCCTTAAAATTATAGTACTAGTTTTATTTCAATTTTGTTAGTAAAAACATTGATATCTGATTAAGTGAATAAACTTGCTATAAAAGCAAATAAATATTATATTTATTTTTGTATCCTAATTGTGGTGAAGATCTGACCATCATAATATGTTAATAATCAGCTGATGAAGATCTAACCAGCATGTGAAAATAATAACAGCTGATATATTCTTAATTATTGCAGAATTAGGACTATTGTTAGTTTGTTGTCTTTAGTTAACACCTACACTGCTGTGAAAAAATTGTAAAATCTTCTAAAATGCTAAAAAAAGTTGTAAAAACTTGCTATTTAATGTGTTTGACAATATTATGCATCTAAAAATTTATTCCTGGTACAAAATAGTGGCAAAACTTACGCACAGTCTGTGTTGGAAAAAGCTGCTACATGCAGTGCTCATATGTCCACACATCAAAGTTCGTAATAAAAGCCTGAAAAATGAAAACTACTAAGCCTACTTCAAACATAAAATTATTTACAGTTTTTATATATACATCCCTATGTTTAAAGTGTTTATTTACAATATTTATAAACCATCACCTCCTCCGCTGATTAATTATATTTGGGCGCATGGAGTCAAAACACCAATACAAAAGCTGGATTCACCTGGACTTCTAAAAGTTGATCTACCCATTTTTAATTTTGCAAAAGTAATTCACAAATGTATTCAATAAAAACAGAAAATTAAAATTAAAACCCGCAAAATAAAAACCACTGTAAAGAGGTCACAACACTCATCACAAACATTATCTGAATAAAGGCTAGCTCACACCAACGACTAAAGTATTGTATTGGGAGAATGCCCACTGCACACAACTCGTTATACTGAATAAAATTTGCTATGTCCACACATTTATATATATTTGTAATTATTTACATCATAGAGGCAGCGGGGTTTATTAATTTATAAAATTTGTAACTAAAGAAGAAGTAGCTAATATAATTGGCAAAGCTTTAGCCTAAACAAATTTAGGCATTTCAAATTCATTGTATCAGATAGTTTCTCCTAAAAGGTTCAATGTTCAAGAGTCTAAACAGGTTAATATGTTCATCTATTGTCTTGGTAGGGAAGCAGAAGAGTATTTCAGCCTTAGGCTTAAATACTTGTGGCCCAGCCAAGGAGCCCACCAAATAAAAACTATAATAAGTATAAATTAGGATGTAATGGGAAGGGATTCTAAATAATAAAATATCAATTGGCACTTGCAATTTTGTTGATTACGTAGCAAGGGGGGGATTAGTGCAAAATTACGTAGAAGGAGGGAGAGACGAGGAGTGGAGGGCTTGAACCAGCGAGCCGGGAGTGTTCCGAGAGCCGCGAGAAGGAAGTTGAACGGCACCCATTTTCGGCCACGTGCTATCTAAAAATAATCGGTATGTTTTTCGGCCACTATTAAGGCCTTTTATCTAGCCGTTATGTCTTTTTATAAATTATAATTATTACTGTATTCTTCTAATTCGGCGCTAAAATAAAAGATAACATTAAATTTAACTTGCGTTGTGTGCGTTCATTAGCGTCCTAACCCGACTCCTTGGCACATCCTGACAAGATTCGGCTAAAGTGTACGCGGTCTCCAGCCAGCCGGAACTTCCAACTGGTCAAAAGAAGTGGAGACGGTCACATACTGCTAAAAGGCAACTTTGCTATGATGAGTTGAAAAATAATCTAAATGAATATAATATAATGTAAACAAACTCAAAATAACTAATAATATAAAGAAATGAATTTCACATAGAAGTTTAATAAAAAAAAAACTTGTAATACCTATAGCTATTGTGAGATGGTTTCAGATTATTCATCAAATGCACAATTTGCTACGAATAAAATAGCTAAATTTGTTTTGTGGTGAATATAAGCCGAGTGTATTTATTGTGACAGAACGTGCTTTCAATGATATTTCTATATTGTTTTCATTTACTAAATTATATTTTAATAAAAAGTTTTAATATATCTTTGTTGAAAGGTGGTGGTGTTGCTATTTTTGGAAATAATACTTTAACCTTCCGACTGTCGGTCATAAAATCTCCAGTGTTGGCATGTTTTTGACCAAAACGTAAGCTTTTGATAAAATATTCACCAAAAAATGGGTTTTAGGCCTGCACATATATATTATGCATAAAATAATTAAGAAATATATAAAAAATATTGATATTTTATTGAAATTTAATATCAGTATACAGTATTATTATACGTCTACTAATCCTTATTTGAGGTATATTCGTACCTTGTCTCTACTGCAGTTTCGGGTTATTCGCCCATAATCAGGAAAATTAAAACACAATTACATATTCACATATAAAGCACATTTCACTCCACATGGAGGTCGTTTAGAGATTTAAATCTTGTGAACCACATGTTATACCGAGAATGTGCACATCCAAACGGAAAGTCAACACTGAGGTCAGTTCTGTCCTTTTATATTTTATCAGTACTATTAGACATTGGAGAGCCTTGTATCCCGATCAACGTATCGAACATCATATTTGACTTAAAGGAGAGTTGGGTGTTTAATACTATTGTGGAATCGCATTTTGTAGCTTTATAAATTTCAAATTTTTCCATGGCGTTCATAATTCGGCCTTTGTTGCAAATATGCATGATTTCTGTTGTTTCTAAGTTGAAACTTGACTATGAATGACAATAATTGTTTATAAGGTGCTCTGCAAAACTGGAACTTGTGGTAATGAGTTTTTTTGATGGTAGGTGCTCCTTAACAGTAGGACAGTCGCTACATTTGATCTTGTATATGCCAGTATGAAATTGTGCGTTCATATTGTTTTTAACTTGATGTTGTAGAATTGATTTAAGTTTATTGCTTGTTCTGAATGTGATGATTACTCGGTCCCTTGCAATTACGTTTATCAGTGAATGGTTTAATATATTTCCGAATTCACAAGACACGTAAATCGGTTTAGGACTATTTGGTGAAAGTAATGGACGTTTGTTTTTATGCTTCCAAACTAATTTGTCAATCATGGTGATTTTATATCCGTTAGCTAAGGCTATAATTTTATTGTGTACAATTCCTGGTCATAGCCTTCAGATGTCGTGGAGATGGTTAGGAGACGGTTTTATAAAATTTTTATAAGCTGCTAGTTTCTGCTTATAGGTATGAAAATGGTTTGTTGTGACAATGATCAAGTTGCTAGTGGTTATGTTATTTCTAATGCCATGGTTTTTTCTTTTAAATTTTGATCGTTCGTTTCCTTAGTTGTTTTTTTTTGTAAGGTTATTGCTTTTTTTGTATGGTTATTTTTTTAGGTATGTTTCGAATTCTTTCTTTGATTTTGCTCATGAATTTAGGTTAGGATATGTTGCAATTTTCCCTTAATGTATTTAGATGTCTGGTTTGAAGACATCCTAAGCCGTTGACAAGCGTGGACAATGGTTATGTTGAATGTATTTTCGCCTCTAAAAAAAGAAAAAATGTTGACTGTACACATGATATTTTCATGCTCTTCTTAGGTTTCGCTGATAGTGAGGTTGATGATTCATTCCTATGAGTGTCTTGTTTGATGAGCTATAAGGTTTGTGTGATGTGTCTTTTCAAAAAAGGAAATGTGTAATGGTCTGTGAGTGTTTTTTCCATCTATCGTGCTACTATATATTTCTATTGTACATATTCCATCCTATTTTTTCTACCTCTTTGTAGATGGCAAATAATTTGGCTGTTTGCCTAAAGATATTCTTATTAGAACACTTTCACCTGAATTTTAGTTCATCTAATTATTTTCCTTGATTGCTTCGTTCTGATTGTTACGTTTTGATTTGCCTTGTTGCAAGAGTTATTTTGGTGTTTGCATCCTTCACAAATAGGTTAGTCTAATTTTTCTCCCAAAACCGCTTGTTTTTTGGTGCCGTAAAACACATTGATATTTGGCAACCAGTTTTGTTTCTTTTATGGGCCAGCTTTTATGGTTTTTTGAGTAGTATGTTCTTAAACACCTTGTAAATTCCTGAATAGGTCTTTTGGCCATGTTGGTCTTAGGAAAGTATCATCGTTGGCAAATATCGCACTTGGCCAAGAGTTGTCGAATTCTTTTTCCCATATTTTTAAAGGTAAAATATTCAGCTAGGATATCTATGCACTTTTTGCCCCGCAATGCAAGTTAGTAATGATGACATTCTATTATTTTCTCTGGTACTACAATAAACCATTTGTCATTTTGTTGTATTGCCTAAATATTTTTGTATCGTGGTTTTCTGAAATGTTTAGTGTGGGTGTTATAATACTATGGTAAATATTTCCTAAGATTGAATCTTCTGGTTGGTTTTTATGTATCGACAGTTTTATTTGGAGTTCTGGGTCTTGTGCTCTAGTAATGTGTGAGAAGATTAGTTCTTCTTAGGTTTTTATATTAGATTGTTTCTCTTTATTCACAGTTATCCGACTGAGTGCATCGTAAACAGTATTGTCTTTTCCTTTACAGTGAATAATTTCCATACTATAATACTGAATTGCTAGAATCCATGTAGTCAAACGTGCATTTAGTAGTCCGCAAGTCTTGAGGAACGTTACAGCGTGATTGTTGTTCATCACTACCAGCTTTGTCCCTAGTACGATGTGCCTAAGTTGTTGTAGGCAATAGACTATCCCTAGTAGTTCCTTCTCAGTGGTTGTGAATCTACGTTCCGCAGGTTGTAACGTGTGGGATAGAGATAGAATAGCGGCCTTTTCCCCATTGTATTTAAGTTGCAACAAATGTCCCTCAATAGCAACTTCTGTTTGTAGGTAGAAAGGTTTTTTTGTGTTAGGATGTTTAAGTATATTGGTTCATATGAATAACTGTTTAATTTCTTCAAATGTGGGATGTATCCATATGAATATTTGTTGTGTCAATATAAATTTAATGTTTTTTTTAAGGTGAGTCTTAATAAAGATTGTACGGTTTTAGAATATTTATCTAAAAATTTATTATATTTTATACAGCTTAAGGAAGCCTTTAATTGTTTTCTTGAACTTGGTTAAGATAATTTACGATGTTATGAATTTTGCTGTTGTCCATTTCTAGTCCAGATATGGTTGGTCTGTATCCTAAAAATGGTACATTGTCTCCACAGAAAGATGATTTAAAAAATTTAACTGCATTCCAGCTTTAGCCAGTTTAATGAAAATCTATTCTAAATGTATTCTAGATGTTCTTTAAAAGTGGTTGACATTGTAAATAAATCATTGACATAAATTAGTATGAAATCTTCAATTTCGTGTCTGAACACTTGATCTAGTGCTCGTACTAGCACTGCTTGTGATATAGATTTTCTAAAAGGAGTAACTATGTATTGATAGATTTGTCCCGTAAATTGCAAGGTGGTGTATTGTCGTGATTCATGGTTAAATTCTATTTGAAACTACAATGACGTCAAATCTATTGTACTTACCCATTTTGAATCTTATCCCTCCACCAGTATCTCATTGATGCTACGGTTACATTCGTAATCTGGTCGTATAATGCAATTTGCTGTTCTGGTGTCTAGAGAAAGATTGAAGTCCTCATCTTTCTTTATTACTGGGATTATCGGTTTAATATATATGATATCGCTTCTCTCAATTATATTCATCGCCTCCATGCTACTATTTTTTTTATCTACCTTGTCCTAATGTTGTAATGGAACTGGGTAAATTTAGATTTTGAAACTATCTTTGTTACATACTTGTAATTTTAATGGGTATATTTTGTGCATCTCCCAGGCTGTTCGAAAAAATTATCTAGATATTGGTTTAATAATTGGAATAACTGTCTTTTTGGTTCATGGCCTAATCTTGGATTTTGGTTGAGAGTTCTTAATGTGTTCTAATTCAAGTTTCCTGTCTCCTTTAAAATTTAGAAAATTCTCTTTAAAATAACTGTGCTGATTTAGCTTTGGCGGTTTCGATAATATATTTTATATTTATTAAACTATCTCCCCCATGAATCCTGGTTTTGTGGGCTTCAGTTCCATGTTGTTGAGTGTAATTCGTCATTGTGTCTGGATCACTGGGTCTGTCGTCTTCAGTATTCCTTGTTAATCTATGCATTGTTGTTTTTTTGCCTTTTACTAATAATTGGCATGTTATTCCTTCTTTAAACTCCATTTATGGGCTACCACTTCAAACTCCATAACGATCTCCTTTTCTTTTATTTCTATTTTCAATTTTTCGTCTAGAAATTTAATATCATTCGCAGTATTTTTATCACATCTCTTCCAAAAATAACTATTTGTAGCAGTTTTGGGATTACTAAAAACTGAATATTTATGGTTGAATTTTGAAAGGTTACTGGTATAAATACTATTTGCTGATTCTTTGTGATTTGTTTCCAAGAGCGGTTTTTATACTAACATTGGTTTGTGGTAATTCTATGTATTTTCCTAGTTGTCTATAATTTCCTTCGAGAGACAAGTCTTGTTCAACCCACTATCTATTAACGCAGAAACACGAATTTGTTATAATATAATTTGAATTTTTGGAATTTGTATTTAAGTGTTGGTTGTTCTTGAGTTTCAATATTTTCGGATAGGAGGAATTCTGTATCGCAGTGAATTTGTGTTGTTATTGTTTTGGTTTTCTGTTTTACTATTCAATTGGATTCTGAGACTTTGATGTTGCACTGATGGACCGTCAATATAGTATTGGTTAGTATATAAGGTGTACTGTTGTTATATTGTGTTGATACATCAGTGCCTGTTAGTGTAACGGTATGATCGGAGTGTTGTTCAGGTGTGTTGGGAATAATTGTAAAAACTATCAAATATAAATTTAATTGTAAGTCCCAACACAGAAGGCAGTCTATTATTGTGAATTATATGAGAAAGTGTTGCAAAAGCTGACTCTAAACAAAATACAAAGTTCATTAATCTGGCAAGGCAAATAAACCTACCATGTTTGGTAGGGGACAGTCCTAATTGAATGGTGTTAGTGGGAGGCCCTACTCATCGATTGACCAAGGACATTGGTTGGAACTATCTACGGGATTCATCAGAATCAGCTTCAAGAACAATACGGTCAAAAAGACAGTAGCCAGTACTTACAAAAATAGAGGTGAGCAAACCGACAGTGTATTCTTAAATGAATTTTATTAAAGAAAGTAGACTCATTTGAATTATATATTCACAGGGTGATCAACTCAAGATGGGCACCATTGGGATCTCGGAAACTATTAGTTTCTTGAAAAACTTTAGATTGGGAGCCTTCCCTGTCTTTATACATACATTAAAATTACAGTGTTACTGTATTTTTAATGTTCGCCATTTTTTCTAATGTGGCCGCCATCTTTAATTTGTAAATACATACACCATATTTTTATTGTGTTTACATATTATTTTATGACACTTTAGTTCTTTGGTATTTTTCTCTGAGCGCAGCCATTATGGAACTACAGGCTGTCACATGTAAAAACATTAATTGATATGTCTTCCACAGCAGAATACTGAAATTTATACAACTGGTCTTTAATGTAACCACACAGAAAGTAATCTAACAGAGAAAGATTTGGACGTCTTGCTGGCCAAGCAATAGAGCCTTGGTTAGCAATCCACCTGTTATGGAAATGTGCGTTAAAAAATTTCCTTACCCTGCCAAAGTTGTGTGCTGAAGCTCCATCTTGTTGAAAATAAATTTGCATTCACTTACATAAAGGCAATTCATCAATAGATGCTAACAAAATATCTTCCAGCAATTCAAAGTCTCGAGCACCGGTAAGAGTTCTCTCAGAAGTGCACAGCTAAAATTTAATTGTTTAAGATAGCGCAACAGCAGTTTATTGAAAATCTGAATTGATTGATTGTACCCTTCTTTAACAACTAACGGATTTTCTATTGACCAGTAATAGTTGTTTTTTCAGTTTGCACATTCCGTTATTGGAGAAATTAGTTTCATCCGATCCGACGAAATAAAGCTGTTCTGAAATCTAACTGCTGAATTCAAGCCTTCTTCTTTCATCACCGGGCATCATAGCGTGAAGATCTACAGGTTTTAATACATGTTATTTGTGCTTCTTCAATACACCTGCAATTGAGCCATAAGATACTGGAAACATTTGTGTTACTTCAATTATGGAAGCTGTAGGATGTGCTTTGAAGAAAGCCAGAATATCATTCTCAATATCTTTCGTAACAATATGTCCTCCAATGACGTTTTTCTGAAATGATCCAGTCATCCGTAAATTGACAACTAATCTTTTCAGTAATTTACAATGAGGTGGATGTCTATCAGGTTAACAATGTATATTCTTCAACGGTACCTTTTTCTATGTTTTTCAATTGGCAAGCCAAGTCATCAAGGGGTTCTTTTTACCCACATTGACAGCGCCAATTTTTTAACAGGTATGTTGAGAATAAGTTGATATCACCTACTGGAAGCTTTAGGCTTTCACTTTGATCAGCCTAGGTGATATAACTGGTTGTCCAAATAATTAACCCTATAATTATTGTGACAAAAAAAAACTTTTTACAACTTCCAGTAATTTCTTTCTTATTAATTTTAATATTTTTTATAATAAGCTCAGTTTGAGAACACAAGAATTTACCTTTACTTTTAATTGATCTCGGAGTAGTGAGTACACTGAAATTACCCTTGTAAATTTATTTATCTGTGCTTGGTAAATTTTATAAATGAACACTGTGATAATTCTTAAGCTATAATGGACTAAAAGAATGGGATATTCTAATACTAGGTAAGTTTTCAAATAAAAGATTTTTATAATTTTTAAAATAACAAGTAATTATTTATTTAACTTAAACAAAATTAAATATCCTTTTTGGTTGAAATCCTCCCAAAAACATACAAATTATGATATTCAAAACAATTTCTTTAAAACCATAAGGCAGAACAAATACTGATTTTACTTTAATTTATTCTGATATTCTTAATTATTACAATTTTACTTTTTATTTAAATTTTTCAAAGTTATTATGAAGTTAATTTATTTTAAACTTACAATGATTATAATTAATTAATTTTAATAAAAGACTTTACTAAACCCAGTATGAAAATGAATTTCATCAGGCAAATTTTTACTTGGGACTAACGTATGTATGCTTTTTACCGACCTTTTTAACACTTGACTTTGCTGTCGCTACTGTTTTGATGACGATTGCAGTTGTAGTAGGTAGACGGCTAATTTTACTCTCTGGAGAGATGCCTGGAGTCTGATGTCGTTCCCTTTGTCGTGTTGGCAGGTGTGGTGTTGCTGAGTACCTATGCTGTATGTTGATTTACAGATGTTGGATGCTGCAATTAAAGTTGTCCTCTAATGGTGATTAAGCGGTGGGTTATATACCCCTGTTTGAAACTAAAAAATTCAATGCCAACCTTACTTGTAAGGCACTATGAATTTTCTTCGTTAGAAATCTCATGTTTCCGGGACTTTCCGACTCTAGTTACTTTTCCTTGTTGTTTACTTTTTAATTTAGAATTTTTGAAAATTTTTATTCTTTTAATTTGTAATTAGTTCAATTGTTTTCACCGTGTTATCTCGTTTCTGCAGTTGGTAGCGTAGTTGGCTGATCTCTGATTTGTCGGCCCCTTCTCTCTACTTCTTATCTAAGCTCGCTAATTTCTTCTATTGTCTTCCTTGTTCTTCACTGTAACTTCTCGCGGTATCGTCTGATTTTCCCGCGAGTTGACTTTCCTGGATGTACTCGTTTTCTTCTATCCTGTCGATTTTGAGTGGTTGTCCTACTCCTTTGCGTTCGCGAGTTTTTCACGCGTTCGCTTTTCACGTCTCGTTTCCCGGAAAAAAATCTGTGGATTACAGTTTTTTCGGATTTTCATTTTGACACTTTCTAGTCCTGTTAAAGTTAACACACTGGCCGAAATTTCTTGAAATTTGCTTGGTTTTTTGCGTTAGAGATTTCTACGGTTTTTCGCTTCTCTTTGGGCTATTTATTTCCCGAAATTTATTAATCATACTGAGTGTTTCTTACATTTCTAATAAGATAATAACCTACTCTATATTATCATGTACGGTATTTAAAATTGTGAATTTAACTTTCTAAATTACTTTATAGGTGTGAATTTTATCACCCTTTCATTTTAATTATTTTTCAAAATTTTATTTTATTTTATAATAAAACTTTTCACTCTTTATAACTTCTTTTACTTGGATTTTCCAAAACTTTATTTTTCTCTACTTTATTAAAGTCTAAACTTTAATATCTTAACTAACTTTTTAAATATGCAATTTTTGCATTTGCCTTATTTGACGTTTATTTTAGGCCTCTCTTTTGTAGGACCTAAAAACCTTTTTTCTTTTTTCATTTCGAGCAAATTTGATTTTTTCCCTTAACTTTGATCTTTGCTTGCGTAAGAACTAAATTTATATTTTGAATTTGGAATATTACAGCCCACACTTGCGTGTTTAGTGCAATATGTTTTCCTGAACAAAACTCAAATACATAATATTCCCGGTTTCTGTTATCCCCTAGGAAATCAGATTGAAAAAGTTTAAGTTAATTTTCCAGTATGTGCACACATAGGTACAAGGTCACCTTGACGATACATAATGCTGGTTGGCATTACCTGTCTTGTGACCTTCAACGTTTCAAACCGCTGCTAGCCTAGAAAAATCGAATTTTGCAAAATTAATTGCAAATCCCGAAGTTCCAGGAATTACAACAGATTTTTTGATACAACAGTTGATTGATAAATACATTACATTACAGCTGTTACACAATATATTACGTTAATTTCCATTAATATCATATGGCGGCAATAGTTGTTTTTACACATGAGAGTCCGTAGCTCTGTAACGGCTGCGTTTAGAGAAAAATACTAAAGAACACAAGTATCATAAAATAATATGTTCTACCAAAAAATGTAATAAAAACAGAATGTTGTATTTAAAAATTAAATATGGTGTCCATATTGGAAAAATGGTGAAGATTAAAAATATGGTAACACCGTAATTTTAAAATACGTATAAATCCATAGAAGGTTCCCAATTTAAAGTTTTTCGAGAAACTGATAGTTTCCAAAATCCCAATGGTGGCCATTTTGAGTTGGGCACCCTGTATACTGGGTGTCCCACCTAAAATGTTATAATAGCTATAACATACAATTGAACTATAAATTATGATAGACTTCTTTAAATGGGGAACCTTCCTTTCTTTTCAATGAAGTTTAAAAGTCCATATTGTAAAATGTAAAAAATTGCCACCATTTTCCAATATGGCGCCGAACTTTGAAATTTGTTATGGAACACCTGTATTTTATGGTTTTTTTCATGTGTAAAACAATATTTTACATTCTTTTGGGTATTTTTTTCAATCTTTAGCTGTTTAGAAATTACAGGCACTTAAAGTTCAGAAAATTTAACATTTGATAGTCCTACTAATAATTGGTTTCCACCTAAAATGTTACAATAGCTAACTTTTGAACCATTGGGAGTACAAATAAGTTTTAATGGGGAAATCCGTAATTTTGGTAAGCTCTAAAATAAAATGGAATTCAATTTTGAAGTGCTAAATTTCATTAAAAATAGGGATTTGATTTTTTTCTTAATTGGTAACCCCAAATTTTTATAATGCAAAGTTTATTCTTTGGTCAAATTTTTCACTTTTTTTAATTGGCCAAAATGCCAATTAGTCTTATTAAAGTAGCTGTTTATAATCATCCAATTTTTTATATTTAAATAAAGCCTCCACTTGCTTTACTTTTGTCATAAGCTTGTAGTAAGTGGACTTTATAATTAATTGAAATACAGTAGAACCCCTCGGCTGGTCCGTCTCTCCGGTTAATCTGACCGTGCTCGAGCTCGCGAGTTTGTGCCGACTTGTCGATGACCCGCTTCAGTGCTGTCATCTCTCGTGTTGTTTCTAATGATTTGCTACAGTACTTGCTAGACTCATTGTATGTACAGTTGTTTGTTTTTCAACATGTCGGGAGGAAAACAAACACGTAACTCTTTCACTAAATTCCCTTACAGACACTAATTGTTTTACAGACAAAAATTAGCAATGCTACAAAGGAGATTCGCTCCAACAAATTGCAAAGGAACTCAATGTAGGCGTTACGACAATTAAGGATTGGATAACGAGACAGGGCTAAACTTCAAAATGTTGCCGACCAAAATGCTCGCAGCATCAAATGAATCCGTGGCAGGAACGAAATTTATTAAAGATAGGATAACATTCGCTCCTTGTAGCAACGCAGATGGTAACAACAAGCTTCCCTTGTTTGTTATTGGCAAATCCAAGAAGCCTAGGGCATTCAAAAACATAAACCCATCTTCCTTGCCGGTTTATTACCGCAATCAAAAATCTGCTTGGATGGAGTGCAACCTTTTCAAATCTTGGTTTTTCAACGAGTTTGTCCCATCGGTCGAAAAAGACTTGAAACAAAAAAAGCTGCCTGTTCGTGCTCTACTGTTGTTGGATAACGCACCATCATATGCACTTGAGGAAAATTTAGTGAAAGGGGACATAAAAGCTCTTTTCTGCCTCCAAATGTAACTTCACTCATCCAACCAATGGATCAGGGAGTGATCGAATGGTTAAAAAGGCGATATCACAGAAAGAACATCAGCTCAATCTTAGGAAGGTACCTATAGTAACATATTTGAGGCTATAAAATCCCTGAACATCAAAGATGCTATCTTCACAATCGCTGCGACATGGGATGAAATGAAACTTGACACACTGCGGAAATCATGGCGTAAGCTTTGGCCAGAAGTTATGACTGAAAATGACCAGAACAAAGACGAGCAAAACAACGACACACAGGAAATCATTAAAGATCTACAAACTCTAGAGCTGAACGTTCCTGCGAATGAAGTTTAAAATTGGATTACCGAATGTGGCAATGACTTTGAAACCTATGGAGGCTCAATGACGACCAGATTGTTGCCGCTGTTATGGAAAATGATGACAAGGAAACTGTGAATGAGGACTCGGACGGTGAAGAAGATGAACCCGCTACCCGGATTTCACACACCGATGCAAAGAACGCTTTCGACATTGCCCTTCAGTACATCGAGCAAAACCCAACCTCAACTCCAATGGATATTTTGTGGATCAAGAAATGGAGAGACACTGCAGCTAAGTCTAGAATTTCATCTGCTAAACAAAAATCTATAACTGACTTTTTTCTAAGTAATTTGTTTGTTATTTTACTATAAACTTTGACTTATAACTTTTTAACCCTTTCAGTGCCAGGCAATTTTTGTATGCACTACCCAAAAGTGCCAGGCATTTTCTCCCATAG
Source organism: Aphrophora alni (assembly GCA_963513935.1). Classification (NCBI taxonomy): domain Eukaryota; kingdom Metazoa; phylum Arthropoda; class Insecta; order Hemiptera; family Aphrophoridae; genus Aphrophora; species Aphrophora alni. The sequence goes on along the minus strand of OY740769.1, from coordinate 125,536,069 downwards.
TGTATCCAAAAGTGCCGACCTGTTTTTAGCGAATTTGTAAGGATTTTTTTAAACAGCTGTATTTTTGTTATTTAAAAAGATATCATCATGATTTTTGTTTTGTTTTTCTTCTAATAGATCTATAAATAATATCTACTACTCTAAACATATTCATAATATACCAAAAAATTTAGAAAAAATAAAATTGCTTACATTAATAAAAATCTTTGATAAAATTTCCAGTTTTTATGAAGAAAACAGATGGAGAAAAAAATATATTACTTAAAAACTTGCACATCACTTTAAGACACATTTTGTTCTATACTTGTGTTCAAAATTTTGGGCCAATATCTTGCTAAATAAAAAAGTTATGCCACTTTTTCGAAATAAGAACGTTTTAATGTTTTCTCGGAAACGATAGCATAAGTAGTAAATAACTTTAAAAATAACTTATATTTCAAAAATATTTAGCACATCAAACAAAAATAACAAACTAGTAAAAGAATAATTATGAATTAAACCACTTAAGCTCTATTTAAACTAAAATATTTATAATTGAGTTGTAAAATAAAATGTTAATTTAGCACTAATGTTCGGTAATACATTTGTCACTATCACTACCACAGAAATATCAGACACAAAATTATCCTCAAGATATTCTTCCTCCACTAAGTTTCTCACTCAAGGGCGATCTTGATCGATCCATTATTACATATATTTACATAAATACAAAACAATCAAACCTAACCTACGTACAGAATTTGAAACAAAACAAAACAACCATTGCTCAAGACTTAAGCGCAAAGAATAATTGTGAAGCAGCTGAGTTGACAATGCACAGCCACTCGATTGAATTATCACTCTCATTATCGATCTTTGCATTGATTTTGTATACTATACCATATGTGAAACAAAGAACTATTCTTTCTAAGCAGATTGATATAAAATATTAACAAAAAATATCATTTTTCGATTTTTTATGATTTGTTTAACTAACGTCCGGCGCAAATCGGACGTTGGCATTTCTCGCACATTTTTAATCGTCCGATCCAAGCGGACGATGGCACTTCTTGCATATTTTGAAACGTCCGATTAAACAGGACTTTGGCACTGAACGGGTTAAAGTTTATAAGTGACTTTCACTTATTTCACTTGTGGGTAAAAAAGTCTCTTTATATAATAATACAATACATATTGGCTTTTTTTTCGGATAATCCGACCTTTTTGCGTTCCGACCATGCTCCCAGTCCCGAAGGTGACGGATTAGAGGGATTCTACTGTAGAGTTGTTAATGACAGCAATCAAGTTACTTTTAGAACTTTCTAAATATTTTTTACCTGCAATATGCTTTTATTTACAAATTGACACAATAGTTTAGGTACGGTAATTAATCTTCACATTTCACCAAAAAAAGTATTGAAGAGAAATAAACATTATAACAGTTCCAAAAATGATTTTTATATATAATCATTTTTTGGGAAATATGTAATAATTTATAATATCCTGTTAAGAGAGAATCTATTTTGTTCATTTAAAAGCCCCAAGAGTTGGGCGACAATTGTGATAATTTAACATATGCACTTTAAGTTTTTATTTTTTATAACTTACAAAAAAAATATGAAAATGAATTTAATACCATTATTTTTAATGATTTGCTCGACTTATGGGCGCCAGGAAGCATTAGCTTACCAATTTTGTAAAAAGAAGTTAATTTGTATTATTGAAATTTCTCAGGGTCATGAATTCTTTTAAAGTGTACTCACAGTGATTATGGTTCTTTGAAATGAGAATACTGTAGCTGAAATTTTGACAAACATTTATTACACATAAAACATTAGTTATTCATATACATTAATCAAATAAAGTATATTATGACATACATGAATGATTGACATCCTAATTATTTTTAATATCTGTGCCTTTGAAGAAGGTCTGAATTATAATTTTCAAGTGTTAACTTGAAAATAAAGAAAAAAATTCAGTCTACTTTAATAAAACTTGCAAGTATTAACTTTAATTTGTGAAATTAAAAGTTTGAAAGAATTTTCTATTCATTTAACTTTCTAATTTATCAAAATGAGTCTAAATGGTTAAAACTTCTTTAACGTTACTTATTTGCATTTACTTTAATTCTGTGGTCTCCGGGTAAAAGGGGATAAGTCCGATTTTCGGGGAAAATAGGTTAAGTATACTGGTGTGTTGCCCATGCACCAATCTACGTTTGGGTATAAGGAGATAAGTCCTACAACCATTTTTTCAAGTGAAATTTAAGTGTGTATAATGAGATAGTTCAGTTAAGAGAAACTTATATTTGAGTAAAATGAGATAAGTTACTTAACTCCTTTTACCCACTTACCTGGCACTGAGTTCACATTTGGGTAAAAAGGGACAAGTCATCATAACTCCTTTTACACAGTTCAACAGCTGGCACTACTGACTTATTACCCAGCTGATTGTGCAGATGATTGTTTGTTTACCTAAACAGTGCTGTGTTTTGGTGAATTATTAAGTTTATTAACTAATAATAATTGTAATTTCATTATTGAAAATGTTTAAAAAGAGAACTCTGGCTATTATTAACATGTGTGATCAAGAAATGAAGAAAACTGATGAATCCAGTTCTACAATAACAGAAGGTAAGTTACCTAATAAATCCTAGCCTATTTAATTCATAACCTAATTTTAAAAGTTGTGATGTCAGTAAAGTAGTAGGTCCAGGCCTAGAAAAAGATTTTCTATATTGAAATATAATCGGACGGATTCACTTTCCATGTTTAAGAATTTAAACACTGTATTTAGGCCTATTATTAATGCCTCTTCTATTTTATCTGCAATTTTTTTTTAATAATGCAGGTTCACAAAGGCTTACAGTTAGTCACAAGGTAGCATAATCCTAGAAAATCATCAGAAATAATATGTTTAATTTTTCATGTAGGCAATATTTTTGTTCCTTAATAGATCCTAGCCTATTTATTACATAACCTAATTTTAAAAGTTGTGATGTCAGTAAGGTAGTAGGTCCAGGCCTAGAAAACAATGTCAATATTGAAATATAATTGGACGGATTCGCTTCCGTTATTAACTCATAACTTTATAAAACCAGAAGAGTCTATATTAATGACTAATCTAAATTTCATAGCTTAACCACTAGTTGCCAAATTACTGATTTTATTTCAAATGATATGTTTATATTTGTTTATGGATCGTAGATTATTAATCCCAGTAATTGGTTAAACAAAATGTTTTTTTTGTGAAAACAACTTAGTGAGCATAAACGTGTTACTGTTACAGCTTGTAGACCGATAACTACCCAGAATGTGCATTTTGGTTATACTGGTAGATACCTAACAAGACCAGTAGTTTATTTCAGTTGGAACCCAGTTGCAAATGCATGACAGATTTAATGATTTTTACAGATAACATTAGAGTAGCTTAATTCAGATTATTTTATATTTAACTAAAGAAGTATTATTTTTTCAGATTCTCAAGAATCTAGTCGTCAGCCTACTAGTCCCAATCCTTGGAATTCTTTGGATACAGACGGACCAGCTTTCCACAGTCCACTCATCAATGTTGGTCGAAGAGACGCAGAGCAAAGTTCTCATTGTGATCCCAATATTCATGAAGTTAGAAGCAATAATTCAAATAAAGGTAGGTTTCATTACAACTCCTAATTCTAGTATAGTAGTAAGTGTTTCTGTGTGAGTTAATGGCAACTCCAATTTCATTATAAATTAGTGAACAATATTCCTCAATATAACTATGTTTTACCTTTAGTTTAATACAAATTTTATTTACAGGATTTGATGTATCAATCCACTCGGACTTTTGGTTGGATTCAGATGAAGATCCTCTGTATGAACCTAGTTGTAGCAGTCTTTCTGATTCAGAAAATGATTTTACGCCAAAAAGAAAAAAGGTCAAGAAGTCTATGAAAGCTAAAGAAAAAAGGAACCATACAGTAAACATCAATTTGGCAAGTGTTAGACCTTGCCAAATGGATCACATTTTGTCAATACCTTCGTATGAGAGTCACTACTCGCGAAGACATACAGAGAAGAGGTACCTACCTTCTCATTACACCTTGGCTCAAATGTATCGTGAATACAAGGAAAAACATGGATCCACACAGTATGTTAGTATCACTGTATATTCTAAGATATTTTACAGTTTAAACCTAGCCATAAAGACACCAAAAAATGATACTTGTTCTACATGTGACACTTTGGCCATGAAAATTAAACAAAGTGAAGGTGAAGAAAAAACTGAAGCCGAAACAGCTTTGTTAAAACATCACGAATTAGCTGACAGTGCGTACAAGTCAAAGGATGAAGATAAAAAAGAAGCTAAAGTTGGAGGAAGTAAAACTACACTAACTTTCGATTTGCAGCAATGTCTTCCAACTCCTAGCCTTACCACTTCTGTTGTTTTCTACAAACGACAACTGTGGACTTTCAATTTAACTGTTCACGACAGTAAAGACAATGAAGCCTATTGCTACATGTGGAGTGAGGTAGACGGTGGTAGAGGTTCCAATCAGATTGCCTCTTGTATTGCCAAACATTTGATGACTAAAATCCCTCCTCAAACAAAGCATGTAATCATGTATTCCGACACGTGTGGAGGTCAAAATAAGAATTCGGTGGTATTGGCAATGTGTATGTCTATACTTAAAAACCATGAGTATCTTGAAACGATTGACCACAAATTCCTTGTTCCTGGGCATACACACATGGAATGTGATGCGTATCATGCTCTCATTGAGAGAAAAAAGAAGAAGAGTAAAATAGAAGTGTACCACCCACATGATTGGATGCAGTTAGTTCGGCAGTGTGGGGAATCAAAAAAAATACAAGTTATAGAAATGGGCAAAAATAGTTTCTTTGAGTATGGAAATTTGATAGACAAAAATAAGGAAAATCCCAAAACTCCTCTAAGGATGCCAGCAAGAAATGGAAAGATTTTCAATGATCAGGGTGAAAGGTTCTTTTGGCGAGAAGTTAGATGGCTTCGATTCGAAAAAAAATCAGCTCAAGTGCTTTATAAAACAACTTTTGAAGCAAAGGAGCCATTTAAAAGCCTTACTGTTTTGAAAAGAGGCCATGGTAAAAACAGACTTATACCACAACATTCTTACAGTGGCAGACTTCCAGTAACACAACAAAAGAAAAAAGACCTGGTTAGTTTGCTGCATCTGATTCCATCAGTATTTCATGACTTCTATATGAACTTACCTACCGCCAACACCCCAGACATTCTTCCAGACATAGTTGAAATGGTGGATGAAGTTGAAGAAGACGAAGTGGTTAAATAAGTTGAAAAATGAGCCATTAGGTTAAGAATTTTGTTTGACAACTACTTTTAAGTTTATAAATAAAACTTAAGTTGACATATAAACTTGCATTATCTTTTTAACCCTTAACAAGAACAGAAGTAATATTGTAAAGTATTTCGAGAAAAGGGGGATAAGTAGGGAAACGTTTGTGTAAAAGGGGATAAGTTCGTTATATAAATATATAAAACAAAAATACATTTCATTGCAGTTTTAACATTTTCACTGAAAGTAGTTAAATGAATACAATACTATTCAGTCTAGCAAACAAAAATTTGTAAACCAGTGAAATGACATGTGCTGATTTACAAGTAATTGACAAAGTTTCTTTTTTAGTTTTCCGTAACTTTGTAAAACTTGACTTATCCCCTTTTACCCGGAGACCACAGAATTAATGATTTTATTTTTCAAATTAAATTAAATCTCAATATTTTAATATTTAAAAAGAAGAAAATTTTGCTTTACTACTCTCATTTTTATATTATTGACCAAAGTCTCAAATTACTATGGTTCAACCTTTCAATTTAAATACATAATTAAAAATTCACACGTTATTTCATCATATTAAAGTGAGTTTATTTATAAGAAAAGTCTTAACGTGTATACCAGTCACGTTTTATTATTTAGAAGCAAAAATCCTAGATGATATGTCTTGCGTTCCAGAAGTACTTTCTTGTAGTTTGCCAGGCTCTCCTTTTTTGTTCTCTGTTCCGACGTGAACATGGTCTGTTCGGTTTACCGCTATTCAAAGTTCATTGTTAAGCACCTGTCAAATAACTGTTTGTATTATAGTTTATTGTTTCACTTAAACATCTTTATAACTTAGTTCATAACTCGAACTCGCGATTCAAACTGTCCAACCAACTCGACCACGTGCAATATTATTTTCTTTGCACACTTTACAATGTTCACCTTTTAAATCAATAGTTCACGTTTTTTATTATTTAATATTTACTATTATCAAGATTATTAATCTTTAAAACTGTTTATAACGTTTCACTACATTTTTATTAAAATCTCTTTGACCAGAGAACTCAACCTTCCCCTCCAAACTCTGCTCCAAGACTTTTTAACACACCTTGTCCCTCCAACTTCCCAACTAAGACTCTTATTAACATTTAATCTAAATTTTTGTAAAAGTTACTCTGTATTAAAAACACGTCCTACCACATCAGGCCTCTCACTAGGACTCTGAAAAACACAACTTTCACCTGCAAGCTCTGAACTCAGACTTTTATTAAAACACAACAATACTCTACTAAGCTCTGATCTCAGACTTTTATTAAAACACAACCATACTCTACTAAGCTCTGATCTAGACTGCTTGAAAACCACGAGATTCTCCTCTTCCGTAAACAAGCTCTTCTGGTTAACGGTTATATTGGTTTTACACACTCCCGGTATTCACTCAAATTTATAAATACTTTATGTTAAACAAATTATACTAAAATTAAACATGATTATTTAATTTGTTGTTTTGAAAATCTATTTTCATCTTAGAAATGAATTTATCGAATATAAAATGTCATTTAAACAGGTTACCCCCTCTTTCACGACCGCGTCTTTCAAACAAGCAATCAAACTTTAATTTTTTACATTATTACAAAAACCCCACAAAGATTTGTATTACAATACAAGTATTGTAGTACAAATCTTTTCTATATATAAAAAAATTTAAAATTAAAATTTAAAAAATATAAAAAATTTTAATAGATTTTCAAAACTATTAACTTCAGCAGCTAAAGACATTTATATATACCCAACATGTATAAACTATAGGAAAGATTCTCTTTTTTAAAACTTATTTCCTAAATACCCTTTTTTATTATCCTAACTATTTTCAGTTTATCAATGTTCATTTATATAAAAAATAATCACTTAGCGTTAAAAATTATCTCTATTCATCAAAGAACCCACATCAGCTTCTTATCAACATCCGTTGATTGAAAGCTTTCCCATCAATATTTTCTTATTGACCTAGTCTGTCAATCAAACCTTATCTCCAGACTTCTGTCTGTAGAATTTCCTGCCATTTCGGCACTTCCTTTCCCACACTTTATTCTTTGCCAAGACCAAATTATTTTACATCTCTACTTGAAATCTAATTTTCATTTTAGTTATACATCTGAATATTTTTTATCTTTATTTAATCATGAATTGAAAAACTCCTCATTAATACTTAACATTACTTAAAAATCACTCAATCATTACTTAAAATGCCTCAAATTACACTAAACCTTTTTTTATTCTACTTTTACATTATTATTTATTTTAATTTAATTCCAATTATTACTTGTATTTATTTAAATTCTCAATTCTCCTTTGTCTTGCTGGGACAAAAATGCTCATTACTGACTCTACTAATTACTAAACTTCTTTATTTTTTACTAAAACTCAAAAAAATATAACATCATTATCATCAATAAAAATTAAAAAAAACTAACAGAATTCATCTACCTGTTTCAAAATTTTTCTTTACAACTGTATTATCCTTAGTATCTTATTTTAAAAATTCCTTCTATGTCCAGTCTTTCATATTTTAATAATTTAGATTGCATTAATCACCTTATATAAAACCTCCTTAATTATTTATGTAGCTCCGCAGATTACCTACATATCGTCGCATAAAAAAACTCATTATTTCATCGTAGATTCCTTTAAAAAACTTCAATATCGTCGTATATTCGTAGACTCCTTAAAACATATTCTTCCTTAATAAAATCGCCGTATTCTTCATTATATCATCGTAGAACTCAAAAAACCTCTTAAAAAACTTAATATTAACCATTAATGCAATCAACTATCATTCTTATAAAAAACTTTTCAACAGAACAACTTCATATCTTAAATACCATTTTACTTAATACTTATGTAAAATACTCATCTTCATATAAAAAACTTCAAAAAACTCTTTATTTAACTCCTTCACATAAAAAACTTCATAATTATCTATTACTTGAATACAAAAACTTCATTACAAAAAAATACATTGTTTCCCAGCTAAACACCTTATTTCACTAAAATCATTAAATACCTTTATCATATTACTCCTTAAAAATCATCTGTTATCTCAAAATCCATTATCATTTATTTTAAAAGCTCTACTTATTTATTTGTTCTATAAAATTTCCTTAATATCTCTTCAGTTATTATTATTTCACCATACTATTTTCTTTTAAAACAAAATCTTAACATCTTCTATTCATTATTCATTTTAAATCAAAGAACATAAAAAACTCTATTATTATTTGTCTTGGCAACGCCTTACATAGATTTCTCAAACTTTTACAAACTATCCTCCTTCAAATCATAAATCACTTAAAACTAACAATACTATTATTTCATACTATCAACTAATCCTTATTATTTACTAACATCGAAATTCAAATTATTATTTTACAAATTAACATCAGTTTACTTATCTTAATCAATTAACGTATTTACATTTTTTACGAAAATTTTCGTTTTGCCTTTGCAAGTACTTCCTTATTCTGTTAAACAAGTACTTTATGTTAAACAAATTATACTAAAATTAAACATGATTATTTATTTTGTTGTTTTGAAAATCTATTTTCATCTTAGAAATCAATTTATCGAACATAAAATGTCATTTAAACAACTTACCCCCTCTTTCACGACCGCGTCTTTCAAACAAGCAATCAAACTTTAATTTTTTACATTATTACAAAAAACATGTTTTGTTTGTGTCATTAATAGCTACATTTGAACTAAATATTTAAAACTGACTTTTATAGAAATCAATTTTCAGAAAAAAAACTTAACATTGATTTTTGTTTGCACCCTAATAAAACTGTCTCATATTATCAAATAAGGTAAATTTGATCTGTTAATTAAAATTTACAATGTTACCAATTCTTTACATTTAACAAAGAAAACAGTTTACATAATAAATTCAATTAAAGTCTGTTTTATTGTTTTTGTTTTTTTAAGGCTTGCACTTGTTTAATGCAGTTTTTTTTTTTTTAAGATACAGTAGAACCCCTCCTAACCGGTCTAGTCAGGACTGACACCCGGGCCGGTTGCCCGTTTGACCGGTTAATCCGTGGTTCCTGTGAAAAATCTGTTTTCGTTCAAAGAAACTTATTTAATTACTTAGGTCTATGTCTGCTATACCGACGGGTGTCAATGCCACGGTGTTTTTATGCCGCCGACAATGGGATACCGCTATCGACAAAGTCGTTTGACTCGCTGCTGCTTTGGTGCCGCCGACAATGCAATACCGCTATCGACAAAGTCGTTTGACTCACCGCTGCTTTGGTGCCGCAGTGTTTTTACGCCGCCGACAATGGGATACTGCTATTGACAAAGTCGTTTGACTCGCCGCCGCTTTGGTATTTCAATTACAATTTATTTTCGGAAACTCTCATCCAACCAGTATACTACGATATAGGCCGGTTAATCCGAGGACCGGTTAATCCGAGGCCGGTTAACAGAGGTTCTACTGTACTTATTTTTAGTAATATAAGTACTTGTACATTGTACATCAAACACATAAGATATAATGTTTATAAGAAGTGAAACTTTTCAATTTAACTCTAATACACCCATTATGGCACTTGAAGCCAAGATATATTCTGACAATACACCATATAAACAATTAATTTTTAATAAAGTTATTTTTTCTTTATTATTATAAGAATACATACATTCTTTTAACAAAACGAGAGAAATAATACAAAACATTATTTATGAATAATTACATAATATCAACAGAGTTTGTTGACTTATACAGCTATATAATCTTTATTACAGCTATTTTATTAAAATAATATTTTTCATCTTTTTTTGTGTGCTTGTTTTAATTAAAAACGAAGCTTTCGTTTTTTGGGTCCGCCTTTAACCTGTAATGTGAACAACATATTTAATATTTACTTGAGAGTAAGGAAAGTCGAATGTTAATTTGTAAGGTCAAAGGAATCTCTTAAATTTACTATAATAATATGTTATAGCAGGAAATGTGCAAAAATTCACTTGAATTTGTTGAACTAGCCATTAAACTACTGGTACCATATATAAATTTTCAATTAACAAATTTGTCCAATATCAAATCTGTGTCCCAGCTCACAAAAATACAAACAAACCAAGATTTATGAAAATTAGCAAAGATAAAATAATATTAAAATTATTGTCTAATTTTTGTTTATAAACCAGAAAGTTGTAAAATTATTGTAGGATTTTTCTGTGATCAATGTGTTAATGTTGTATTGAAACCCATAATATATATATATATATATATTTAAAAAAGAAGAAAACTACTTTATTCTTGAAAAATCTCAAACTCAAAAGTCAGGTTTTTTAATTTACTAATACATTATATAAGGAACAGGATGTGTTAAAAACAAAACTCAGTTGACAGCCATTTACAATAAGATATTGGTTGTTAAATACATCCATCCAGATGTCCTGTTATACAATTAATTCCCTCTTCCTTTCTACATAAATCATTAACCAATAGCAAGTTTTTTGTTCTTGTTTTTTAAAATTTTTGAATCTGATCTACAGTCTTGAAAAGTAAGAACATAATATACATATCTATTATAAAGAGTTTAATTTCTTAAAACAGTACTTCCTTTCAATCTAATTTTTGGCAACATGTTTTGATCCCATGAGTAACATCATCAGACCAGCAATTAACACGTCTTATTTATTAATATAAGTACTCGAACATTGTACATCTCACACAAACACACATATTTTATAAACACGCAATACTGTGCACATCAAGTCACTATAATAAAATATCCCAGAGGTTTCATGTTGACAGATTGGTTAAATATCAGAGTGAACCATAAGTGTTAACACATTCACTGCGGTAAAAATGACCATTAGGGTTGGATTATACTAAAAAAAATTTTTTATCACCAAACCTCACCTTTCTAATGTAGAAGTTCAGTTTTAGGGTTTAAAACTCGATTCCAGCTCGACTTCCTTCAAATCCAGGAAGTTAAAGTCATGACCCGCCGGCGTCCTGGCCGCATCCTACCGCGTCCGCCATTGCCCGTCACCGAAGGCTTGGCCGAGCCCCGCCATGGTCAGTTTCACTGAGTCTGCTGCGCCGCACTATACATTTATATTTGATGATCGATTGACTGATCATCTAAGTTTCACATTAGTAGTATACATATTTCACATATTTACAACTATATTCAGACCACCCCCCCCACCCGTGAGTTCACGTCTTACAAAGAGTCGTGATATTTGTCAAAACACGTACCGAGCAAAGCCCTGGTGTATCGGGACATGTTCCGCTAAAGTAATTGAAAGTAAAATAATTTAAAAACAAAATAAATATCAATAAAACACACTCGTCACCGACCATGAACGCTGTAAGCGCGACGTAACGGTATCGGTCACCACAAACGAACGCCGAGCCCGCGATCCACAAACGAAGCAAGTCGTAAACAAACACAAGGGATAACCTTAAAATGCGTACAAATCCAACTCTTCTATCACAAGATGCTGGGCCACACTGAGCAATGGAAATCGTTGCTACTGTCTGCCCTGCCGGCGTCGCGGCAGTCGGGCACGCACGTCAGGCCCGCTCCGCCGGCGTCCCAGCCGCACTCAATGTGTTAATTGCATAAATAAGTATTAATAACTATATCAGCGAAACATGTTACCAAAATGTATACTGAAAGGAACTACTATTGAGTGTTTATATAGGTATGTGTACTTTATTTATAAGTAAGTCAAAAGGCTTAACTAATCAATGTATATAATAAAACCGCAGTTTCAAAAATTATGATTTGAATAACATTTGTATTTTTAACTCACAACTTTTCTCATTATTGCTGAACTTCTCTTTAGAGAAATAGGCTTTTTATTTTTAAGCATGTCTTGAAACATCATGTCATTCTGAAACATTAAATAACATTTTAATTATATTATAAATAACGTATATTTTAATTTTCAGCACAAATGCATTAGATTGATTCAAGTTGCTAATTTTACTTTCTCACATATATGTACAAATGAAGTTTATTGTGGGTAAAAGAATATTGATTTAATAATTTTCATGGAAATATCCATTGAATTCTATTGGGTAAATAAGTAGCTTTTTAAATAACGTCGTCATATGTCTTTCCATGCAGTGTCCTACGACTTAAATATGTAATATTTATAAAGAAAGAGGGGTTTTATAATATTGATTTAATTTATTGAAAAGATGAATTTAATTTATTAATTATTTGATTTAAAAATTGCACAGCATTTAGGGCGCCAGGTAACTTTCGTTTACCAATTTAGAAAAAATGAATTTACTATTAAAACATCTCAGGGTGTAAGTTTTTTTGAAAGTGTACTCACAGTGAATTTTCTGGTTAAATAAATAATCCTTATTTTGCTGAAACTTGACTTGCATTTATTAACAGAATATTTATACATCAACATTTATCATCACAAAGAAATCATATAGATCCACTATAATTAACATCCTAGCTAAATTGATTTATTATTGCCTTTGAAGAAGGTCTATTTTTTAAATCTTGAATTTATCCTTTAGTTGCAACTATTAAATGGTTTATTAAATCAAACAGATTAAAAATTATCTGTTCTTTGTTATTAAATTTACCTTGTTGAAATTCTTATTTCTCAAAAAACATAAATGACTCATTAAAATATTAAATTTTTAAGAACAAAACATTAGACATAAAAACTTTACATAGATACATGAGATTTTGTTTTCAGCGTTTTATAACGCTGATTACCCGTCTTTTTGTTGAGGATTTTCCTCCATGAAGCTTTTTTTCCCCCCTATCTCACTGTTTTTTATAATATGATAGACGTTAACACCAAGAACCAATGGACCAGAAGTTGCTGGGTTTGATCAATTCTGGGTGGATTGTTTAAACAAAATGGCTGATCTTGTTGAGGATCAAAGCTACTACACATCAGTGTTTCATTCCAAAAAAGCCATTAGATCTCACAAAACTCGAAAACCTCAAGATTACTTCTAAAAAGTATACAATGAAGTGAGCAACAACATGAAAACATGTGTAAATAAGAGGTTTCAATTGACTGGTCTTCATAATGTACTTATGGTTGAGAATAAGTGTGTCTCAACTGTCAACAGTATTGGTGTCAATACTGTCAAACTAGACATAGGGCATTCTTTGCAAACAACTTCAATTGTGACAAACTGTCACTTCACTTGTCAATGTTAGGGAACATCACCAGACAGAGGAATGCAAGGAATGCAAGCACAGTGCATGATATAAGGAAGCTTTTGGTGGATGATAACACACATTGTGAGCTCCTTCCAGAAGTTGCAATATGTGACAAGCTCCTTTGCTTTGTGCTTGTAGCAACTGTGTAAGCTCAGAAGTCATTTAGCAATACACCCTCTAAAAATTTACTTGCAATTTACAATAGGGCAGAAGAGCTGAACAATATTGCTATACTTAATACTCATCAAGTTGTATTACACTTCAGATCTGAGTAAGAAAAAAATCTTGTAAACCACCCAAGATTTTTACAAGTCACCGCCCGCCCCTGGTCAATGTGTTTAAGTTTGTAAAATAAAAAGCAGAAAAATGAAAGACTATTAATTTATATTAAGGACAGGTCAGTATGGCACAAGCTACAGGAATAATATATGTGTTTGTTCCCTGAAATACATTTTAAAAGAAAACATTTTTTTTAAATCAGATAAGGTTTAATAGTTTATCACTTTTTTGTTTTATGTGTGAATCACATTTTTCTATCACGTAATAGAACAAATATTATATTAATAATTAATTTGTAAAGGAAGTGTATGTTATGATACTACAAAACAGGGATTTCAGTTTTAGACACTAACTTACATAATAGTATCGACAGAATAATTTTTAATATACAAAAATATAATTATAGTTGCACATTTTTGAGTTTGCACATAAAATGAGAAGAATATCATTCTGTCTATCTGTGTGTAGGTAAGTGTAAGTTATAATAAGTTTAGTATTAATATAAGTTTAGAAAATATATATATTTTTAAATTACATATTTAGCTTTTTTACCCAGGTCACCTATATAAAATCTTAAGCACAACAATTAATGTCCCTTGAAGAAAACCGATATTATGTTACTTCTGGCTAATAATAGGACTTTTATAATTCAAGTTATAATCTTATGTGTGTCAAAATGCTTAAGTACTCCATTTTGAGTTAATCTAGAGCACTCAAAATCAATATTGTTTTTAAAATGATGACAAAATACTATCAAAACCTTCCTCTTGTTCTTAATAACATCAATGTTCCTTGTTAAAAGTAAAATTAGATCATATCTGGCTTTGTAATTCTCCAGTACTAATTAAGAGCTTACAAAATCTGTCAAAAGAGCCCTTAAGAGCACTAATGTTTAAAACATTAATTTATTTTGAAAATTAATGAAATTTATAGCTATTTTTTAAAATTTTGAAGCCTCCAAATGTGTTACAACTGTTAGAAATAGTTTAAAATAATAGCCACTAAATTTTAGACTAATGTTAAAAATAGGCCTAGTATAAAAAAAATGTTTTAATTTTTGGCTCAAAGGTAATTAAAATCCAATTTGTACCTAAATTATGCATTCTGCCGACTTTTTCCAAGACATATAATTTGTTTAATATGATGTGAAAATAGTGATGTTACCATGAAAAAGTGTATATTTTGAAAAATTAAATAATATCAAAATTGATATTCAATCAAAATGTACGGTGAACAGTGAAATGAGTTGCTTTCAGCAATTATTGTATCATCAATATTTCTTATAAATAGTTTAGCTTGCTTAGATACACTATAGGCCAATTTTTATGTTGAAATGTACATGTTATTTATTTATACAAAACAAACATAATAAGAGTACTATACTGTATGTAAAAGATCAAGTTTCTGTAAAATATCTTATGTTAATACACCCTACACAGTTATTCTATTATATTCAAGATTCAACACAAAGAAAGAAAATTAAGTTTTACTGAATTTAGTCTTCAGATGCAACTACTTAATAAAAAAATGAAATGAATTTAATCTTACTTCTCATAAAATAAAAATTGGATTATTATGAAAGTATATTCTTTATAAAAAACAAATAAATCTCAAATAGTTAGTCTTTTAATGAAGACTTTTACATATTAATTTTATTTAAAAATATAAGACATTGGGTCTTATTAATCAAAAAACATCAAGTAACAAATTCAAAACTATAACACTGAAAAATTTCTAAATTACTACAAATACATATTTTATTTTACATAATAAAAGTTTATACGTGCTATACCAAGACACGTTTTCTTTTTAAAAGAAACTTTTCATCTGAAGTCACTCGTTCCATTGTCTGCGTCTGCATGATGATTCATCACAATTGCTCTAACCGCTGCATTATAAGTCCACGCTTCATGTTTTACAAAGCACATTTATTGTTCATATCATAAAAAAAATCACATCAATGTTCAGATTGTTCTATTTTTTTAAATTGAAACACAAAATTAAACTTAGTCTTTATAACAATCGTTCTCTAAATTGTATCACTTTTTGCTAAGTATGAAAAGTTCATTGCTCAAATTATCTCACTCTAACGTTTATATATAATTGAAACCTTATTGTATTGTTTCATTGTTAAAATAATCCACACTCGCCATAAAACATACTTTTACTACATATTTTCTTTGTATTACAATTAACTCGCCAGATCGAACAATGTGGTTTCATTTCACGGTTAATTTCAGACTAATTAAATCAGTTTTATAGTATAAAATATAACTATACCTATGGTACACAACGTTATTTATCATAATAATTTGCTATTATCGAGTATAACACTTTTTATTTACACATTTTTTCTGTCCTAAGTAGGACTCGCCATTCTAGGCGACGACCAACCGCTTCGAGATATTTCTGTCGACTAACTTGCAATGTCCGTTGCCGCTACAACCCTTCTTTTGTCAAACATGTGTTTTGCATTTCTCTTATTTACAATGTTTATAATCACTCTAATTATTTCAATACATAGAACAAATTTCTCTGATTATTTACTATCACTCACTTTCTTTTCAAATTTAATCCTTTTTAAGTTATTCAAAGAAATCAAATTTATATTACGCTGTTACTTTTTTTAGAACACACCCCTTTCCCTCTAAAATCTACCAATCTCTTGAAAGCTCAAGATCCTCCCGCTCTATTCAAATTCAAAAAATGTACAATATTACATGTTGAATGTCTTCTAAATAATCTTGACAATAATGAAACTACTGTATGCAAAATTAATACCTTGCCAAATTACCTCATGATTAAAATATATCTCTAACAGAAGTCACGGATTAATCTGAAGATATCAATCAAGGGGCGTGCCGGTATCAAGGAAGTTTGATATCTTCCAATGATATCAAGGGGCGTGTCTGGTATCAAGAAAGTTTGAGACCCACTCTCTCATTTCTATATGTTGTTAGAGGTGTAAGTTATAATAAGTTTAGTATTAATAATTATAACTTAAGAACAATCACGAATTAAAACTTACACCTACCTACACACAGAAGTGACACCTACCTGAGTGTCTTGTGACAGAGAGTTGCTAGCAACTTCGAGGCCATAAGACACTTCCGTCCTCAGATAGAAGGTAGAACATTTTCTATCCTAACAGATCATAAGCCGCTGATCCACCCTCTAAAACGGACATCCAAAACTGCCTGTCCTAGAAGATTACGCCAACGTAATTTCATTTCACAGTTTACAACCGACATAAGGTACCATGAAGGTTGAGAAAACTTAGCAGACACAATATCACGTCGAGGTCACCAATTGTCGGAGCTGGATTTTGATTTAGACTAAGGATAGAGGTACTATCGTTTAGGTATCAGAAGGGCTTCGACAATATGTGTATTCAGTAGAAAATGACGTGGTAGGACTTTAGAAAGGAGTTCGTCCTGAATTTATCAGCCCTCAGACAACGAAGGAGATAGAGTCCGTTGGGATCAGCCGATGAAACATTCGTCCTAGAGGGATCAGTCTTCAGACAAACAACGGGGAATTCCGTGCTGCCGGGAACAGCCAACAGAGTACAGAGGTAACGCTTGTTCCAAAGGAATCAGCCCTCAGACATTGAACAGGGTATCCGTGCTATCGGGATCGGCCGAAAGACCACGGTAAGAAAGACAACAAAGAACAATAAAGAAAAAAAGAGAATTAGTTAACAAGAGCAGCGAGAGAGAGAGAGAGAGGAGTGTTGCTGGTGACACTGTGAAACAGAATAATTTCAAAATCGATACAGCTTTTATTTATAGATTGTAATGCAACCTAATGTTTGCACATGTCCCCCACTCTGCACGGCCTTGAGTAATTCAGTGTTTCTCCCTCTCTGCTGCGAGTTATTTATTTACAAGCCTAGATGTTACAAATATATACAATTATATTTACATACATCAATATAGCGTAACGATACAAAGGGTACCGTGTCACTACACTGATTCATTTTTGCAATGAATATCCTTTTATAACAGTTTATTATTGTAATATAGGTATATTTTGATGTATATGTATAATAAAGACAATTGCAATGTTGATGTCTATAGGAGTGTCTGTAGTAGTTCCTCACTTGCCATGTTTTTTCCTGTGTCACACATCTCATAGCTCAGGATAAACCTCATTTACTATACAATAACATTTTGCCTGGCTTATGACAAACATACACCATGATTTAACTTACCACTATTTGACTTGTATTCCGATCTTCAGTTAGCCAACTTTCATCATATGTTGCATCATGCTGGAACAGAAATTAATTACAGTTGTTTCTGTAATAACAATTTGTAATCTCTTAATGTTTAATATATCAATACAAAACTACAGTATTATTTACAGTATGGTTGTTGGTTATTTATTTTAGTTTATGTTATAGAGTGTGAACTTCCTTCACTTGATTGCCAAGCTCAGCATCCAGTTTTGGATTTTATATGATGCGATTATATAGGAGCATAATGCTCCGTTTGTGCACAGACCTCAACGTTAAATCTTGATTTTTTAATTTTTATGTTGTAGGTTCCCTGAAATTTGTTTTGTTTATTTTCTGTGAGTGTAGTACCAATTGTTATAAATGATGCATTTACTTAAAAAGAGAAAATATATTATATTATTTTTTTATATGTTAAGTTTGGGTTTTAGGGCCCATTAGATAAATTTTATGTCAAATTGAATTTTTTTAAATATCAACAGATGGTAATCTAGTTTCATCAAAATGGCAAGAAAATAATTAAACTTTATATTACATCATCACTTTCAAATTTTTTGTTGATCAGATATTTATAGACCACTGAATAGAGGCAGATTTTGTGAAAATCGGGAAAAAATTCCTACAGACACAAAATTTGGTGGAAAGTTAGGGTTTTGGGGTTATTTCAATGGGGAAAAAATTGGACACTCCAGTTCACTGCTGGGACTCCCCTGGGGGGTCAAACGGTGGGGAAAACCGGTTTTTTGTAAATATCTCAAAAACTAAGCAAGATATCAAAAACATAGTAGTACATACATACACACACACACACACACACACAACACACACACACTACAACTAAAAAAATGAAGATTTACACATTTTCATGTATATACTGACTAATCCATGTGTATAGATGTGCATTTTTGGATTTAAATAAGTACAATATATATGCATGAAAATATTTCTACAAATAATTGCAAATATATGTATGTCTATAAACTAAAATATATATCTATATAAGTACTTTTCTTACCACACATTTAAAAAAAAAATATTCCACCTAGTTTCACTAGTATACTAATAGCATCTTCAGGGAATTATATAACGTACATCAGCTCATAGCATCGTCAAAAACAATAAACACACATCACAATTATAATTCACGAACTTGTATCACACAGCATGTATCACTCGGTTATTACTTACCTCTCCCTGAGTTGTCCTCTTCTTTTCAGTTGAGGGATTTTCATCACTATTAACATTTTCCTATAAAAATAATTATTTAAAATTAATTTTTAAACAGTATACGTTATGATTTTTAAAATATTAATTGCATGCCATGGTAAGTAAACACTTAAAATACTACTGAATTATAATTCACGAACTTGTATCACACAGCATGTATCACTCGGTTATTACTTACCGCTATCTGAGTTGTCCTCTTCTTTTCAGTTGAGGGATTTTCATCACTATTAGAATTTCCCTATAAAAATAATTATTTAAAATTAATTTTTAAAACAGTATACGTTATGATTTTTAAAATATTAATTGCATGCCATGGTAAGTAAACACTTAAAATACTACTGAAATACAATGAATCATTTATGGATGAGACCATTATTCATTAGATATTAAACAATGATAGATAAGGTGGCATCTGTTTTTGGTTGGATGTTTTCCATATGATCGAAAGTTTTTGCTTTAAATGTTTCCAAAATATTACTAGACAATAATATTTCAAGTGAAAAATATACGACCCAGACTAGGAATCGAACCCAGGACCTTTGGACGCCAAAGGTCCTGGGTTCGATTCCCAGTCTGGGTCGTATATTTTTCACTTGAAATATTATTGTAAATTCAATATTTGCTAGTAAAAACGTATAAGCGGAAAAATCAAATAATTAAAAAATCTATATTACTAGAATTGATAATTTCACTATGCGCGGGTTTAAAAACAAGTGCTCATCTTTTTATTAAACAAAATGTTACAAAATCGCTAAAATTTTTATTTTCTTTCTTCTTTCTACTAGTAAATGTCAAAAACTATTTATTTTAGAGAAAATTTTAAGAGGAAAAACGTTTCGCAATTAAATTTTACACAAGACATAACTGGTTTAAAGTCGAAAAATATATTGCTAATATTCCAAAAATAAAAAAATAAACAATAAAAGTGAAAAACAAGTGTCTTTGCGAATTTTTTTCAAGTACCGTATTTAAATAACAGATAGGGGACCCTCATACTTGACCAAAAAAATCAACTGCTCCTTCATAGATATTTCCCTCCACTTCTAACCAGAGTTTGAGGACCAAGAATCAAAAAGCCAGACCTATGACAAAGATAGAGGCTTCATCACCAGTAATAAACTATTCCTAATAAACAAGTCTGTTAGTTGTCTTCCCATAACAAATCTAAAAACAAAATCATTGGCATCAAAATCTGAGCCATTGATAGGTAAGATTGATTAAATGATTTCAAAAAAAAAAAAAAAAAGGTAAAGTAGAGGATCACCTTCTAAATTCATCAGGGTCTACAAAAACCTACCACAAATAACTTCACATTGTTATTTCAGTTGTTAAGGATGACCCTATAATGTCTAAAATTAAAACATAAATTAAACTACCTTATGATAGAAAATTCAAGCCTGGCATATGGAATAGTTTTTTTATACTAACGAAATATTTTCTGCTTTTTCAGATAATGGAATTGTATCTGTGTAAGACGCTGGAATCCTACGTGTGCTGCGGTAACGCATGTAAGAAAATCAAAATAAAAGATCTGGTGTTTTGTACAAAACCAGATTGTTACGGAAACCTATGCACTTGTTTGCTTGCCGACTGCCGCTCAAGGAAGTCGTACAGTGTTCCAGTAAAAGTACCTGAACGACCTCAACATTTGACTGGGTACTGTTGTGCTAACAAATGTTTTAAAGCACCCGAATGTCAAGTTGACGGCCTGGCATGTACAAAGTGCCAGGCATTCAGCTTGTTGTGACTAGAAAGGGCACAGGGACTGTATCGACAACTACATCGGACCAGTGTTATAGTTGTTGTGTACTGAACTGTCAAAAGTTTTATATTAAAGACTTATTATTTTGTAAACAGTCAGACTGTCATGGTGACTTGTGCAGGTGTATGTTTCGGAGATGTCAATATAGGAAATATTTTGTAATGTTGTAAGTTTGTGTGTGTGACTCTCTGGCGCTGTGTAAAAACCCGTAAGGTTAAAAGTAATTAAATTAAAAAATAATCTGGGGACCACAGTATTGTAATGGATTGGTGGTCACAGCTAATAGCGACCATGGGTAGTTCACTAGAGAGAATACATTATTAAAACATCTACACGTTTTCATATTATTTACCATTCATCTGGCTGGGGAGAAGGTACGGGCTTGAGGCCGTACCGTAAGGTGTCTAACACACACACACACTACGGTGGTGCGCTCTGGTGGGAGGTGGTGGTGGTGGGGGATGCTCTGGTTCTCCCAGGGAGGGGGGGAAGCAAAGACAAGTCTGTACTTGTAAAAATGGCTGCAAGTGGATGCGGGCAAATCCATCTGTAGCTAACAGGTATATCGGTTACTGATTTTAAGTTTGGGTTGGCAAATCGGTTGCTAAAAATATATTTTGTTTGGAAAATCGGTTAATAAAAGTATATTTTGGTTGGTAAAAATATATTTTGGTTGTTAAATAGTTTGCAAAAACATCGGCCATAATAAGACTAACACCTGTAAGCATAGGCTGTGGTAAACATAGGTTTAGGTTAAAGTAGGAACATAAAACTTTTCATACAATAGACATAAGTTAAGTCTAGGTTAACAATCTTTGATCATAGGTTTTAGGTTTAACAAGTATGTGATACATAAACACATGTGAGCAGTGTTAAGCATAGGTTTAGGCAAAAGTAGGAATATAAACTTTTCATACATTATAAGTTAGAGATAGGTTAGGTTAACTATCTTTGGTCGTTTTAGGTGTAACACATATATATATATGATACAAGTGGGGTGTGGTGAACATAGGTTTAGGGCAAAAGTGAGAATATAAACTTTTCATACATTATAATAGAGATAGGTTAGGTTAACTCTCTTTGGTCGTTTTAGGTGTAACACTTATATGGTGCAAGTAGGCGGTGGTTAGGTTAGGTTTAGGCAAAAGTTGGAATATAAAGTTTTCATACATTATAATAGACGTAGTGAGGCGGTTTGGAAAAAGCCAAAAGCCTCAAGCCAATTTAAAACAAGTTAAATTCCCGCGATAAAGCGATGTAGATGAGAGACGAGGGGGGACGGTGACGTCACGGCAACAGGTGTTGAACACTGCATGTTGGATCGTGTACAGTCGTTCTGTCTTGTTTCTTATTTTATTAAAATACTAAATTATTAAAATTAATTAATGTTCAGTAGAATCAACCGATTAATAATATCGAAGAATAAATTTAAAAGCAATTAAAACAAAAAAGTTATTAAAGTTTTTATAGGGGCTCAAAAACCTAAAATTTGGAAAAAACTTAAATTCAAAAAACGTAGAGTCATAACTCAGAGGGGAACTAATAATAATCATAAATAAAAAATATGAATTAATAATAATGAACAGGTGAGAATGGACTTAGAAAGTCATTCTTGGGGAGTTTTTTGGAATTTTTAAGTTGAATGGGGGATTATTTAAAAAATAATAATAAGTACTATTGTAGAGACCACAATAGGGCACAATAATATGTACTTAGAATCAAATTTGAGAATAAAATAAGGGAGATATAATAATTACAAAACGTAAAACTTCAAAGCCCAAAAGCGGTTAAATTGAACGTTAAAAGGGTAAAGTAACATGATAATTATATGTATCTAGTCTGTAAAATTGTAAAACATCAAAGCAGAAGTAATAATATATAATGGGGGGGTTTTTATGAACATAAACTCATACGAAGCAAACTTTAGGACTTCAAGGACACATAACTCAAAAACCAAACGAGTTATGGGAAAAGTACAAACATAGTTTTTCGTCGTAGTAGAAGAGGAACAAGATTTCGTCAAAAGAATTTTGAGAAAGGACTTATCTCAAAATTTGGAAAGAGGAAAAATCTAATTTCGGGAAAAGGGCGATAACTCGCGAACGAAGCGTAGTAGAGCGATGAATCAAGTTCCACAAGACCCACAAGATGGATAGGAAGAAGAATCCGAAAGGAACTTTAAAATCGGTTCGAGCGTTCGAAAGTTATAGCGAGTTGAACGAAAAAACGTCCAAAGTAGAGATTTTCATGCAAAAACATGAAAAGTGGCGCACGCATCTTCTGCAGCAATCCAAAGTTTAAAACATCATATTGCCAACTTGGATCACAGATAACGTTGAAGAAAAAATACAATAAATTATTAATTAACAGGTGTTTTAATTAATAACAAAGGAAGAAAACTATTCATTAGTCAAAAAATATGACTAATAAAATATATAGTGTAAATATTTCAGACCAAAAGGGCCTGAAAGCACATAATATAAAGAAAATACCTTTTTCCCAAAAAGGGAGGAAAATTAGCTCCAGAAAAGTGGATTAATTCCCACTGACAGGGAGACCGTAATTTGTCTTTCGAAAGGAGGACACTTTTGATTTGGAATCGACGCGAATAGGACGTTTCTTCTGCAACCGACTCTGAGCTGAGAGGAAGATTCAACTGTCACTCTACTTAAATGGACTTAGAATAATTTCAACTTTAATCGATCTTCAAGGCAACTTAGAAGAATTCGAGACCAGCATTCAACTACATAGCAGCTTACAGACTCTGGATCGAAAACATCATATCAACATCATCCTAATTATACAACAAATTCCAAATCCAACTAGAACTTCTAATAAAGTGTGAAGGTATCTTATACTTAAGGAATAATTCGCAAATATTAACTTCATTTCAAATATAACGTCATTAGGGGAATTATTAAAAATTAAATTCATTTTTAAACCTCTGCTTTGGTGTTGAAAATAATTAATAATCTAAATACGACTTTTTCAGTACAGGAAAAACTGTTTGTGGTTCTGTCTGAAAAGTCAAGCGTTTTTATTTTGTTTAAGATATAGAAAATATTACATTGATAAATTTTGTCAAATAAATAAATAGTTGTGTTGTTGGTTAATCAAATTGTTTGGTGTGATTAAAAAAGTTTTTGAATATAAAATTTTTCTGTGCAAAAGAGAAAAGAATATATATAAATAATTCATTTCTAAATTTTGTTGTGTTTTCAATATATATCCATTCTGTATATGTTATTAACCTTGTTTAAACATAAATCTTATATATGTGCTCTGGTAATATAATTTGAAAATTTTAAAAAAAGTTATCATCAGAACTTAAGTGCCGATTTCTCCCAAAAGGCACGACCTTGGAGAGAGAGAGTGTTAATCTTAAAAAAGAGTCAAATAATCGAGCATTGAGATAAAATTCAGGAAATTTTGCGTAAATTAAAAGTTAGTAAGTTTATGAGGACAAGCTCATACTTATTAGAGCCAAGAGTTGCAAAATCTTTGATTCAAAAAAGTAAAAGTGAGCACCTTGGCCTTGCCCGCGCTTGCTCTGAAAAGAAAGGTGGTTCGCCCAGTCGGTGGTGATCGTACAGCGAGTTTAAGAGTTCGTGATAATAGTGTTCCAAAAAGGGAACATAGAATCTTAAATTCGTGAAGAGAGCGGAGTGTGGTAAGTGCAGCTGAAGAGTCGGCGTACGGACCCACGATCACACGAGAGCCGGAGCGCGGCAAGTGGCGCCCAATAGCGTGGAGCACGAAAAAGCAAAGTTTTGGAACAAATTTTCAAAATTTTGAATTTTTCAGTGTTTCATACGAACGAGAATATCTTAAGTTCTGATATAATTTATATGTACATGTGTGTTAGTAATAAGTTGTGCTGGTAATTACAACGACAAATATACTAAATTGCAAAAATAATAATAATTAAAAGTAGAGTCCAATTTAAACCGAAATTTAAATTTTTTAATTAATTAAATCAAGTGAATAAGTGAAGTGAAAATGGGACCAGCGAAAGATCCAGCAAAACAGGAGGGTTCAAAGGAACAGGAGACGGAAATGCAGAAAATGGTGAGGTACCTGAACCAAATGGAGGATAGAAGAAAGCAAGAGAGGGAACAGGACAAAGCGGAACAACAGAGAAAAGAAAAGGAGAAGGAAGACAACGAACAAATAAGAAGAATAGAAGAAAGAATCGAGAAAAACAAGGAGAAAGAAGAAATGGAAGCCAAATGGATCCATATGGAGGAATTACGGAAGAAGGAAAAAGAAGAGATGGAGGCCAAGCGAAGACAAGAGAAGGAGGAGATGGAGACCAAGTGGATCCAGATGGAGGAATTACGGAAGAAGGAAAAAGAAGATTTGGATGCCAAATGGAGCAAGAGAGATGAGGAATCAGAAAACAAACGGAAGCAGGAGAGAGAAGAAATGGAAGCAAGATGGAAGCAGGAGAGAGAAGAGAGGATGAAGAGAGAGGAAGAAATGGAAACGAAACGCATCCAAAGGGAAGACGCCCGAAAACAGGAAATAGGGAAATATATGGAGGAAATAAAGGAATCTATAGACAGTAATATGGCCGAAAATACGAGGCGAATAGAAAATTGTGAAGAAAAAGTGGAAGAGTGCGTAGGGGAAATTAAAAAAATGACGGACAGTTTAAAGGAACAGGGAAATTCAACTAAAGAAATTGGGGAGAAAGTTAAAAAGTTAGAAGTTAAAATCAGGGAAGTCGCCAAAATTAAAGAAACCGGTGGTAATGCGAAAAATAAAATTTATTTAGATAGGGCAAATTTAGAATCAAAAACTATAGAATTTTGGGGAAATTCAAGAGATAATCCTGTTCAATTTTTAAAACAAATTGAGGAAGTATTTCAAGAAATAAATCCGGTTATGGAAGAAAGTGATAAATTAAAAGTTGTGGAGAAAAAATTGAAAGGAGCTGCCATGGAGTGGTGGGAAATAATCAAGCGAGATACAGAAGAATATAGCCAGTTTAAATTGCTATTTTTAGAACATTATTGGGGTTATCAAACGCAACAAGTAGTTAGGAATCAGATAGAAAACCATAGGTATAATCCTAACGGAAATATGAGCAGGGTAGATTATTTTTGTAAAATGGTGCGAAAGGCCGAGTATTTGGAACCCAAAATTCCGGAAGAGTTCCTTATATACCAACTAATGAGGCATTTTGACCAAAAAGTTCAATTAGCGTGTATTGGTAGGGCTAGTGAGCATTTGGAGGACGCCATTAAGTTTTTGAGGACAATTGAAAACGTAGACGGGATGTCTAGAGAAGTTCGAAGACCCGATAGTTTCGAAAGGAGGGACGGACAAAAAAGAGATCAAAATTTCAGGCAAAGGAATCAAGACTACTCAAAACCATCCCAAAACCCTAACCTTCGATCCTATGGTCAAACCCAAAATAAACCTCAACCACAGATACCTCAAAACCCTGGTCCTTCAAACCAAAAATTCCTACCTAAGGTCACAAAAAACTAAAATACGAGATCTCAAGGCAAAATTTTTGGCAGAAAAAGGAAAATACAAACGGAATTGAGATCGCGGATAAAACCAAATTAAGCAAACATAAAAGGGGGGATCTGAAAATAAATAAAATTAAATTGGGGATTTTAAATACCGAAATTAAAAAAGATTTAATGGAGGAAAGAGATAATAAAATTCTAAATAGTGAAATTTACGAAAAATGTCCGGAAATAGGGATAGAAATTGAAAATATAAAAGTAAATATGTCCATTGACACCGGAGCTCAGATGTCCTGTGTTCAAGAGGATTTTTATAAGAATGTGCTAAAAAATAGGAACGATAAAATCTTGGAATTACCAGTTGTAAATACGGAAATGGTGACAGCGATAAAAAGCCAGCGACAGAAGATTAAATTACAAGCATTATTGGAGATTAGAATAAATGACCAATCAATAAGAGGGGTATTTATGGTGGTACCAAAGCTGGAGAGTAAAATGATAATGGGTTGTGATTTAATGTGCAAATATCGAAGTCGAATTAATATGGAAAAGGGTTTCCTACAACTGGTAAAAGAAAACGAATTTATCGTAGTAGATTTTCTTAAAGAAAATAAGTTAAGATTGAGCAAAAACAATGTGCAGAAAGAACATCAAGATGGCGGCGAAACCGACAAAATGGTAGCGTCGTCAGCTGCAAAAAATGGAGGCTCAAATTCGCACAAGCGAGCAAAAGGGGCTTGTGTGTTGGCCATTAAAATGCCTATGGACCTAAAACAGAAAGCAATGGACGTGTCTAGACCGAGTAGTGACGAAACCGATGGTGGTCAAAAGCGAAGAAAGAAGTTAAGTGTAAGCAATGAGTCGATAAGGAGGAAAAAGGCAAATTTTAATAAAGAAGAAGGGCTGAAAGAAGCGGAGAATAAAGGAAATAAAGTGGGAGGAATAAATAATAGTGGGCCAGAGGCCATAATCTACGAAAATAATAGTGGGCCAGAGGCCATGATCTACGAAAATAATAGTGGGCCAGAGGCCATGATCTACGAAAATAATATAATAATAAATTACGACGAAAATTTGCAAAATAACTCCGAAAATGATTCAGAACTTACACAAGACAAATTCGACGCCAGAGACGGGAGAGAATGGAGAGCTATAATCAAAATGGCGGATCCGGAAAGAAGACAAAATGGACGAAATTTACGATACCGAAAGAAGAAAGTTAAGTTTAAAAATTCTACGAAGTGTAAAATGAAAGAAAGGAGGCCCGAAGGGAAAGTAAAATTTAGATGTGAAGGACTTAGGAGATATTAATAGAGAGTAAGAAATTTCATAAATAAAATGTATAAATTGTAGTGTTAAAAAGTTGTAAAATGTAAAATGTAGAAGCGATTATGATAAAAGGAAATAACGGATTGTCAGCTGAGTAAGGGAATGTAGCCTAGGTCAGTGATTAACAGGATAAAGCTTGAACAAATTTCTAATTATGTAAGGTCAGGAGCATAGCAATAACACGCATCCGCTATCTGCACCTGAATAAACAAAGTGTAGACGAGGAGGTGAAGTGGTGAACCGGACGTCGATTAACCAATATTGACAGACTGCTTGTTCAACAAATTAGCCGAGGGGGATTGGAATGAATGAATGTATAAATGTGTACTGTTTTGTTTTTTATTAAAGAGAGATTTCCGATAGAATAAATATTTTTTCGTTTTAACTGCAATTAGGATAGTAACCGTTGTAGTTACCAAGTATATTATATAAGTAAGGCATAGTTTTAGTTCAACCAAAGCAGATATTTGTAATCATATAAGACGAGTTATTCCTTATATAAATGTAATATGTTTTGTGTATGATAATGTGTTTATTTACAGCAAAGACGTTTAGAAGAAACGGCTGTGATGGACAAAAGTGAACGATTAAGCAAATTTGTATGTATACAGCAATAAATAACATGTGTTTTGAATATATAAATATTATACAATAATAAATAAAATGTGTTTTGAGTATATAAATATATGAAATGATGGAGGAGATGTTTTTTAAATATAAATATATGTGTTTATGTATATTGTTAGGTTATTATGTCAAATTTTATGATGATGATAAATGAAGATGAAATATAGAGATGAATTTGAATAAAATGTTGTAAAATGTATATGAATATCAATGCAAAATAATACATTTTAGATTGTTGTTAATAATGTAAAATGATAAAAGAATTAATGAAGATAACCATTAACAAATAGTTAATATGAAATGTGATATGTCGAAAAAGAGGTTTAATACAAAAATTTTAGTTTTTTAAAAAATGAAAGATAGGAATTTTTCATTTTAACCGAAAATTTTAGTTCAAAGGGGGCATATTGAGGCGGTTTGGAAAAAGCCAAAAGCCTCAAGCCAATTTAAAACAAGTTAAATTCCCGCGATAAAGCGATGTAGATGAGAGACGAGGGGGGACGGTGACGTCACGGCAACAGGTGTTGAACACTGCATGTTGGATCGTGTACAGTCGTTCTGTCTTGTTTCTTATTTTATTAAAATACTAAATTATTAAAATAAATTAATGTTCAGTAGAATCAACCGATTAATAATATCGAAGAATAAATTTAAAAGCAATTAAAACAAAAAAGTTATTAAAGTTTTTATAGGGGCTCAAAAACCTAAAATTTGGAAAAAACTTAAATTCAAAAAACGTAGAGTCATAACTCAGAGGGGAACTAATAATAATCATAAATAAAAAATATGAATTAATAATAATGAACAGGTGAGAATGGACTTAGAAAGTCATTCTTGGGGAGTTTTTTGGAATTTTTAAGTTGAATGGGGGATTATTTAAAAAATAATAATAAGTACTATTGTAGAGACCACAATAGGGCACAATAATATGTACTTAGAATCAAATTTGAGAATAAAATAAGGGAGATATAATAATTACAAAACGTAAAACTTCAAAGCCCAAAAGCGGTTAAATTGAACGTTAAAAGGGTAAAGTAACATGATAATTATATGTATCTAGTCTGTAAAATTGTAAAACATCAAAGCAGAAGTAATAATATATAATGGGGGGGTTTTTATGAACATAAACTCATACGAAGCAAACTTTAGGACTTCAAGGACACATAACTCAAAAACCAAACGAGTTATGGGAAAAGTACAAACATAGTTTTTCGTCGTAGTAGAAGAGGAACAAGATTTCGTCAAAAGAATTTTGAGAAAGGACTTATCTCAAAATTTGGAAAGAGGAAAAATCGAATTTCGGGAAAAGGGCGATAACTCGCGAACGAAGCGTAGTAGAGCGATGAATCAAGTTCCACAAGACCCACAAGATGGATAGGAAGAAGAATCCGAAAGGAACTTTAAAATCGGTTCGAGCGTTCGAAAGTTATAGCGAGTTGAACGAAAAAACGTCCAAAGTAGAGATTTTCATGCAAAAACATGAAAAGTGGCGCACGCATCTTCTGCAGCAATCCAAAGTTTAAAACATCATATTGCCAACTTGGATCACAGATAACGTTGAAGAAAAAATACAATAAATTATTAATTAACAGGTGTTTTAATTAATAACAAAGGAAGAAAACTATTCATTAGTCAAAAAATATGACTAATAAAATATATAGTGTAAATATTTCAGACCAAAAGGGCCTGAAAACACATAATATAAAGAAAATACCTTTTTCCCAAAAAGGGAGGAAAATTGGCTCCAGAAAAGTGGATTAATTCCCACTGACAGGGAGACCGTAATTTGTCTTTCGAAAGGAGGACACTTTTGATTTGGAATCGACGCGAATAGGACGTTTCTTCTGCAACCGACTCTGAGCTGAGAGGAAGATTCAACTGTCACTCTACTTAAATGGACTTAGAATAATTTCAACTTTAATCGATCTTCAAGGCAACTTAGAAGAATTCGAGACCAGCATTCAACTACATAGCAGCTTACAGACTCTGGATCGAAAACATCATATCAACATCATCCTAATTATACAACAAATTCCAAATCCAACTAGAACTTCTAATAAAGTGTGAAGGTATCTTATACTTAAGGAATAATTCGCAAATATTAACTTCATTTCAAATATAACGTCATTAGGGGAATTATTAAAAATTAAATTCATTTTTAAACCTCTGCTTTGGTGTTGAAAATAATTAATAATCTAAATACGACTTTTTCAGTACAGGAAAAACTGTTTGTGGTTCTGTCTGAAAAGTCAAGCGTTTTTATTTTGTTTAAGATATAGAAAATATTACATTGATAAATTTTGTCAAATAAATAAATAGTTGTGTTGTTGGTTAATCAAATTGTTTGGTGTGATTAAAAAAGTTTTTGAATATAAAATTTTTCTGTGCAAAAGAGAAAAGAATATATATAAATAATTCATTTCTAAATTTTGTTGTGTTTTCAATATATATCCATTCTGTATATGTTATTAACCTTGTTTAAACATAAATCTTATATATGTGCTCTGGTAATATAATTTGAAAATTTTAAAAAAAGTTATCATCAGAACTTAAGAGCCGATTTCTCCCAAAAGGCACGACCTTGGAGAGAGAGAGTGTTAATCTTAAAAAAGAGTCAAATAATCGAGCATTGAGATAAAATTCAGGGAATTTTGCGTAAATTAAAAGTTAGTAAGTTTATGAGGACAAGCTCATACTTATTAGAGCCAAGAGTTGCAAAATCTTTGATTCAAAAAAGTAAAAGTGAGCACCTTGGCCTTGCCCGCGCTTGCTCTGAAAAGAAAGGTGGTTCGCCCAGTCGGTGGTGATCGTACAGCGAGTTTAAGAGTTCGTGATAATAGTGTTCCAAAAAGGGAACATAGAATCTTAAATTCGTGAAGAGAGCGGAGTGTGGTAAGTGCAGCTGAAGAGTCGGCGTACGGACCCACGACCCCGAGAGCCGGAGCGCGGCAGTAGGTTGGGTTAACTATCTTTGGTCATAGGTTTTAGGTGTTACACAATACATAAACACAAGTATAGATTTGTCTGCGCATGGATTGACCGGTGCTACACCCTGGTAGCCAACGGAGGAACCTACATTATATAAATATATAACACATTAAATGTGGACACTACTCTGTATTTTGTTGTATACCTCAAAGGAGAGCATAGGTTTAGGCAAAAGTAGTAATATAAACTTTTCATACATTATAATAGGTTAGGCTGACTATCTTTGGTGATAAGTTTTAGATACAAGTATGGTATGGTATATGATACAAATAGGCTGTGGTGAACATAGGTTTAGGCAAAAGTAGGAAACCTTTCATACAATAGACGTAGGTTAGGTTAACTATCTTAACACAATATATAAATATATAACACATTAAATTTGGACACTAATATTTTGATTTGTTGTATACATCAGAGTAACCTTAACCTAGAGGTACGACCCAGACCCGTACCGTAAGACGTACGCGAGTTTTTCGTGGTTGCGAAAAACTCTTTACATCTTACGGTAAGAGGTTCGTGTCCGAACTTCTACGAAATGTACTGGTGTTTAACAAATGTACTTATCCAACATGGCGGCTTATATACCGCGTTAAATATACAACGAGTGATACTATGCACGATAGCTCAGTCGGTAGTGTTAGGATTAGATACATATTAGAATAAAAATATAATAATTAGGAAAATATTTAAGTAGAAGCTATACATGAAACCCAGAATAGTGACAAGTATTGTGAAATAAATAAGAAAATGATGAAATGCTTGCCTTGCATGGGCAACCTACTTCGCAAGGCAGGTCAATAAGATATAAGCGGCGAGTCAAGAGAAGGGGGGATCAATCGATCAACTGCGGGAGCGAGCACGTCAGAGGGAACGTTCGAGGCCGGAGCGAGGATCAGCCGTTGAAGCGGTCAGACAAGGGCGCGAAGGTTCTATTGGCGAGTTGGAGCTACCAATAACTCAAGAGTGTCAAGCTGTAGTAGCGGCTTTACAAATTACAGAAAGGGTGAGCAAATAGACAACTTATCAAAGCTTGTAGTCATCAATATATATATTAAATTCATTTTCTTCAAATAGCTGGAACTATTCTGGGTTCGTCTTTTAAATATATGCAATATAAATTTTAATTGTTATCTTAATATTTGAATGGATCAGGGAAACATGTTATATAGTTTAAACTTACATTGTATGCTATAAATGTAAAAGAATATAAAGAAAAGTATTTATTAACTCATAAACTGAACCACTGATTGCAAAGAACCCAATCCTAACAAATGGTGCATCGACCGATATTTTAGTTTTTTACTAAAAATAATTAATAACTATTAAAATTGTGGCAATATTCTTTTTATACATATTATTGAAATTGATTTAAAAAAATATTTTTTTTAGTTTAAGAAGTTTAAAAATTATTAACTGAATGTTACTATTTAATTATTGTTAGTGTGATTATAATTTTATTTTTTTTTTACATTAGATGGTTGTTATGCATTTTGAAACATTTGATATTGTCAGCGTCTATAGTAAATAGTTTAAATTAGTCTTGTATGTTTCATAGGCAATGAAATACTTAGGTCAGGTTTATTGTGAATGAAGTGTAATGTGAAGATTATATAACATGCTGAGTAGGGAAATTCCTTGGAGTATTCAAAGCTTACCTTTGGCAAGGTCTGTAGTGTGAATGCTGAGGATTTTACAACAAATTAAGATGTTATGCGATTTCTATGGCAAATAATGGTTTACGACGAAAATTTAGACATGCTAAACCAAACTGTGCAATTTATCGCAAAAATGTAAACCATTTTAAGAAATCGCATAGCTATAGAGAATTTGTTCAACTTTTGATCAACAGTTACATCAAATTACAGAAAGGTTACAGGCAACCTAGATCAAAAGAAGAGAACCAAAAATGTTACAAAAATAGATGTGGATCATCATCCTTCCCCTAACCATTACCCTTACTTCCCATCAAAAGATTCCAGTAATAATTTCAAATGGAGCACATTTCCAACCACTCCAAGCTGAACATGTATACAAAGCAACTATCCCATTAACCTACATATTTCCCTTATCTCCCATACAACATTTCCCAGTCACCATTGCCCAATCTCACTTATGTCTAGGAGCTGAAAACTCAACAGGATGCCAAACAGCGAACGCACTGGAGAAACTAATGGCCAGTACTGAAGACATCCTACGAGCATGAATCACGGAACACGAAAAAGGGTGCCATGAACATGCTAGAGCACCAAGGGCGATTAGCAGCATTGGGGACGTCTTTCATTAGTGTTGTGGAACAGCCACAGACGAAGAACTGCACGTGTTGACAGCAAACGAGGAGACAGTCAATAATCACGTCAACAGTGTACAGAACCTCATCAGAGGAGATCATGCTGACCTGGTCAACACAGCATCAGCATTAGAAAGCTACGCAGCAAACGTGTCCAGTGTTCTACAACAAGTACACAGGGCAATGATGGAATTCCAAGACGCATGTCAAGAAAGGAAGACATTACAGCAGCAGATGTTTATGAGACAATTATGTTTATTTATTAAGGGAACAAAGACAATCTTATTTTAATTCAATATTATTAGTTTTAGATCAGATTCTCAATAGCTGTAGAGACCGAGTGTCTACACACACGACTATACCCCCTCAACAACTGTACAAAGACTTGAAACAACTTGAGTCACGTCTAAATACAAAACATTGGTCCTTAGTCATTCCAAAAGAAGACACGCACCTATACTACCACAATCCCATTACATCCTGTAAAATAACATCCTCCTCTGTAATCTCCACTATTGGTATTCCAATTCAGCGACGCTCAACAAGATGGAGACTATATGAATACATGCCTGTACCGCTTCGATGGGAAAAACACACCTGCACCATATCCATGGAACCTACAATAGTGGCTACAAACGGGACATCCATCAGGACGCTGACGCGCAAACAATTGGACGAGTGTCAACCGAGGAAGACAGGGTTATGTTTCCTGCCACGACAACATTCAACAGGTACACTATCAAGAGGTTGTGCGGCCCAGTTGATTGCAGGTGGTGACATCGAGAGCATAGCAGAAAAATGTACCTTCCATTGTAGTCCGAGCGAAAATGGAATACTAATCACAGAGATCACAGGGGACACCTTTACTCTAACCAATCCAACTCCAAACACTAACCTACAATGCAGTGATACCACGAAAAGACAGCTATCCCATACAATCTCCCAGGCACAGTCGAGGTAACCTTGCCGTGCCATTGCTCGTTACACGAGGGCACACACATCCTGGTAGACAGACAATTTCCATGCGACAGCAGGACATCCTTGGATCCTACCCTGCGCCATGTAGTACCTGTCTCATGGACGACCCTCCATTCATTGATATTAAAACCCTTCGCACATCATGACCCTCCTAGATTCCTCAACCTATCAACAATCCTAAACAAAAATTGGTCTCTATCAACCCCAGTAATGTTCATCCACAACAACATACTAGGGGATGAAATAAGTACTGTATCCCTACCAAAACATTGGTCAGATGTGATAGACACTACGGCTTTAATACACATCACAATAATAATATGGATATCAATTTTAACACTTATTATATTTTGTTTATGCATAAAGATGTACATAATGTCAAAACAAAGAATTATACGGGTACCCGACAGGGACTACCCTTCTTTTTAAGTTTTTTTTTACATCGGGACGATGTCTCGAGGGCGGCGGAGTTGTTAGGATTAGATACATATTAGAATAAAAATATAATAATTAGGAAAATATTTAAGTAGAAGCTATACATGAAACCCAGAATAGTGACAAGTATTGTGAAATAAATAAGAAAATGATGAAATGCTTGCCTTGCATGGGCAACCTACTTCGCAAGGCAGGTCAAAGAGATATAAGCGGCGAGTCAAGAGAAGGAGGGATCAATCGATCAACTGCGGGAGCGAGCACGTCAGAGGGAACGTTCGAGGCCGGAGCGAGGATCAGCTGTTGAAGCGGTCAGACAAGGGCGCGAAGGTTCTATTGGCGAGTTGGAGCTACCAATAAACTCAAGAGTGTCAAGCTGTAGTAGCGGCTTTACAAATTACAGAAAGGGTGAGCAAATAGACAACTTATCAAAGCTTGTAGTCATCAATATATATATTAAATTCATTTTCTTCAAATAGCTGGAACTATTCTGGGTTCATCTTTTAAATATATGCAATATAAATTTTAATTGTTATCTTAATATTTGAATGGATCAGGGAAACATGTTATATAGTTTAAACTTACATTGTATGCTATAAATGTAAAAGAATATAAAGAAAAGCATTTATTAACTCATAAACTGAACCACTGATTGCAAAGAACCCAATCCTAATAGTAGCGTGTCCCCCTTCAAATCCGAACTTCACAGGTTCGAATCCCACTACTATTAAAAAAGTTAAGTGTATGACGTCATGTGTGTGTTGACAACAATAATTTACGTCACACGTAGATGGTGGGCAGGGGAAGGGGCCAAGGGGGAGGAGCCAAGGGGAAGGGGCAAGGGGAGGGGCCAAGGGGGAGGGGCAAGGGGGAGGCGCATGAGGGAGGGGCAAGGGAAAGGCGCATGAGGGAGGGGCAAGGGGGAGGCGCATGAGGGAGGGGCAAGGGGGAGGCCACCATAGGTCACGTGGTTACCCCCACCATCCCCCACCCGATTCTTGGTCTAAAGTATCCGGATCTCTACTGGTAGAGTTTCAAAACAGGGAAAGAATCCAGATATTCAAGTAAACATTCATGACAACTTTGAGAAAAGTAATGAGAAGGATAAGATGATAAAGAAATTCATTCTCAACCACAACTTAAAGATTGTTCAAAACTTAAGAAACCAACACATTTTGATGATTTTGTGATGATGACTTATGAATCAGTAAATGGGATAAGCATTCCAGAAATTTATGAAGAAGCAGTAAACATTGATTAAAGTAAAGATTGGAAACAAGCCATGGACAATGAGATTAAATCCTTAAATGAAAACCAAACTTGGGAGTTAACAAATTTGCCAGAAGGAAATAAGTCTATTATTCCTAGCACGTGGGTTTACAAAGTAAAAATGAACCCTGATGGAAGTGTTGATAAGTACAAGGTAAGATGGGTTATTAAAGTATTCAATCAACGTTATGGTATTGCCTACAAAGAAACCTTTAGCCCAGTAGTTAAAATTAATACAATTCGATCAATGTTAAGTATTGCAGCAAGTGAAGGTTTACATTTGGTGCAGTTTGATGTATCAACTGCATTCTTGTATGGTGAACTTAAAGAGGCAATATAGATGGAACAACCTGAAGGCTACAAAGATAACACGAATCGAGTTTGTAAACTGAAGCAAAGCACCAAGATCTTGAGTGAAGCGCTTTGGAGGATTTCTTTCTGCACAAGGATTTATATCTAGTCCTGTAGATCAATGTTTCTATAAAAAAGAGAGTAACGGCAGAAAAAAATTTGTTGCGTTATAAGTAGATGATAGACTGGTGATGGCAACAAATAAGGAAGATATTGAATTTTCTTGAAAGATATGAAGAATAAGTTCAAGATAACAGCAAAACCTGTGTCATACTTTCTAGGTATTGAACTTGAACACATGAAAAATGGAGAAATCAAAATCAGTCAGAAAGCTTATGCAAGAAAAATTCTTGAGCAGTTTAATTTTGAAGATAGTAAAACTGTATTTACACCAATATTAAGAGAACCAATGACACCTTATTCTGATGAGGAAAATTACAAAAAAAGTAGCTTCCCTTACAGACAAGCATTTGGAGCATTAATGTATTTGATGATGGATCAAGACCAGATTTGGCTTACAGTGTTAGCTTTCTTTCAAGAACACTTAAGTCACCTTCAGAAGAAGATGTTATACACCTAAAGAGAAGTACTGAGATATGTCAAAGAAACTACTGACTTAGGCATCATCTACCATCCAAATTCAAGAAGTGGTGTTTTGGAGTGTTAGAGCAATGATGATTTTGGGGGTAGTAACAAAACTGGTCGATCAACATCAAGAGTTGTTATATAAATATGCTAGTGGAGAAATTTATTCGATTAGTCAAAAGCAGGCAATTACAGCAAAATCAAAAACAGAAGCTGAACTCGTAGCTGCAACAGAAACAACATAAGAAATAATTTGGTTGAAGAGACTTTTTCAAGGAGTGACGAAACATGAAGATCCAGTACTAAAAGTGGACAATCAAGAAATAATGAAACTAGTTCACAATCCTGAGTTTCAAAATAGAACGAAACACATAAGGATTAGGTACTTTTTTGTTCGAGAATGAATCATGGACAGAGAGATAAGAGTGAAGTACATTCCTACCAAGAGTCAGTTAGCGGGATATGATAACAAAACCTCTAGCTGAAGCAAGACTGCTAACTCTATGTCAAAAGATGGCCATTGTATGATGCATTGTTGTGAAGACTTTTGGCTAGTATAAAACTAAACAAAAGTGAAAGTGTTATAGTATCTAATCTAAAATTATCTTTTTATTTTTATTTAATTTAGTCATCATTTGTAATATTTATTACCGTGATTTTTTATTATTTTTTAAAATTTTTTTTTTATACATTGATTAACCCTTCAACGTGGTGAACCGTCTATAGACGCGGCCAAACTTTCACCTTCTGGCGCGGCCGCCCGTCTAAAGACGCTAAATGTCGCTGTGGTACGTGCTGGATTCTAGCGTCTAAATAAAGAACTTTTATGAACTGAGCGTATACCCAGAACATTGCCAAGAGAAATGCCATCTGTTGAGTTATTGATTTTTATTTCTAGACCACCGTGACCTTCAGAAAAGGAAACAACACGTGGCTGTATACAAACAGCTGTAGCGGGTTCGTAGAGGGCTCTTGTGTGTTATAGGTTTTTATAACCTCATTTATTTATAAGTGTAATATTTTTAACAGTTTGACAGTAGATCGTGTGATTAGTTCTAGTGTATATTGTGTTTTAGTGATAATGTGGGAACCGCAAAGTGATAATATTCGCGAGTTTTTTTGGATTACGCTCAAATGGAGTTCCATTGTGATCCAAATATTGAAGGTAATCATGATAGTGGTGATGAAGTTGTAAATATATGCAATGTGGCTAATGGTAACGCAATAATCTTAGATAATGAGGAAGTTACAGTAAATGTAAATACGTATAATGTCCCGCCAGACAATCCACAAGAGAAGGAAATGTTAGTCGACGATTTTTACTACCGCACCAGAGGGTCTAGCGCTCGGAACGGCTTACCGCGTTGAAGGGTTAAGCAATGTTTTTATTTGAACTCTTCAAGTTGTTAATTTGTTTGAATTATAAAAGATTTGGAAGTCTTGTAATTAAAGTTTTTATTATTTATTACAAACAAATCGTTTTTACTTTTTACTTATAATGTGTTTAAAAGATCATTAATCAATTACAGTATGGATTACCCTCAACATCTAGTGTCTTAAATGCTAAACTTTTTGCATTTTAAAAGGCCTTAACCCTACAAATGCACATGTTAATTTTCATCGTTTGTTTAAAATTTAATAAAAAATATTATTTTTATACAAAACCTAACTTATAAGACATTTTTCTCAGAAAGATGCATAGAATTCATCTATGTAATAAAAAAATTTTTTGAAACGGTTTTGGAGTAAGTATGTTACATGTCAAAAAATGATGTTATCATTTTTCAGAAACACCTGTATCATCCAAAATCAATAGCTTACCACCTTTTTCTAAGATATACAAAATTTTTGTGTATTATTTGTCAATATATTTAGGAAAAAAAAATTTGTTACATTTTCAAAATTAAAAAAATTATTTTACGAAAAACGGGACATTGGTCATTTTATTTTCAACAATTTACCAAAAATAGTAATATAGGGTAAAGTATACAGTTGTTGGCACCTTAAGGAACTTGATTATTATGTGCATCTGATTTTAAATAAGTAGGTACTTTTTATACATTAAAAGTTTGTTATATATATGAACAAAGAATGGAACAACTATAATATAATCTAAAACTTTGAAAATAAGTTCTTAGAATATGTAAATTTTAAATTATTGTCAAATTATACCAAAATACACAGTTGTTGGCACATTTATACAGTCGTTGGCATTAGTAAATTATAGTTGTTGGCACTGTTATTATTTATAGGTCAACATTGGATTATAGGAAAATTTAAGACTATAATTAGGGCCTAGTTATTTATAGTCTTAGGTTTAGGACTGCTCAAAAAGTATTGGATATTTTATTAGTAGGCTATTATTCAAAAGCTATTTTTTTAAACTTATCTCAATGTGAATTAAAAAGGTTACAAAAATATAAAGTTACTTTAAATAATCAAAATTGAAATAGATATTGAACAAAAAGATTTATAAGGGCTAACAATAAAAATAATCAACTACTGTATTTAAGTTATAGTAGGTTATAAAATGATTTTAAAATGTTCAAAGTTTATGTTTTTGATAAACTGTACAGTTCTTCGCCAAGACTATCATCGCTTTCCATGAGAGTAGCACAAGCTGGACACTGGTAATTTTCTGCTGAACAGCTTTCAACGCCTTTCTGAGATTGATAGCACTTTTTGTGACAAATGTTATCACATATTGCACATTCAATACTATCACTTTCGTCACTTATACTACATTTGCATATGAAACAAGATCTCAATTGAACATTCACAGGAGAGTTTAAACAAACTTTTGTATTTGAAGTCTTGTATTCTTGGAAGTGGGCTACAATTCCTTTAGTTTTTTTTACTTTAGATTTTTTTTCTTCCTTTTCTTTTTTTTTCTTTGCTCTCTGTACCTCTCTTTCAATTTTTCTTTTTTCCTTTAAATTCTGATCTTCTATTTGTTTTTCTAATTTGACTCTACTCATAAATTTCCAGTCTCTGCATGTTACAACATATGGTGTTCTTTCAATATTTCTTTTGCCTTTACGTTTTGGAGATTCTGGCCAGTGGAGAACATTAGCCAGAGGAGATGTTACACATTTTGATGTAGATGATGTTTCTAATATTTGACTGCTTGAATGGTTTGTTTTGGTATCAGTTGTAGGTAAATGTAGTTCTGATGGTTGACTGGTAGTTTCGTTAACATCAATATTTAATACAGGTAAATCTATTTCAAAGCTATTTCCATCAAAAATGTCTATATTTAGTTCATCAATGCTAATGGGGTCTGAGCCATCTGTTTCTGGTGATGATAGACTAATTATTTTGGTACTGTCATCCTCTTTTAAACTCATGTATATTTTAAGCAGCATGTTTTCTTCTTCAGTTAAAGTCATCAAATCCCTTTTTTCATACAATTCAATTTTTTTTGTCATTTTTGATCCAACAATTTTAGTAAAGTCTTGAAGTGTGATACACTTAGTGTGTGCATGGTCATGGTTTTCTACTATTGTCTCTATTGTTTCTGTAGCAGTTGAGTGTTCATGAACTGTTGCCAAACATTTACTATAGTCAATGGCACTGGGATTCCATGGGTAAAGACCACACGCTTTAAATCCATTCTTTAATGTTTCAGGATTTACATGTAGTTCCAGTACGGATTTCAGAATAGGTGCAAACTTTTCTTTTGTAATAACTTGATTTGGATTATTACGTCTCCATTCTAAAACTCCTTTCTTCCAACCATCTTTGAGTGGTTTGAAAGCTGACACATCTGCTGGTTGTAGGATTCTAGTAGCATTAGGGTAAAGTGCTATAAGAACAATCCCTAGCTGACTGCAAATTTCACTAGTGTGTAATGTCAAATGAGTTTTGTGTCCGTCTACAAATAAGATTACTGGTCGTTTAATGTTTTTATTTGTTAGATGTTCTGAAAATACATTTGAAATATATTCAAAAAAAACCTCACCTTTCATCCATCCATTATCACTTCGTCCAATACCCCAGTCTTCTGGAACAGACTCTTGTATACTTAGTGGGATTCGCTGATAAGGATATATCACCATGGGTGGAACGGTATCCCCAGCAGCTGAGAAAGTAAACATTACTGTTAAGTTAGATTTGGCTTGACCTTGATCTATTTCATAAATGTTTTTAGATCCTTTTTTAGCGAGTACTTTTGAGTTTTTTGGACAAAGCATGAAGTTAGTTTCATCACCATTATACACTCTGGTAGGGTCTTTTAAAATATCTACACACCCTTCCTTTAACAAGGTGTTGCTAACTTGAAAGAACCAAGATTTTATATCTTTTTCACTTACACAACTGCTAGCAAGTGTAACACCCTCAGATTCTCGTTTTGATATATCAGGATGTCTTTTAAGAAATGCTCTGTACCATCCATCTCCGGGTAAATTATCTTTAAATGGATTATCTCTTTTATTTAATAACAAAAATTCTTTAACACTAGCTTGAATATCTTCTTTTCGCCTTGGGAACCCTTTCCTTTGGTTATCAAAAATCCATTTAACTAAAATATCTTCCTCTTCTTTTGTTAAAATTGGTGATGGTCCTCTTTCAGATTTGACAAACTTTTTACTTAATCGAAACTGTATTGTTTGTCTTGGTACACCATGAATTTTTGCAGCTTTTTTCTTAGACATTCCGTTCTTGACATCTGTAAGAGCTGCATCAATATCTTTTTCACTATACCGTTGCTTTTTAACGTCCCTTTTCTTTTTGGGTCTGTAAACTTCTTCTGGGTCAATATTGTTTCCCTTCTTGGAAGTCATTTTCTGGAATTGGACAGATTTTTTAGTATTCACAATAATTAAAAACCTGGTTCTAAATCTATTTAAAGAAATGAGCTAAAAAATTAATAGTCCAAACAAAATAAAGATAGGCCTAACATCCTTAACAAAATATGCCAATAGAATTCATCATTGCCACTATTATTAATATTTTCAGAAGTTGTTCCCAATATGTTGTTTATATTTGTAACAATTAATATAGCCTACATGAATATCTAACTTTTAACACATAAATGTGCAGAAAGAAAACATATTTTTATAAATAAATAGACTAGGCCTATTGCAGTTACAGTACTAAAAAACATTTCACTTAAATTATTAGTTACATGCCAATAATTGTAATGCGATCAAAGAAATTTACAAATGACAGTTACTAGCACCCATGCCAACTACTGTGATGTGTTTGAAGGAAAGAAAAGTACAGTTATTGGCACCAATGCCAATAACTGAAAAACACTACTTAATTGTTACAGTAATTGGCACTGCCAAAAAATAATTAAATGTTAGGTTATAGACCACAACTGAATGAAAAAACACAATAATTATATTTAAATGACACAACAATATTACAACTTATGAAAACAAATACAAAACCAAAGTAATACTATGAATTTTGTTACCTTCAGTCCTTAACAAAATGGTTAGATCTCAGACTTTTTTCACAAATATGTGACTACACTAGTTACAAACAGGTTATATAAACCATGTGTTTCAATAATGAAAATGAAACTTGCTACAGGTGTGCCAAAGAAACCAAATAAATTAAACAAAATATTTCCCTAGAGTTTTCTACAGTACAAAGCTTATTATTTAATGATTTTTGTTAAACATGCCAACAACTGTATGGGTGCCAATAACTATATCGTTTACCCTATATTTTATACAAAAGTTCTATATATCATTATGTTCAGAAAGGTGCATAGAATCTAGGTGTGTAGTGAAAAAAAAATGTTAGATGTATCACATTTGGAGTTTTTTGGTCTAATACCAAAAAATCGGAGAGTAAAAAGAGAATAATTTCACAGATATTGTTATGTACACCATACTAATAGATTTTTCGAAATTTTTTCAACGATTACTAGAGATTTGTAATATATTTGTGAATATATTTAGGGGGAAAAAATAATAATTTCTTACATTTTCAAAATAAAAATAACGATTTCCCCTAAAAAGTGATACTCTGACGGTTGAGGTTAGGTTTGACACCTCGACAATTTAGGCGTAATTAGTAACTTTCTAAAGCTAGGCCTAAGACAAAATCATTAGATTTCACTAAAACAATATACTTTACAAAGAATAACACACATATTCACTTGTATAATCTAATAAAACACTCAATATAAGAAAATTTGGTTATAGCATAGATTTACAATTTACCTTTTAGGTTATCCCAAATATAAACCGTTCACAAACTAGAAATTCACTCAAAAACATAAACTTTAGAAATAAAAACACATATATTGTAACTTGTATACAAAATTTATATACAATTTGTATACACAAACCTTCAAAATAACAAATATCTAACACCAAAACAATATGCGCTACGTCATTTATTACAGTATTTACATGGCACAATTGCGTATGTTCCGAGATCAAAAGAAAACCTTCTAAGTATGTATTGCCTATATCAAGTGGTACCAACTTGTAGAATGAAATGTCATCTACAACATACTATTAATATCAAAACAAAAAATCTAAAAAAAAATCGATTATGTCTTTTCGTTAACTGCACCGAATGCCAATTGAATTTCGTGCCGTCAGGTTTCTTTTATGGTCAAGTAGAAATATCTCTGGATCTGTGACGCAGAAAAATTTGTAATCTACGGTTTAAAAGAGAAAGATGTGATCTATAGAACAATGTTTTGGTCAACCCGTTTGACAGAAAAATGGATTTGTAATCATATGGGGAAAAATGGCGTCGCGTTTACTAAAAACCGCAGAGTTGAAATTTACGATTTTACGCGACAAAAATATGCAAACTTCACCAATTTTTGGAATATTATTTATAACGTTTTGTGGTATTTTTTTTCATGTTTATGCATCTACGGAACATTACTTTTCTAACGGTTTTTTATGTATTGCGATAAGACAATTCTAAGTGGGCGTACTGTTGAATTGCAAAATACGTGTTTTAGAGTTAGTGAACTAGGCCATGCATGAAAAATCGACCCGCTAGCGGGTCTGGTAACACTCCTAGGGTTAATACCATTCCATGTAGGTTTGTCAATAGCTGGATTTCGATTTAGAATAAGGATTGAGGTACTATCATTTAGGTATCAGAAGGGCTTCGACAATATTTGTATTCAATAGGAAATGACGTGGTAGGACTTACGAAGGGATCAGCCCTCAGACATTGAATAGGGGTATCCGTGCTATCGGGATCAGCCGGAAGACCACGGTAGGAAAGACAGTAAGGAACAATAAAGAAAACAAGAGAAATTAGTTAACAAGAGCAGCGAGAAAGAGAGAGAGGAGTGTTGCAGGTGACACTGTGAAACAGAATGATTTAAAAATCGATACGACTTTTATTTATAGGTTGTAATGCAACCTAATGCGTGTGCATGTCCCCCACTCTGCACGGCCTTAAGTAATTCAGTGTTTCTCCCTCTCTGCTGCGAGTTATTTATTTACAAGCCTAGATGTTACAAATATATACAATTATATTTACATACATCAATATAGCGTAACGATACAAAGGGTACCGTGTCACTACACTGATTCATTTTTGCAATGAATATCCTTTTATAACAGTTTATTATTGTAATATAGGTATATTTTGATGTATATGTATAATAAAGACAATTGCAATGTTGATGTCTATAGGAGT
The DNA here is from genome assembly GCA_963513935.1 of Aphrophora alni. Taxonomy (NCBI): domain Eukaryota; kingdom Metazoa; phylum Arthropoda; class Insecta; order Hemiptera; family Aphrophoridae; genus Aphrophora; species Aphrophora alni. Next base: position 125,491,109 of record OY740769.1, on the reverse strand, counting down.
GTCTGTAGTAGTTCCTCACTTGCCATGTTTTTTCCTGTGTCACACATCTCATAGCTCAGGATAAACCTCATTTACTATACAATAACATTTTGCCTGGCTTATGACAAACATACACCATGATTTAACTTACCACTATTTGACTTGTACTCCGATCTTCAGTTAGCCAACTTTCATCATATGTTGCATCATGCTGGAACAGAAATTAATTACAGTTGTTTCTGTAATAACAATTTGTAATCTCTTAATGTTTAATATATCAATACAAAACTACAGTATTATTTACAGTATTGTTGTTGGTTATTTATTTTAGTTTATGTTATAGAGTGTGAACTTCCTCCACTTGATTGCCAAGCTCAGCATCCAGTTTTAGATTTTATATGATGCGATTATATAGGAGCAAAATGCTCTGTTTGTGCACAGACCTCAATGTTAAATCTTGAATTTTAAATTGTTATGTTGTAGATTCCCTGAAATTTATTTTGTTTATTTTCTGTGATTGTAGTGCCATAAATGATGCATTTACTTAAACAGAGAAAATATATTATAATACAGTAGAACCCCTCAAACTCGACCCCCTCAAACTCAATATTCCGTCAAACTCGACAGGGCCAGTGACAAGGAGCATGGGATTTCCAAGGTCATTCACTGCATTGTTTTATGCCATGTGCGCCTGCCAGATGCCCGGAGGTTGAGGCTTGTTACTTTTGTTTATACAGCTGTGAGGGATGCTCCTTTGTCTAGCCACTTTCTAATCCTACTGTATAGTAGAGGCCAAAGTTAAAGATAAAGGGTAAAGGTAGACCAGGACAGCCCTAAACATTTGTTGTCAAAACATTCATATTGTTGTGAACCCAAGCGCCTAACCACCAGGATGCTACCGGTCATTAGCACCGATTCCATTAAAGTAAGCGGCAAGTCTTTTGTCATAACAATTCAACGGAGCGTCGTAGAACTATGATTCAAGTTTTGTAATAAAGGTCTTAATCATGTGAGAAAAATAATCTGACTCTTAATTATATGCGATCAGCAGTTCAATTTATAGCATTTGTATTGGACAGTGTTTGGTATGGACATTCTTTTTCTTCGGCGACTTCGAGATGAAGCTGCCAGACGTCCAGTCGAAAATGAAAAACAAAGATCAATCAAAAGTTTTTTCAAACAGTGCTAACTTTGCTAATGTTTTATATATATATATATATATATAAAATTGTTTTAATCTTTAAAAATATTTAATGGACTGTCTGTTTTTTACTGTAGACTTTACTGTAAATTTTATTACAACATATTAGGATAGGTTTTTTTTAGTTTAGTAAACCTATTGTACAAGGCCAACACTTTTTAAATCTCATTTGACCGATCGATAAATTTAATTTTAATGTGTGATTGAACACACTATTTTTTTGTTGTCAGGCAGAGACTTTTTTGCAATAAACGTTTAATCATTGATAATCAATAAATGTACAGTTATTTAAAATAATTTTGAGTATTTGTTGCAAACCTAACCATTAAATACCAAAGTTCCCTAAAACTCGACAACCTTAAAGTCCACATTGTGTCGAGTTTGAGAGTTTCTACTGTATTTCTATATATGTTAAGTTTGGGTTTTAGGGCCCATTAGATAAATTCTATGTCAAATTGAATTTTTTTTAAATTTCACAGATGGTAATCTAGTTTCATCAAATTGGCAAGAAAATAATTACACTTTAAATTACATCATCACTTTAAAATTTTTTGTTGATCAGATATTTATAGACCACTGAATAAAGGCAGATTTTGTGAAAATCTGGACAAAATTCCTAGACACAAAATTTGGTGGCAAGTTAGGTTTTGGGATTACTTCAATAGAGAAAAAATTGGACACTCCAGTTGTAATAATTGGAAAATAACCGACGGTTATTTTAAAGAATTTATTACTTAAGATATAAAAAAAATGAAATTATTTTTATTAAAGTTTTTTATTAAAAGTTTGCTCAGCTAGAGGGCGCCAGGAAGCGTTAGCTTACCAATTTTGAAAAGTTAACAGTTTAATCGAATTTATGAATTTAATTAAATTTATCTCAGGGTGTGGCTTCTTTTTCCAGTGTACCTACAGTGATTCCTGGTTTAGAATGAGAAACACTTGAACTGAAATTTTAACATGAGTTTATTAAATAAAAACATTTATACATTGACATCTATTACAAAAATTATATCATGAAAATCAACTATAGCTAACATCCTATCTGAATTATTTTAATTGCCTTTGAAGAAGGTCTAATTTCCTTTTTAAGTATTGAATTTATCTTTAAATTGCAATTATCGAATTTATTTATGAAATTAAAATCATCTATTTCTTTATTTATTTAAAATGCATTATAGAAAACAATTAAATATGTCAGTAAACCTTCTTTGTATTCTGACTTTGAAGTTTAACTATTTAAAAATTATTAAATTTATTATACTAACACAACAAAGAACATAATAAATTTTATATAACATACAATTTAGATATAGCGTGTTAAATAACACGTTTTACCAGACTTTTAGAGAGTTATTGTCCGAAATGTGATCCAGGCGTTGTGTCGTGTCTCGTGCGCGTGGTAATTCTGCCGTCGACATTATTTTAATCGCACTTCCGAATTCGTGACTATGTTCGATTGAAGTTTGTATTGCGATTTTTATCACCACTGTTCATCATTTTATTGTACTAAGCACAACTCGCGTAATTGTCTCTCGCATGTGAATACGATTGTCTATTGTCTTTATTTCACACCACGTGATTCATACCGAAAACTCTAATTCTTTCCGCTATTTCAAACTAATACTGTTTTTAATACTTGAAGATATTGTTCCTAATATTTATTAAAGCATCTGACCACTATAACTCTTTCACAAAAACTAATTTTTATATACTTTACATTTTTAACAAAAACACCTCCACACAAATTATTATAGGTCTGACCCTGACAGACTCCATTCTACTACTTTACAAAACACAACCATACTCTACTAAGCTCTCTCTAAGACTGCAAATAAAACATTTTACATTTTTGTTAAAACACCACTTATACAAATTATTATAGGTCTGACCCTGTCAGACTCCATTGGCTATCTTCCAATTCACATCGCGTAAGCGATATTTTTCTCGTCTACAAAACTCTGATCTAGTCCTTTATTCAAAAACTACGCAATTCATAAATTGTCCAAATCTCCTAATTTTACTACACACACAATTTATTACATTTCTTATAACTAAATTTCCTTAAAATATATACATTATTATTTATTTGTGTTTGGAAATCTATTCTATTATGAATTTACTTTATTTTAACATTGAGAGTCATTAGCCTTGTTTTTGACTCACGTTTCATTACCCGCTATTCAATACGATTTCTATTATAATAAATATTTACTCAAATTAACCTTTTTTGGTGTTACACAGTTCACTGCTGGGGCTCCCCTGGGGGGTCAAACGGTGGGGGAAACCGGTCAGATGCCCCCTTAAGACTGGGCAAACCGCATGTGTTTTTGTCTAGCTTCAACCTAAGCATCTTATTTTCAATATGCAAAGTCAGCTAAAAATTGTTCACATACCTAGTAACACGGACACTACCATATCATTCATATGACAACCTGTTATGTCTGTTATCACAACACAGTTAGTTATCATTTAAATATTTATTACAACTTATAACTAACATTTTATACATCAAATTAATATTTTGGAAATCTATATTAAATTTTATTCACCTTTACTTTAATATTTATTTATTTTTAGTCATTCATTTGACTCACGTAGTCTCCCCTTCAATTCAATTATAAATCTCCCGGTTTATTTTCATGTTTCAAATCTTAATATAACCATTTCTTGGTATCCAAATTAAAGTTAAAGTTTTAGGTATTACAATACTGACTAATCCATGCGTATACTGTAGATGTGCATATTCGGATATAAATAAGTGCATAAATTAAACCACCTTATGATAGAAAATTCAAGCCTGGCATATGGAAAGAATATGACCAGCAATTTAAATTTAAACAGCATGACACAGAAAACCACTAACGAGGTGACAAAAGTCACATTGAAGATCTCAAGGTTCTTTTACTGTGATACATCTCCCTTAATTATTTGCCTCTAAGAGACTCATCTCCATCAACCCCACTCATTTACTGATGGGACCATTTGTCTGTGCACGCGGCTCTGACGCTACTAGCCGTTCTGTAAAAGTAGGGCTCGCTCACCCAACTATGTTTGTCTACCTTTCGTGAGACATAATTACAGTTTACAAGATTTGTAGTGCACATAGAAACATGATGTTTACAAAAAAATTTATTGTTTTACGTCCTTTAAAATATCAGTACTGGCAAAGGTAACATCTGAAAAATGTGATACTAAAAGTTGATTTACAATATTAAATTTATTGATTGTCTACATACATTTTAATCCAGCTCTTCAATGCTGCTCAAATCATCGTCGTCATCGTCCTCCTCACTGCTGTCGCTGTTTCCTACTGATATAATCATTGTTTCCATGAGGTCGTCGATCTGCGGCTCAGCTGAAGCGTAATTATTTTCAATAGTTTTTACATACTCGCACTTGTTCTCCCATTCTTTTGCACCGATGAGGTTGAATTTTTCCTCTGCTAATGACTTGATGCTCTCGAAGCTACATTGAAGACAGGTGAATAATCTACGTCCAACGAGCTGCACAGGAGCACCTGTTTTTGGAAATGAGCGATAACCACTCCTCTCTTCCCCGCCGCGCCATAGCAAGCTGCGCGCACAGACAAATGGACCCATCAGTAGTTTGAGGGAGTTTTAACTTTTTCGAACTGACAATGTCACTACAGACAGAGCTAGGAATGAAATGGCAATACTCGCCCACAATTCTATTTGTGGTACAACTGTGGACCTTAGGACTTCATTGTAAACAATAACATTAACGATTACTACTACTACTACTACTACTACTACTACTACTACTACTACTACTACCACCTACTACTACTACTAATAACTTTATTGCCATTAAACATTTGACACATAATAGGTAAAAATGAAGTTACAAAAGTTACATCACATTCCATTAAATTAGAAGGAGATATCACTAAAATTACATTCCATGTATTCCTTCAAAGAATTGTTAGGAATAAGTTAATATTAGGATAATATTAAGGCTATATTAGGAAGAACACATTTTCACAAAGCTCAGAATGACCCAACTATTGTGAAACAATTAAAAAAAATGTTGAAATGCTTGACTTGCATCTCAACTAGGTTACCAGGGAGAACAAAAGGTATATAAGCGGTCAGCATGATTTGGAGGGGGTCTCTTGTCTTTTTGGAGCTTGGAAGATACACGGCTGTGTGGCTAGCCGTGGTAGAAGATGGCTCAGGAATTCTACTCAACAGACAGTAAGCAAGCATTTCTATATTTGTATGTAAAGTCACCCGTTAGAAGACTTGTAATTTCTTTCAGTTAAAATATAATGATAGTTGGAATACTTTTGAGCTTTGAACAATTGATTTGTGTAATTTATTTGAGTAATTGATTTGTATAATTAATCTGAGTACCTAATTGATTTGTATAATTAATTTGAGTAACTGATTGGTGTAATTTATTTGAGTAATTGATTTGTATTATTAATTTGAGTAATTAATGCTTCGTTTGAATTATTAGTTTGAGTAAGTGTTTCAATTGGATTCTAGTTATTGTTTTGCATTAAGATATTGTATCAATGTATTAATAAAATACTGAACCACTAATTTGATATTTAATTGAAAATAAGAACCCAGGCATATTTTATTGGGCCGTTCATAACAGAATAAAAAGCCTTTTGTTTTAGCTACTTTGTGATAACGGTTTGGATTGTTTTTTTTTCAGGTAAATTTCTTGAATGCACAGGTAATTTATTAAATAATCTTCAATACTACACCATACAAAATGACCATTTGTTGAGTATACCCGCCAACTAGTTATAGGTTTGAGTGGAACTGATTGAGCTTATCAGATAGTTTCCTACCTCATTTCTTTTAGTGGGAAATTTTAATACCCACCGACATACATGGTGATCAAACACAAGCAGTCCTAGAGAAAAATGTTTTGAGAGGCATTACGATTCAATTTGGATTTGATTCTGCTCAATGACGGTTCACCAACTAATTTAGTGGCTTCTATAGGTGGTTGAACAACTAACTGTTGACTTGTCATTTTGTAACCCATGTCTTGGCACTTAATTTGAGTGATCCAATCTATTTAATACATACAGTAATGATAACGCACTTGTGAAGCTTACATTCTCTGACTTCTCTCATTGTACTTATTGCCTTCCAAGGTGGATCGTGCAAAGCAAATTGGATGTTTTAGCCAAAGGTTATCACCTAATATTTATAATAATATTCCTATTCATGAAGCAGTACATTAATTTACAACACCACTCCTTACAGCAGCAAACATTTCGAAAATGTTGACGAAACCACTACATACACCAGTACCACGGTGGAATGACATGACAAATGTAGTGATGCTTTATGACGAATGTAGTGACGAAATGCTTTTTACATCTCACAGCTTAAGGAAGACCTATTAGTGAAAATCTTGAATGGTATAAAATTCTATGAGCTAAAGCACGCCGAGTGCTTACGAAGGAGTCTTGGGCCCATACATAATTTACTCTACGATTAAACACCTCCCAACTTTGGAAAGTTAACTCCCTTAAATATACAAATTTATATAGCTACAAAATATAGGAATAATCAAAGGGCAGTTCTACCGCACAGCAGATTCAGGCAGATAAAAAATGGCGGGGCAGAAGAGCCAACGATAACCAAAACACACTAATTAGGTTAATTAACTGAATTAATTTTTAAAAATACAAACAATCCTGAATAAACAAAGTAGAAACACTTAAGTTAATTTTAATTAATATTGAAGTAATTTCAGACCAAAAATGGAGGAAAACTGGAAGAAATGGAAAAAGTATTAGGTAACAAATAAAGTAGGGAAAAAGGGAAATTGTTGGTACCAGAATATGGTATGAGCAGGGAGAAATACACTACAAAGGAAATCTCTTTGTATGAGAACCGTATTTGACAATTTTTTGAAAAAATTAGAATACAGGCAAGGAAGTAGAATCAAGCTTTGCTGTTTTGAACAAGTTTGTAGAAGAGAACGTGGCTTCGGTCTGACGTCATAATTAGTGAACCTGTTGAAGCAGCAAGTTTCTGAGTTACAGTAGAACCCCTCTAATCCGTCACCTTCGGGACTGGGGGCATGGTCGGAACGCAAAAAAGGTCGGATTATCCGAAAAAAGTCAATATTTATTACATATTATATAAACAGATTTTTTTAAAGTGAAATAAGTGATACATAAACTTTTAAAAGTCTATATATAAACTTTGCAAGTACAGTAGAACTTTTGTTAACCGGCCTATATCGTAGTGTACTGGTTGGATGAGAGTTTCTGAAAATAAATTGTACAGTAATTGAAACACCAAAGCACCAAAGTAATTGAAACACACAAACAACTTTGTCGATAGCGGTATCCCATTGTCGGCGGCGTAAAAACTCCGCGGCACCAAAGCAGCGGCGAGTCAAACGACTTTGTCGATAGCGGTATCCCATTGTCAGCGGCATAAAAACACCACGGCAATGGCACCCGTCGGTATAGCAGACATACAAAGGCAAAAACGTTTGATGGGCCGCTTTTTTCCACGAATCAATTTAGTATACATTATGGAAAATATAACATTTCTTTTTAGTTTTCTTCTTGTCTTTGACTGGTTATATTCTACGTACAGTATATAACGTAAATAAAAATGAGCGAGTTACGAAAACGGGAATACGGAAGCGTGTGTTGGTTTCGTTTCAGACGCGGTTAAATGTGTCAAAAGACTTGACAGAGGGGAATCTGTAAAAAAGCTTTGTAGTGTTTAATTTTTCACGAGAGATGACACAGCACTTAAGCGGGAAAGAGATAACAAACCGGAAAGAATGGCGCCAGACGGGCCGTGAGTCATCGACAAGTTGGCGAGTCGGCACAATATCGTGAGCTCGAGCACGGTCGGATTAACTGGAGTAACAGACCACCCGAGGGCGGATTAGAGGGGTTCTACTGTAGTTATTTTGAAATAAAAAATCAGTATTTTATGAATTTTTAAAATATGAATTAAACGATTTTAAGATTATTTAATTGTTGTACAAGTTGTACACAATTCATATCTAATACTAATATTTCATATTACTTGACATAATTAAAGTTAAAGACAAAATAAGAAAGGGAAATTTTTTTTAAATTGGCCAAAATCCAAAAACATAGATTTCTATAAACTACGGTACATGGAAATCTAAGAAAATGTTATTCTTGAAAAAATTCAGGAATTAATTAAAAAGTAAGCAGAAATGTGCAACTGATAAAAGTAAAACAAAAGAAAATTTAAATGAAGTAATTAATTCAAAGATATTAAGATATAATTATATAAAAGCAATGACGAATTGAGTAAAAATAAATTTCACACCAAAATAAAAAATTAATAGTTTTCACAACTTTTGTGGGAAAATGGAAAGAGATAAAGAATAAAAAATTCAGATTAATAAATCATAATAATTGAAGAAAAAAAAAATCTAAATCATAGATCAAAATATTAAAGGAAATTTAATAAAATTGCGAGTGCAAAAAGAAGTGAGAAAAGGTGTGAAAATTGACAGATGAGGAAATCGGACAATTTTTTCCTTTCGGCTATGAAACTTATACACGTAATTCTATGAAACAACAGAGTTTCAGGAAATTAGGAACAAAGGTGTGAAAAGTAGGATTACAAAATTAAGTATCAACGATATTAGGAGAATGGTAACGCATATAATCACAAATCGAGATCATCAGGAAAGCCACGATCAAGACTAACAAGATGCAAGAATCAAAGAGTAAAAATTACAGAAAATTAGCAAGTTATACAAGTTTAAAATAAAACAAAAGGATTTAAGCCCAGTGCAAGTTTCATTTTGCAGGACTATAAAGTGCGGGAAACCGTGACGTCTTGAGGGACAGAGCCATGAAGCCAACTGACAACTACAGTTAAAATATAAACTAATTAATGGAAAAAGTAATTAAAAATAGGCTTAAAACAGAAAGATTAATATGCTAAGATTCAGAATAAATAGTACAACACAGTGGAAGACAGAAAAAATAAATTAAACACATTAATAAGGGGAAAAAAGCAATTATTTTATCTCGCCAAGAAGGGAAGTAAATTCATCAATTTAACCTAAAAAGCAGAAAAAGTAGAAGCCTCATATAAATAACATAAAGTCTCAAATTTCATAACTATTAAAATCATTCAAACTGTATTTGAAATAAAATTTCATCATCAGTTCTCATTTAATTAAACTACAGATAAGTTCCAATGCTCACGAAAGTACCAATAGTAGAACATTAATAGTAATGTATAGTTGGAGCTATTCAGTTAGTTGTAAAATAATTATAATTACTGGAAGATATTTGAATAAATAGAGGGGGATTTCATCGAATTCTGGCTGCTGACCTTCGTGAAGGGAATGCTCAGACCAGGCCAGACAATTATTCAGCCTAGACTTCCAGCTATCTGGGTTGTTCTTTCTATAACACATAAGCTCCATGACCAGGTTAAAAGTTTACAACAGCGAATTAAATTCAAAACCAGACGAGTAACAAAGTATCCTTATTTCAATTCCAAAAAGTTTCATAAAAATTAACCATATAGACATTATATTTATATTTTGAGAACTATATTGAATTTGTATATACTTTTGAATGAAGGTTTAGGCTGATTTAGCGATTAAATTTAAAATAAGCACCTAGAGAAAGATTAAAATATATCTCATAAAAATCAATCATAGAATAATATAACCACCATACATCTGACAAATATAGACATCAACTAATTTGACCTGTTTATATGTGGTCTTCAACCTAACAATAGATGCAAAAGTCAAGCTACTCAGTTATAATTTATTAGATCATAATTGGATGCAAATTTTAAATATCTTGGAAGTAGTAACACCTACAGGTGACCAGTTGCTTTTGAAAATAACCAATGATTTTGGAATAAATTTTTCTGGTCAACAGACTTATCTTTCGATTCATAAGGCCCACATACCTATTCATAATTTATCAATGCATACACTATTTATTAGCCCCTTAAGTGTTTATGTCGGTTTAAGCCGACGCTACAAATATCGATAAAAAGTGCCGCTGTCGGTTAAGCCGACGCTCTTAACTTGCCCTATTCTATTTCGTTCTCTGTCGTAATATTACGTTGTAGTTGCTAGTATTGCCGCTAGATAGTGTTGGCATGCTCTCTAGAGCATAACGTATAAAACTACCGCTTTATTTTTGTTCTCTTTGGATCCGCCGTGAACATTATATTTACAAGGAGTCGCGATACCAGTGCAGCGAATGTGATGTTGGGCTGTGTGCTGCCCCATCTTTTAAAATATATCTCACCCAAAAAAATTAGTAAGAAACTGTAAACAATCTTTATTGTGTGTACTTTTATTTTTAACAATGGTTTTATTACATTTTACTTTTTTTTTTAATTGTTAGGTAAATGTGTTTTTAATGTATTTGCAGAAAATTTTTAAATTATATTAAACATGACATTTATACTTTTGATGTTGCTTATATTTTCTTTTAATGCCTATTTTTTAACTTCCAAGTTAACAAACATTAAAATAATCAAATAAAAAATAGGCATTTTTGGGTTGATTTAGGCAAAAAAAATAAAACACTTAAGGGGTTAAGAACAGAAAAAAGATCCATATGCTCTTCTTAATGAAAAACTGTTCTTGCCTCAAATTGTATTTAGGATACAATCTATACAATAGATTTTGAAATTTCACTAAAATTCTAACTAAACCAGTAAAGCCAATTTTGATAATTCACTAACCAGGATTTGAGAGAGATGACAACCAATTCATTTTGTTTGGTGCCTTAGAGGCTACAAACGAGGAAAACTCATTAAAATCATTAGTAAAGCTGATTTTGAGAAAATTTTAATTTTGTTTTATTTATAGTAGGCCACCCTCAAATATTGCATAGTGAAAAAAAGTCTAGTGATATGACAAAAATAACTGTGTAATAAATTTGATTAAAACTGGTCTATGTGTCTGGAATGCATAAACTCAACATCGATTTTTTTGCCTCGTTACATAATTTTCTCCATACTATGTGTTGGGTTTTTGCATACTACAATAAATAAGATACACAGTCTGGTGTAACTATTTAATGTAAACCACATAATAATAATAATATCAATACCTCTTGTATAGGTCTAACACTATACATTTAAACATAAATTATAAAGAACTTAACTATCACATAATGTAAGAACAATCTGGTCCCACCATGTTACACGAATCAAACTGCACCGGATATCAGTGCTATCAAAATCATAATACATATTTCTGAAGTTATAACACTATGTATAAGTGAGAAAGTAAAAACCATGCATATTGTGTTTATAGAGGTAGACCTATTGCATCCATATTAAAATAAAATCAAAATGATATAATTCTACACTTATAATTAACCCAAAATTCTAATTTAGTTTTTACCTTATTAATTTCTTCGTTACAAGTATGATAATTTGTAGTCAATGCAAGATACGAAGTGGTAACCTTTCCCAATTTAATTTTGGAAAAACTATCAGGAAAGTCAATGTAAGGGATCTCATCACAATGATAGAAATGTTCTAACTGAAAATCTTCTGGTACATCTATTGAACAATGAAAGTATAAATTTGCATGATGACAATAATACAGTACAATAAATCTAAAAGAAAAATTATAAAAACCTAACATTCTCCAAATGCCATAATTGCAATCCATTCAATCAGTAACTATAGACCTATGAGATTATGAGTTTACATTACTTCCATGTTATTATGTACTGCTGGTCTCACTATGTTAGGTTGATAACTCTGCTCACTGTCACAATCAGTAGGACTCCGTACAATAAGAGATATTAAACCATATAGTTTCATTAACATTGTGTTTGATCTCACTTTTCAATATGGCTTTATTGTTGTTTTATTAATGTATTTATTACTTTATAGTAATTCAATATATTTTGTATGAAAATGGTGGAAATCACAATAATGAAAGACTACTAATCTTCGAGGTTTATTAATAAATTAGTCTCACATCAGTATATTGTACATACATACATGTGGTCCACATGTAACTTCCCCACGATAGTAATATGCAACATTACCCATGATAGAAATTAACAAATTTTATAAACATACAAATCTCAGGGTTCAGAAATCATATATTTTCATCATGGAATGTTTCTAACATGTATGTTAAGAAACATCGAAAATCTAGAGGAGTTATTTTTGTTAATTAAGACTGTAAAATATGTGTTTATTACATAAATAAACCTATACTAAAACTAAACAATCCTATGTATATTTTTAATTTATATTTTGTAATTACCTTAAATCTATTACAATGTATGAAAATAGGGTTTAAAAATAATTCATCTTTGGAAGCTATTCAATTTTATGAAAAAGTCATTTATATTTAAATTGACATAAAGTAGTCTATAATAATGAAACAGTATGGCAAGAATAAATCTTAATTCTTAAAATTGTTGAATGCATAAATGCAGATATAACATTATTAATAAAAATAACTATAATAATGCTCTTTATTAATAATGAGAAGGTCACAAAATTCTTATTGACAAACATTAAGACAATGGCTTTTTTTACAGTCTGTCAGTTAGAAGACTATAGATCTTCTTACTGTAGCTATATGGGTTACATGCAGAATATTTTTCATAATATTAACAATACATTACTTAAAAAATAATAATTATAAACTTTTTATTTATTTAATTAAAAAAATTATATAGTAATCATAAGCATGACACCCCTACATAATTACACACACACACACTTTATATTCTCTACTGATTTGAAGTGAACAATGTTTATGAAATATTTCAGAACTTTAGCGTATTTTTATACGAAAATAGGTTAAGGATATGACATAATATAATGAGACCAAAATAAGTACATATATAATTAATTTTGGGGGGTGTTTTGACCATCGAAAAATCAACAGAAAAATTCAAAGTTCAACAATGAATAACTTATCATAAAATGAAAATAAATGAAAAACGTAAAGAATTCCTTCATTTCTTAGGCAGAGGCTACAAAAACCAAAAAGAAGAATTAAGATATTCTGAACCGATCAAAAGTTGGTCAAAGAAAAACTCACAAAAAACGAAAAAGGTTACATCTTAGAAAGTTATCATCCTACAACTTTAAATCAAAGTTGTATGGAATCCAGAAGTCAAAAGGAACAAAATGACATTTACAGATTTCCAGAATTCCTGTTAGAACCAGAGATATGGGAATTTTCAAGAAAGTTTACAAATTAAACTCCAGAAAATCAGACATTACAGGAATCAATCTACAGTAACCCCTAACACACAATAGAGGTGGAGCCAAGTGTTTGGATTTTGCAAAAGCAGTGCTGGCAACCCATGTACAAATAAACTAAATAATAATGAGTTAATCAACAACTAATTAAAGCAAAACAAACATTAAAATAACCAAAAGGGTTATAATAAAAACTAACTAAAGTGAAATCTTGAAGAAATAAACCAAATTAATCAACTTTAAACGTCACAAATCAAAGGGAAATGTTCATAGAAATTGGTACCAGTGGAACAGGGAATAAGTTTTTGAGGTCCATTTCAACAGAATTTTTCTTCACTCTTGATCCAGCTCCTAGTAGAACATCTCTAACCAGCACCAGGAGGAGAGTCATCTGTAGGCCTAATCATCTTTATGTGATCAACACTATACCGATCGTTATATTGGAAGCGACCTGGCATTTCAAATGGTATAGCAAGATACAACAGACAGCCACATTGATTCAAACTTGGACTTCATCTTTAAACTTCTCGACTACAAAATCTTCAATCTGTAATTATTCAACTTTAACAACAGCACAACCGATTTCAACGTAACTGAGGACTGCTAGTTGACATCGACTAGACTTCAACCTTCACCAGAACAACTGTATCAGCCTTGCCTAACAGGAGCCGAAAACAGCTATAAATATGTTTACTTATGTGTGTTTTATAAAATAATTTGTGCTCTCATAAATTTCACAATTTTAAATTGATTCTTAAATTAAATGACCTTAAATGAAAGGTCATCAGTTCAACACCTTCGAGCATTGTTTATCAAAAGAACGTGTGACATTCACACAAAACATTTTATTTTCTGGTTCATATTGAGAACTAAACCTAATTTTTTCTTTTTACTAATGTTACAATGTCCTTAAAATGAAGTAAGAAAAGATATTGGTTAATTTTTGAACATCAAACCTACAGACAGATTAAATATTGTACTGGTATAGATTGATGGATTAAAAAGAATATTATGAGATTGAAAGTATTCGATTCCACACTTGGAAACAATAAATATATAATGTTTATGTGGAATGTTATTTTATATATATATGATAATATTGATTTAATACAAAACTATGATATGTAAAAACATAGTAAACATTAACAAACCTTCATTTAATTGAAGCCGAAAATGCATTGATATTTTTTTGGATAAGAACTCTTTCGTGCTTATCATCACACACAGTTTCCTTATCAAATCTTGGGTTTGTTTTTTTATGTCTTCATCAGGAGTACCTTTACTTTGGGGAAATATCCTACACACAAGATTTATTTAATAAATATTAAATATTATTTAAACTATCTGATACACAAATTAATTGTTATAATATACTGTGTTGTATTATAATAAAAGGCACAGCCTTATTATGTTAACAATATATATATTTTATATTTGGTAAAATTAATTTACTATTAATATCAATACATTGAGTATTTCAGGGTATAACTATACAATACTATATAATTTGGTGTAAATTATTATTATTATACTATTTATCTAGTATTTTGTTTGGTGAAAAGCCTTACATTGGAGTGTCATATACAAAAGTACATAATTGTTTGAAAATAATATTATTATATTTACAAAATGGTTTTGTCTTGTCCTTAAAATATCTGATTGTTAAAAGTGCAATAAAATTGATAAAAATTGTTAATATTATAACTATACACATAAACACTTTCTTCATAAATTATCAGAAATATTTACTTCTTTTAAATATGAAAATTCATCAGAATATATTAATACATATTGAGAAAGAAAACAATAAAAAACCAAAATAATTAATTTGATGACATGTTAACAACTATGTTTTTTTTAGATTCAATTAAACATAATCACAATAAAATTTAATGGATGATAATAATAATAATAATAATAATAATGGTTAAAATAAAATGGACACTTATTCCAAATATTCAAGTCTTTGAAAGTCCTATACACACATGAGAAGAAAAAAAAATCAAAATTGTCATTATCATTAATAATGAGTCTATTTTCTCTTTTAGGTCTCTCACCCAACATATTATCTAACACAATCAAAATAGGTAAAATGCCAGAATATTCCTGTTGTACATCTCTTAGTTACGGTACTATTTATCAGTTCAAATATATTATAGGTGGATCTACATAAATACTCGTATACAAAGAAAAATAATTGTCTATATTAGCCCTCGGCTGGTCAGGAATATAATGTTAAAAGCAAGACATTTACAAGGATGAGGTAGGGGAAGAATATAAAGCTCATAAAGGAGCCTGTTTTCTTGAACTGGATACTAATATCATACATTGTTCTTCATGTGATGATTCTTATTAATTGTGACAATTTGAAATGGATTGTAGATAATTTAAATCTAAAATATACATTTCAAGGATAAACCATTGCCCCAACACCTAGTGGCAGTCGCGAACATTGTACTACTAAATAATTACCCAATTTCAAATGATTCCAGCACATTCAGTCATAAAAGTTCAAAGTAAAAATATTTCCCAACATAATATCATACTAATTCCCATATCAAATCTATTCTCAATAAATTCATCATCCAAGAAAATTAATACTAAAACATAAAACCGTAGTGGAAAGCTAAAATCGTAATTTCAAAATCAGCTTAGAAAAACTTTCTACCAAATTTAAAACAGTATTTCAAAGATTACAATATCCTCAGAGAACTATAGGGAAAAAGAGTTATCCTATTAGATCAATCAGAATTTCTTGCATCAAAAATGTCTTGAACGAAAAAACCTTTAGTATCTTAGTAATTAAATAAAAGACTAAAACCAATGCTTCTTTATAATATATCAATGGTGGTCGAGCAAAGCGTCATCTCAGAACATAAGATGCCATGCCTTCTACGGCAGCGAGCACTACTATTGGTTGTAATAATTTCTTTGATGATGATGTAATTATTTTGTCAAATGCACTATTACTGTTATATAAACTAAATAATTATGTAAATAACTGTTAAGAGAAGTTATTTAACTCTGTCATATCTTTATTATAATTTAATTTTCCATTTTGAAAATTTAATGTTCCAAAATATATCATCAATTCACTTTCATTTCATAAATTCATCTCGAATCCACATGAACTTAAGTGAACGCCTACAAGAAGAAATTCAGAAGGCGCATTTCGAAATTTTCAAATGAACAGACTTGTTTTGAAAAGGAGAAATACAAATCCAAGCTAGAAACCAATCTAAAAACCAGCCAACTAATTCTCAACATCCAACGTACTGGTCAACTCCAAGAAACTACAAACACTGCGGCTTCAAAAAACAGGTGATTATTTTAAGGTCGATATAAACACTGAAGAAGATATTTAGCAAAATTGAAATTGCTAATTTTGATGAGATTCTTCTATTTTGTTTTATGTACTTTCTAGCTATTTTCAATTTGAGCATTTTGTTCCACTAAAGCACTTTAGGCCTAACCCACAAGGATTAAAGTACAGTACTACCTCGTTTATCCAGACCTCATTCAACCGGATGTCTGGATTATCCGGAACAAAAAATAAAAAATTTAATCAAGGATAAAATAAAGCAAAAGCTTAAAGTTTCAAAATATTTTAATAATTACTGTATTTTGAATAATATTGTAAATAATATTTATAATAGGCCTATTTTGAAACTTTAAGCTTTTGCTTTATTTTATCCTTGAATATGGAGTTTCAACAAGAAATATCTGCTATTACATTAATGTTGATAAAAACGTGATTTCCTCAACACTACAGTGTCGCCTCAAGGTATTAGGTCGGGTTGTTGATGTACTGGGAAGAGAAAGTGGAGGAGCAATGACCTCTGCGTCACCATCCTCCTACCCCGATGCGGCATGACAGTGTGAAATAAATACAAACCAGGTGCATGTTTACAACGCATCATAAACCATCATGTCATTTTTACAACTTTATTGTTGTCGGGTTGCTAAGACTCAAGGGTGTAAATCAGTAAATGTGAACATTTTGTTACATCTTAAAGTGGTGCCGGCAGCTTTGGGAACCCACGTTCTTTTTTTTGGCAGTTGGCACATCACATCCCTAGTCAGGAGTATCGAGGACGTGAATGAGAATCGGCATAGTATTTAGAGGTGGGCGTTGTTACTGCTATTTATTTATATTCGTGTGTTAGCGTTTGTGCGTGGAAATGGCGACGAAACGAAAAGGTAATGTGCTTACAATGGCCCAAAAGTTAGACGCATTGAATCGTATAGACAGGGCCGCATTGAAACGTAACACTAAATTAAAACAGAGCAAGATAAATGACTTTTTTGTAAATAACAACTAAACCCTGTGTAAATTAAAAGCATGTGTAAATATTTCAGGTGTGTAAATAAATGTTTTTCATCATTTACAGTACATTGTGTAATTTCGTGTATTGTGTAAATTGAATAACTGTGTAAATATTGTGTTTTTTCATGACTTATAAATGGTAAGTTATCATTTTATATTTTGTTTTATTTATCTTTCTATAATTTTGGATTATCCGGATTTTTGATTAACCAGATCACTTCCGGTCCCAATTAGTCCGGATAAACGAGGTTGTACTGTAAAGCTAACATAATTTTGCTGTGTAATTAAACTCTTAAAACCAGCTAATAACTTTGAAAATCAAATTTGTGATTTCACTCATGATTCATCCTTGCATTTCATTCCATATTGAAGGAACAATAATTAACAATTGAAAAATTATTTACAGGCGGGCCTCGTTAACCCGCACGCACGGTACTCCGAACGCCGCGCTACCCCTTTCAGTTGCCATTTCTTAGAATTCCCATGTCACAACAACGGAAACGTAAACAAAGTAAAGGAGTAGTTGAGATGAGTAACTAGTCAGGTCATTTCACTGTTAGTACAAAGTTATTTGGAGAAATGGTTTTAACATACAGTACACAGTTTATTGTGTGACACATATTGTACTGTACTGTAGTTTTTAAATTTATTGCACAGTAATAAATTTTGTTTTAGATTATTTCTGGCGTTTTTTTGCATTTCCTCAGTAATCCGAACTTTTTGATAGTCCGAACGCCTCGAGCAAACAAATATTCGGATTATCAAGTTTTGCCTGTACTTTGCTAATTGAATATGACCTTAATAATATCATTTCTTTATCTATTTATGTTTGTATTTTGCCCATCCCCCAATTTGGGAAAAGTCTGCACCATTTTTTGAAATTCTGTGCTAATAATTTGGAACAGTGGCGGCGATAAGAACCCGCGGCCCCCCCGCAAGTTTGTTCATCCCCCCTCTCCTAATAATCTTTAAAAACATTATTATGGGTATTTCCACCTAAGCTTGCACTTGGGCTTGGCGCGGCAGTGTTGGCGGGGGGTGGGTGGATACTAGGCAAAGACCTTTCTGCGAACATTCCACTACTGACTCACAACATACTACAATTTCTTAGTTTTAACTACTGATGTAGACATCACTTAATAGAATTTCGTATTTCACCTATTCTAGCGCCTTCACGCAGGCCGCGAGGACAGTTAATGCAACCCGCTATGACTGCAGACAATGTTTTTGACCTAGGTTAGTAGAAAATTTCTATCAATTAAATTGGTCAAGTGTCAGTTTAGCTTATTTTAGTAATTTCTTGACAATACTCATAAAAATATTGTTATGATAGGGAGGGCTGTGTGGCAGGGCCCGTTGCGGGTCCGGGTCCCGGTAAAATTTCCCGAAAAAATCCCGGTCAAAGCTCATGGGCCCCCAGCTCGCGTTCCCCCAGCTCGAGGGCCCTGCGGGCCTGCTATTGCCGCCACTGATTTGGAATAGAATCTTGTAATATATATATACTTCCCACAGTTACAAATACAGACCAAACTTCCTGGTCACAGACCAAGACTAAATTGGTCACAATGCTTGACGAGTAACTTTTTGCAAAGTTATGTTTAGAAAAACACTCATTTACAGTTTAGATTAAATTATGTTAAGAACAAAATTATCATTTATTATTTTGAAGTTTTAATGAAGTAATCACACAGTTAACACTGAAGTATGACATTTGTAATTAGATGTTTCTATATACTTACAACATCTCACCATTTTCATTTGTAATATCACAGTTATTGTACTTGAAATTTAAAGTATACACTTCCTTATCTCCAACTTCTAAATCTTCAATGACAAACATCATCTTGTGTAACTATAAACCAATAAGCCATGATAATAAAACTGATTCTTTTAATACAAAAGCTTTATATATCAACACAAGTAATACATAAGCACTAAGTTATAAACATAAACAATCGATATAGAATCAATAATATAATTGACAAAATCAGAAACACATTTTTGTTATACTGTAGAAACATAATCAATTTATTTAATTATTTAATTTCTTCTTCATAACAATTGTTTTACTATCACTTAATTTTTTTTTCCATTCTTTATTTTTACAGTGTTTCAATTTGTAAAAACCCATCCCCCAAAAACCAAATAGAAACGAGCTGAAACTAAAGGTTACCAAAAATGTCAGTTCAGTTATGAGTTATCAATAAAAAGGAGATAAGTGAAAATGAACTGTAAAATGAAAAATGAAATCCTGTCTTTGAAAAAATAATGATATATTTAAATATGGGTGTAAACTTTCTTTGCTTATACTATAAGCACATCTCAAAGTAAACCGTATTTGATTAAAATCACGCTATTAATGATTAGGGTCAATGTCCATTTGTATATTTTCCCAGTTATTTCCTAACCCATTTTACTTTCAGTTTCTTTATACCACCTGAATCAATCTGTATCATAAAAATATAGGTTACATTTTTTTTCATTTCCACCATTTTGAAATTGAAACTAATTTTTTCAGTAAATATTTTACTTTAAATATAATTAACAAAGAGTAAGGTAAGTTTCCAATTCAAAGTACCCCCTACAGTATTTTCTATTTATAACAGTTTCAGAGATGGATATCATAACACTTTACATAACTCACTCTGTATAAAAAGCACTAGACTATTTCAAAGTGAAAATATTCTATTGATCATATGAACATACAGAGGTATAATAGCATCTACAAGTTATGCATGAGATAGAGAATTCCCTCCATATCTATCCCATATAACATTCACATTAAGTTTTTTTTATTGGTGAATATATATAGCCCAATTTTAAAAATACATATTCTAATATTTTTTTAGCAATATCGATTGATAAAGCAAAAGTTTTATTATGCCATGACCAAGCAGCACAAACAACAAGCTGGGAGCTACAGTTATACTTACATATTTCATACTCAAAACTTCCAAAGTAGCTGTAATGTTAGACATCATCTTCTGTACAAGAGGCAGATTATTATCTTTATGTAATATTCTAATGGGCATTCCTGACATATAACGTGTTTTATAAGCACTCTCAGGAAAAATATTACGAAGATAAGTAATGTTTGATAACGCAATCACAGTCAACTGCTTCATAAACATGACAGATTGCTGTATATCTTTTTCTGGATTGCAGAGAGAGTTTCCCCACTAAAACAACAACAATAAAAAACAAAATTTACTTGCTACTTCAAGCTGTGTTTTGTGTATAAGCCAATACTGTAATTTAAAATTGAATATATTGTAACATTTTCCTTTAAGTAATATTATGTCAATGTAAAACAGATAAATCTAAAGAATATAAATCCTAATGAAGCAATATATGGAAAGGAGGAAGTTAAATGAAGTTAGTTTTGTTCCAAAATTGTATGATAATTTTGTTAAGTGTTTTTTTGCAAAAGTTATAAATATTATTGATTTATTTAATTAAGTGATAATTAAATAATGAAGCTATAAAACACCTGCAATAAAAGTGAAACTCCCCATTTTTTAAATTAATTTGCAAATCTTGCTGAACAGACTATGAAGAATCAACTGTTTATAAAATTACTAATTTAGATACTATAGTAATGAATGAAAATACAATTGAGAATCAAAACATAACCTAATAAACATTCCAATATTTAAACCAGCAGTTTTTAAATTTTCAAAATTGGTTGCTATAGTACCAAGTGTAATTACAATTAACCTGTTAATGTAGATTAATGGGTGTTCCATTTAACTCCATACCTCAAATTAGTGAGTTTTTTTTATGTTATTATTATTATTGTAAATTGCTTTCATATTGTTCTTATTATATAAAAAATATGAATAAAAGGTAAAAAGAATTTGTTTAATTATTTATAATAACATATTTTCAAATATTTGTCCCCAAAACTGCATTACCTAACCTAAGCTCCGAAACATGTACAGGTGCCTTTTATAAAAATAGTTTACATTTTCTCTATCTTTTTTAAATATAATGAACATTACAAAAATAAATTATACAGTGGATTACAAAAATAGTTTATAAAATATGAATACCAATTACTTAGTCAAAAATTCTTCTTCGTGTGGTTTACAGAAAACACTCCGGCAGACAGAGCGGCACATCACAGTCTTTGCACATCCAGTGAGTATTTTGTCTCTTTTGAGGGCCAACGGTTGTATATTTGTACGTATATGTATGTATATAAATAAGTGGTGAAAGAACTTTTTGTACCATTTGCAAGATTTTCGTGCACTATCAGTCAAACGAAGTCGCATATCAGATTTGTTGATCAATCCCATGTTCTTGTTCTAGTCAAACACACTTACAGGTTTCCTTATAGGCAGATGAGTAGCATAATTCACCTTTCCACTATTGTTCTGTTCATTGTGTCTGTTGAGGACAACATATTGAAGTTCTTTCTATCAACCCATTTCTCAGCTAACAAGAAGTAGTAGGCCTATGTTTTGCACTGTATTCTCCAGATTTTAATTTAGGAAACTTTGCCATATCTTTCCTGTCTGTTCTAACTGTACCTACTTCTCCAGTTTGGTTGTCATGCAAACATTGAAATTTATAAGTAGGGGCTTGTATACCAAATATCGACATATATTGTATGCCCGATACTCAAATACGGCTCTGTTAGAGTTGTTACAACACATCCAGAAATGCCTAAATTTTCCTTTATTTCAATATTTGTCTCTTTCCCTGTGTATATAACCATATCAACAACAAACTCTGTTTTACAATCACACAAAATAAATAATTTGACTTCAAACCTGTGCCTTTTTTGGCATAAACTGTTTGAATGATAGTCTGCCCTTCCATTGTAAGAGACTTTCATCAAGACAGGTTTTTGAAAAGAATCATAACATATTTGAATTTCATTCTCAGAATATGTAAAACAGTAGAAATTTTTGCTAACCTGTCTCCCTTGATGCTGGCTTTATTGTTACAAAGTGTAACATTCTCAATAAATCCATAAACCTATCTTGAGACCATATTATTTAAAAAAATCGGAGTAGAAAGTAGAGGGTCAGTACTCCAGTAATCTAGAAACCTGTTTTTTTTTAAATTTTTTTAAAATATTTTTTATTTATTTTTTTTTTTTTTATGTGAGGCATAAGCATTATAGTAGCTAAAAAAGTGTAAATTTCAGATTCATTAGCATTATACCATTTTTGTAATTTAGATTTTTCTTTCAAAACTGAGTTACTTATTTATTCTGATTGCAATATCTATTCGTTTCTTTTACGATATTAGACACAAGATCTTTGTCAAATAAAATTTTTAAACAGTCACTTTCCTTACAATCTTGGTCTAGGTCTAAATCATTATTTATTCCTCACTTATTCTCATCAAACTGAAATAATTTGGGTTGAAACTGACAGGATTCCATGCTATTGCACCATTCATAAAGGTTTTGTGGTCCTACAAATACGTTATTTTCTTCGTCACTTTCAGGTTCTTCCATAATAACATTGTCATTGTCATTTACAAAAACACTGGTAGGCCTACACTCGTCTACGTTGTCCACAACACCACACAGATCCGAATGCATATTTGTAGCAATATCGTTCGCTATTTCACTGAAATACAATTCAGATTCCTCACTATATATTTCATCCTCACTCCCAGAATCCATAATATATTCCCGAATGTGATCAATGCTAAGATTTTTACGATTAGCCATTTTACAATCAAAGAAGAAACAACAAAAACCAAATATGTTTGCAAACACAAGTTATGCAATGACTGTGTTAGAAGCGGCAAAGCAATGTATTGTCTGGTAGGGAATGCTCATAAACCACATCAGAATGAACTAGAACTAAAATAGATGTTTTATATTCCCAGCCAACAGATCACAGAATACAACAAATCAAATATTAGTTCAGCCGCAAAGGTTGCTGCATTCCTATAAAAAATACAAATATCATACCACATACATTGCGTAGTTACTATTATTGGCACATGGGAAGGCTGCCACAGACCATGCGGTGTTATTAACCAACGGGTAAACCTAATAAGGCTAGGATTTTGTACTTTTAAATTGCTAATTTAAGACAGAAATAATGGATTTTCATACTTGAAAAGGATCTTTCCAACTTAAGGATGATCCAATTGTTTATTAATGAGATATGTAAAACACGATTTCATGATATTTCTATATTAAATAACATAGGGGTATCAACTGGACATTTACCAAAAAGTAAACAACACAATATAGGTTGCAACATCAAAATAGGTATAAGTCTAACTAGGCATTTGTAAAAAAGCCAAACTATAGGCCTACACTATACAAAGATAGAATTTTGTTTTGGTGAATTTATTTATTGATTCTAAAAAGAGCTTTTAATCCACATTTGTATATTAGTTCACAAAATGGTAAAAAAGTCTATAAATGATATTTTCAATTATAGATATATAAGTATAAAAATGTAGCAAGTTTAGTTAGGGAATAAATAAAGTAACATGCCAAATTAAAAACCTAATATTAGATAATTATTAATCTATTCTATTGAAATGTACAAATTATTCATCATTAGTCATCTATGAATTATTAAAGCAAAGCAAAAAATTTAACCAAAAGGGAAACAATAATTGTTTTAATATTTAGGCCATAGTAACTTACTATAAATAGGCTTTTATCAAAATGTAAAGTTTATCACTTACTAATTCCTTGAATGAATTAGTTGCTTCATGAACTATCTGGCTACAAAACGACATTATACTTCTGTTATTTCAAATAAACTGAATATCATAAATATATTGCTGATGCGTAGATCTGGAGGGAAAATAAGTATAACAACTTTTTCAAAGATTGCTTGTGACTAATAAATTATTAACAAACGAACTCTAAAACAATCTTACCAATTCAAAGAACAGGAAACGGAAAACAAAATTTTCAGTTAGAAAACATTGCAAAACAAAACATCATAATATTTGGAATATACAGTAATAAAACTTGAATATTGAACATAGAGGTATAACAACTATATGTAAAACTGTTATTATGTTCAAAGTCGAAAAAGTCTCAGTCATCATCGCCTTATAAAAAGGAATATTTCAAAAAACAATAAAATGTTAACATGTTTATTGTTAAAACTAAAAGATATGGACAAAGAAAAATAAAAAAATGTATAAGCATCATTATTAATCAATGAACAAAAGTAGAATTAAATGTGTCCAATTTTGTAAACCGGTTGCTCAGGTAAACCGGTTGAACTGTACAGATTTCATTTGGTCTAAAGCTTAAATCAATTATTTCTTCATGTTGATGTTTAGTTTTACCTGAATTTTAAAATTTTAGGTTCAAAATCAAAGTTTAAAAGTGATAATTGCTACGAATTATTTAAATTTAGTTTATGGTAGGTCTACTTATTGTAGCTGTAGTTTTATATAGCTAATTATAATATATAGTTTTATATATAATAAATAACTAAACACGTTTAAGAGTTTATAAAAATAACTTAACTCTAAATTCTCAAATTATGACCAATTGCCAATTTTATTTTTCATTTTAACCACTTCGTCCCCCCTCCTAAAAAATAATAAAGTGTAGACGTTGTACATAGAGTACAAATATTTCTCTGAGATGTAAATAGGTTTGGCAAGCCTGAAGAATAAACATCTGTTATCTTCTGTTATCTATTTATTTTGCACTTTGCAGACAATTCAGACATGGATGTCTTTTTGTTTGTTTGTTGTTTGGAATGTTTGGATTCTGAAGAGAAAGTGGTTTATCAATGTTAGTGATAAAGAAAAAGTCTTTTCAGCTTGTCTGGTTTTTGTTTAATTTTAAAAGCTGTAAACAAATTGACTGATGTAACCTGAAAGTGAATATTTTTCCTTATGGATGATATTTACGTGTTTATATTTATTGTAATTTTTTGCCATTGCTGTTTTTATTTTATTGATACACTTTTTAAGGTAAATATGCCAAGATATTAAGTAATTGTTTAATTTGATAATTATGTATTGTACCTGTCCTTGGTGCAAAATTTTTTTACTAGCCTATATACCTTATTTTGAAACAATTATAGGGCCTAATCATATTTAATGTTGGAACACACTTTTCAAGTACAAAAGGGGTAATTATCGGTTGTACCTCGTCCTCCGATTTTTCTGGAAAAAAATATGAAAATAAAGTAGGCCTATTTATCTTGTAATCAAAGGATCAGATCATATTATTGGTAAATATCAAGAGAAGTTGTCCGATTGATTTAAGTGTCAAATCTCGGCAATTCCTCTTTGAAATTGCATTTTTCCTATCATTTCAATACTTATTAAACACACTTACCACTCTTTATCTTTCACAATTTATTATTTCTATCCTAAATCAGCGATTTAAAATGATATATGGCATTTAGAGGTTGTTTTGAATATATTTTGTCATTTATTTAAAATCTATCGATGGTTTATTATTCTGCGTGGAAAATAGTCCTGTTTTAAGCACTGTCAATATGATATATATATATATATATATATATATAAACATGGGTACCTCTATATATATACTATGTATATTTTTACCTTACTTGACCTGTAGTTCTTTTAGTACGTAAGTCTGGGTTTTAAAGAGCTAGTCATCCTGAACCTTATATCATAAAAGAGTAGTAATATCAACTTGTAAAAGTGAATGAAGTGCTCATGCCTCCCAGGGGTGAATTCAATATGGCTACCTGATTAAATATGTTAAAATTTGTCAATTTCATAGATTGTAGAAGTGAATAATGAATTGTGAGGAAAAAATCACACGCTTTGTTCATTAAATTCTATTTGATAGAAAAAAACGCTATTTTGAAGCGGAATTGCAGAAATTTCGCATTTATATCTCTCGCACAACTTCTCTCCAAATGTACGATATTATTTGTTGGAAGAAACGTTTCAAGTCCCAACATGAATTTTTCACTGATAATAGAAAACAAGAGAATACAGCTGTTGTTATTTTATGGTCTAATAACAAAAGCCTATGTTAATATGTATGTATACATTAGTCAAGTTAGTATATGTGTTATTGCTACCTTATTTTCAAACAATCTAATAATTTTTAATTTCATAAGACACTTAAGTCAGAAAATGCATTTGTTTATTAGAAAATAGGCTGTATTAAAGTATGTAGTCGGCTTCACAGTTAGTATCGTTTAAGGTGTGTAATGTACGAAACGGGACATAAGTGATATAGGTGAGGTCTGTTCAGGTGGTTGTGTATATATATATATATATATATACTATATAGCCATCTGACCAGACCTACTTTTAAAGTCACAAAATCCATTTGTTTGTTAAAAAATTGACGATATTAAAGTATAAAATCAACTTCACAGTAAGTATCATATAAGTTGAATAAGTTATGTAACGGGATGTAAGTGACATAAGCAAGGTCTATTCAGGTGGCTATTATATAATATATAGTCACCTAGGCTAGGTCTGGTCAAGTGACTTTATATAGCCATCTGACTAGACCTATAAAGTAATTAGTATTTAGCAATACAAATATATACTCATGTTACAAACAGTAATGAAACACAATTTGCATACACCATTGGGATAATAGCCTAGGCATGATTCTTCATTATATAACTTCATAATATTAAGCTATTATACGCATGCCTAATAGATATACTATATATATATCGGCCAGACTTAATAAAACAAGCTATCATACATTCAGTGATTTGATGGACATAGAAACTAGTATTAACGTTGGCATTCATAACCTACATGCTGGATTTCGTACTTTTATAAATCTCATTTTCTACTAAACTACCGTAATGGTTTTTGGGACTTGAAACATTTCTTCTGACAAATAATAAGATCTGATCCTTTGATTACAAGGCAAATACTTTGTTTTCATAATTTTTATATAAAAATCCGAGGACGATGTACAACTAATAGTTACCCAAAAATTATATTAGTTAAATAGAAAATAAGAAATGTAGGCTAAAATAAGGAACTTGACTTGAAAGTAACAAATTGACCTATGCGTATGGTTTGCGTAGGTTACAAAATGGGACAACAATCGGATATTGTATGATGATGCATGTGCATTATATTATGTCATCTGATAGCTTAATATTATAACAGTATATGATTGAAGGATCATGAGAAATAGCTGGGTAAATATGGAGTGTACATGCCAGTTAAATTTAGTGGCGAAAAATCATGAAATCGTTTATTTCCTATCACAATTTAAAAGAATTAGATCATATTTGATATTGGAAGACTTTTTTGAAATGCCAAAATACATTAATTTAATAGAAAATGACTATTCTTAAAACAAAAATTCTAGGTATGTAGGTTACTAGATGTGTATGTTCATCCTTAGTACTACTAAGTCACTTTAGTGAATGTCTCATCGCTCGATGTTATTGTTATGACTACGTTAGTCAAGTTAGTGAAAGTCTTTTCCAGCAAAGTTTATGTTTTAGGCCTATACAATATCTCAACATATACTTATTTAACATGATAATTATTAATGTACTTATTAGGTCTGGTTAGGGCTAGGTAATATATAGGCTAGGACCGTTGTTTCATTACTCTTAATTCTAATAACGTTCTAATATTAGAGTAGCAATCAATATTGCGAATAGTATAAACTATACACGTAGGTTGAGCTGGATTTTGTACTTTTATATTTCTACTAAACTAATTAATGTATTTTGCTACTTCAAAAAACTCCATATTTACCGAAATAGGAATGGAGAGGTCAGTATATATATAAAAAATATAATCAGTATTTATAAAATACTAATAAAATAATTAGTCCTTAGCATGTAAAATATATTTCTTAATAATGTTTTTTACCTTAATATTTGGTGGTTATAATTTTGAAGCTGCGACGAAGAAATGGTGAATTCATTCTTTTGGTTTATATCTTGTCTTAAACAACCGATCAGACATTCACTGGTTTGATGAACGTAATGATACTTACTAACCTAACCAGACCTGGATTTTGTACTTTTATTTGTGTTATTTTGGTATCTATTTACTGTAGCCTTACTTTAGGAATTTTTAAAATTCTTTTGCTGCATACCTTACTTCTTAAGAATAAATAATGTTTTTAATGCGGAAGTCACTTTTTTCATCGAAAAATTACAATTTAAGAACTATGATATCTACATATTTATAGGTTAGACATAACGGCAAAGGTTCACATTCACGTCTAATACGTTACTAAAGAAATTACAATGTTTAGAGATCCATAATTCATGTGAACCGAGTAGCTACGAAATTATATCGGCCTACATATTAAGGTAAGGAAATTATTAACTTTAATAAACCTAAGATTAATACAAAATACAACATGGTTTGATGTCTGTACAGTGTTCTACAATCCATATGCGTGAACCGATTGAAATTTGTTATGTGGGCGTATTTGTGTCATATCTCGGGAAATTTTCCTATCATTATCATGAGATGTAAGATTGATAAAATAGTGAAACAAACCGTGCAAAAACCATGCACAAAGTCTCTCTTTCATCTACAGTATCTCCAAAAAAAACCTAAATTATTCATCATCCAAAGGGATAGTTCAGTAGTTATCAGTCAAAAAGTGAAAATAAATCATGAACACCGTCTTTGGGGGGGTTCAAGCTTTTTCTCTCTTGTATCATCTGCAAAAATATTACTTGATTAAAATTAAGCTTTTATTGGTGAAGGTAAAGTTCATTTTAGTTATTTTCCTAGACTAAACAAATATTTAGGTTATACTATATTGAAATTCTCAGGGGCTCACTTATAGTGAATACATGTGTGGCTAGTCCAAGGGTAGTTTTGAGTTAGATTTCTTT
This sequence comes from Aphrophora alni, assembly GCA_963513935.1. Lineage (NCBI taxonomy): Eukaryota > Metazoa > Arthropoda > Insecta > Hemiptera > Aphrophoridae > Aphrophora > Aphrophora alni. Next base: position 125,461,589 of record OY740769.1, on the reverse strand, counting down.
CATCTTTTGTACACAATCTCTTTTGACCAACTCTAGTTCTAATAACTCTAATACCATTAGATTATGTAAGGCTTACGGGTCTTTCTTTCATACCTTTTCTTTCTTTTAGGTGATGATTTTTTTTATGTGAAACCGGAAGTTATTCATTTTAAAACAAAAAAAGAAGAAAAAATAAATTATGCCGTTGGTTTATTATAATGTTACACAGTATGATCCAATACTGTGATGTATAGCTAAATCTACAGGGTGTTTTATTTAAAGAAATGTGTAGTATTATAGGGTATGTATTATAAACCATAATTACAAAATAACATTGCTCTAACTTTCTCTTATACAAAATCAAAGGTCACCCTAATCATCTTGTGTGAGTGAAGTGACCCTTTGTTCACCCACACTCCAACTTTGATATAGTATAATGCCCAAACTCCTCAAAAGACCCATTCTATTCAATATTACCACAACACCGTTAAATTCTACCCATACCCATAATTAAATCCTAATGCTGTATCTTCAAAATAACATGATCTAGGATGTAAATACTCTTTTGGAGGAAAACATCATAAAAACTTCAGAGCTTATTATTAAGGTAACCATCGATAGTAGAGAGTTGAATAAAAATATAATTTTACCTCTACCCAGTCTGCATAGAAATCAATATGCAAAAAATGGGAAAACTCAAACTACAAAAGTTTAGGTTTTACCATAACAGAAAACGCATTTTTGCACATCTCGGTAGCAAACATGTAATTTGAATAAACTTGTTTTAATACATCTTTTTGTTTAACTAAACTAATTAAATTCGTTAAATTTGTATAATATGAAGTCTTGTTTTCAGTAGTAGTGGATACGCTAATATTTTGTTGCTATTCGTATGTTTTATTTCGTAAATATCAAATTTTAGGTTACGCCCAGACTAAACCAATATGAAATATTAAGTCTTTGATATAATGACAGAAAGAAAGGGAACAAACACGTTTTAATTTGAATATTTTTATATATTTCTTCAATATATTATCAATTACAGAAAGAAATATTGGAAAAAGGAAACTTTTACATAGCATAGATTTTACAATATAAATTTTTAACTCGGAAACTATTAGAGGTAGGGCATTCTAATTAGTCTCTTCCTTATTCCTTTCAATTTTCAAGTGGTAAAATATTAGGGCTTGCATGTTCATAACCTAAAAAATCATTCTCAAAAAAATTTTTGTCGCATCTAACATATTTTTAAAAGTGTCAAAACTGCTTTTCACAATGGTAATATGTAATTGTCGGGATTCTTGAACGTATTCAAACTTAACTTTAAAACAACTATTTCTATGAGAGTTGCTTTCATTTAAGCTTTCAAGTAAACTTCACTTTATTACTTCCCAGAAAAGTAATATTTGTGTGTTCATTGGATGGCAGGGCAATAGGCAAAAAGGTTTAGGGACTATTATTGTATATGGGCTGGCTTTTTATTTGTAACCATTGAAGCATAAATGTTCAAGTGACAATTTTCAGTCAAGTCATATTTATTATGACAATTTTAAAAGTCCTACCATAAGAACTCTGATATGTTTCTAACATCTATACTTTATTATACAATTTTATGTTTGTTAGTTTGTGGGAGCTTAGTACAAGTATTTGGAAAGATGTTTTGTTCAATAGTTTTGACAGTTATACCATTCGATAGAAAATTAAATGGGCTACATAAATTTACTCTTGACGTGTTATATAAAAATTTACTGTTTTTTGGGTCATTTTCAAAACTTTTAAATGACCACCATTTTGAATTTTAATTGAATTCTTGAAACAATTTTTTTTTTTTTTTTTTTTTTTTTCAAACTAGGTCTTTATTTTGATGAGTACCGTGAAAAATTTCAACTCAATTGGTTAAGCCGTTCTAGAGATATAAATTATTTAGTAAAAAAAATAAATAAATAAATGGTGGATACTGGTTTTCGAATATATGTTTATAGGAACTTTTTTCTTTATTTTGAACCATATAACCTCCCCATAAATTATCTCCGCGCATTTCAAAAAACACTGTATATAATCTGGGTGAGATGTTTCGTATACTATCACATCAAATAAAACATTTCATTCCAAAAGTGCTTTACATCCAATCCAGGATATGTATTACACAGACTTCAGCTGCAGGAGTTTGAAGTATCATTTTGCTGGATAGCTGGGCATTGTGGAATTATACGAAACACAAAAGTTGACGAAGCAGCAAAGGAAGCTACAAGGCAGATGCTAGTTACACAGCGGGTTATGGCATCTGACTTTGTATCATCTGTTAAAATCAATTTTTATTTTCTATTTAAATGTTATGTATGCTAGGGGATGTGTTTTTGGTTATTATAATCATCTATGATTTTAAGTTAAGTCATTGACTTGTACGAAAACTTCACTCTAGAACTGGCTATCTTTTAAACATTTTGTAATCGTAATCATATTATTCGATAATTCGTTAAAACATTAACTATCCAAATAAAATATTTTGAATGATATCTTTTCTTTTTAATGAATTATAAAATCTAGATATATTCCAAAAAAATAAAATATGTAAAAAAAACTTGGCCATACAATAGTATTGTAAAAATTTAGAAGCAAGCACTTAAAAAAAAAAAAGAAAAAAAGAAATGAAATGAAATTCAAAAACCAAATATGTGAAATTAAATATATGTCTGACTCCTTTATTCAGATTGTTTTGAAAAATGTACATTATACAAGAACTGAAAAGTTGTGCTAACATAATTACACTACTAACAAATAATAAGCAGTTACACCATAAGATGCCAACTATGCCAATGCCATGGCCATTTGAATTGCACTAGTTCCACCAACCGAATCGGTAATATTGTATGCGTGAAGCTAAAAATGCCAAATCTATTTTTCCAATGAAATTATAAGTTCAATCTACAAGAGATTTATAAGTGTCGCAGTGGAGAGAAGCCTCTATGGGCCCTTTCGCTCCCTTAATAAGAACCTATAAGTTTATCAAGCAATCTTTGATTATAATTATGTTGTTTAGTGAGATGTTTTGAGCATTGCTTACTCGCAAGGGCTCACTTATAGTGAATACAGATTTGGTAATCCCGAGGGATCCTATCTGGATCTACACTTTTCTTCATCTATTCTTAAGTTAAATCACTTTCTTTCGTCTTTCCTCTTTCGACCCAATCGTTATTAGAGTGTTCAAAGACTACGACTCTCTATTCCATGCCTTTTTCTTTTTCTTTTTTTCCCCATGGCGTTGCTTAATGACTTAGCCACAAGAGATAGAATTTTTGAAAATAACCTAGCTACTTTAGCCAGTTCTAGGGTTAATTGCTAATTTTCTGAATTTCTCTGTAAACATAGATCTAAAAAAATAATCTGTTCTATACATACACACATTGAACATGTCTTAGTAGGTAAAATGTTGCAAGTATACTGAAAAATTAATGGGTATAAATTAAATACCTATTGTATAAATTAAATATACAGTGAAACTTCCCTTAACGGACACTTCTAATTAGCGGACACTTATAATAAATGGACATTTTTGTATTCCTCGACTGGAATCATGCTTTTCTGGCCTTTGTAGTGTTTCTAAATAACGGACTTTCTCAAAAATTTACACGGACAAGACATTGATGACCAACGGGTCAGTTGAAACTTCTGAATAATTTACAGCGGAGCATAAAATATCACCTTTTTTTAGGATCTTGAAACACATATTGCAATGTTTGTTCGGTAATTAGCCGGAAGTTTACTTCCTGAAAACTAGGTTTGCTTTGTATGTGTCTTTTATACACAGCAGTCATCAGTGTCCTTTAAGAATTCAGGTGGAATAAAGTTACCATGAGAATAGTGTGTAGTATAGTTGTGAATTGTGATGTCTCTCAAACAAAAACATTTAACTTTAAGCCTTACATAGTTTGATTTTATCCCTTTTTATAGTATTTACATTTCCCTAATTTGCCTATTTGTTTATTCAGTATTGTAGTACAAATGATTAATAAATAAAGAATATTATTTAATTTACAAATTTGTGTTTTATTGTGTATTTTTGTGATATTAAAACCATTATGCCTGTTGTACTATACAAACTTTGATAATACAGTAGACAGTCGTGAAACAATACCAATTTTTATTTACTTTAGTAATTTATTTTACTTTTATCAACCGTATATGCATTAAAGTAAATATATGCATAAAATTGGAGATTTTGTTGGAACAACTGTTTAGGCGCTTAAAAAATAAATAAATAATTTTAACAGGAGATTTCAACATAAACATTTCAAAAAATAACAGGGAAACTTCTAAATTCCTTGAAATCTTAAAATCGTACAATTTAGTAGTCAATTTTCAACCGATGAGAATAACTTCCGATACTTCAACATGTATTGACAATATATTCACAAATTTTATACCAAAAAAAGCTGATATGCACGAACCAGGTTTGTCTGACCATAGGGGACTTTCAGTTCAGTTTGTTGCATGTAAACAACATTGTAAAACTATAACAAAACTGTCATACAAACGAACTTTTAATGAGACAAATTTAAATCTCTTCACTTCTCGGTTGGGCACAAATAGTTTTTCTGAGTGGGAAATTTCCCTGGATAATATAAATAAAAACTACAATCTGTTTTTTACAACATTAAATAGATATCTTGAAGAGGTATGTCTTCTAAAAAGGTCCAAACCTTTCAGACGTTTCAATGTTGTTCCATGGATAACGAAAGGCATTAGAGTCTCCTGTAATAGAAAGCGTGCTCTGCATGAAATTTTGAAGTCCCAAAACTGCCCTGCTGAGATATTAATTTATTATAAGAGATATTGTAATGTATTGAGAAGAGTCATTCGGGATGCAAAAACCATGTCAAATGATAGGTATATTTTAAATTCTGAGAACAAGGCAGAGGCAATGTGGAATATTGTTCGAGTTTAAACTGGAAATTCTAATGTAAAACAAAATCGTGATATAATTCTGCAAAAAGGTGCTAAGGTAATTGACCAACCTATGCACATTGCAGAATGTTTTAACAAATTCTTTATACATGTCACAGGAACTGAACCTGAAGTTAAATGAGAGTGAGGCAATCTGTTTGTTAAAAAAAAGGAAATTGGAGTTCAAAACTCTTTGTTCATTCGCCCTACAAGCCCTTCAGAAATTTACAAAATTATACTAAGTTTAAAAAACAAGAAGTCTGTTGGCTGGGATAATATTCCAACATCAGTAATTAAAGCCAGTGCTCATGTTATCTCAAGGCCACTAGCCTTACTTATAAACCAGTCTTTTGAAACTAGAATATTTCCAGAACACTTAAAATATTCCATTGTAAAACCTATTCATAAAAAGGGTGATATTAAAGAAATTACCAACTACCGTCCTATAACTATTGTCTCAGTTTTTTCTAAAATATTTGAAAAAGTAATGATGAAAAGAATCGTTTCTTTTCTTACTAAGTACAATATATTGAACAAAAATCAGTTTGGTTTTCGCAAGGGTCTATCAACTTCCTCAGCCATTTTTTCGGTAGTAAATACTGTGATAGACGCTATAGAGGGGAAAACTCAAATCGCATCTGTCTGCTGTGACCTCTCAAAAGCTTTTGATTGTGTAGATCATTCGATCTTGTTACAAAAGCTTGAATATTATGGTATACGTGGGAAGGCAAGCAGTTGGATAAGCTCATATCTTTATAAGAGAAAACAGAGAGTTATCTATACTGACAGTGCTCTAAACTCTCACCATTCTAAATGGGAAGTAGTCCTGCGTGGTGTTCCTCAAGGGTCAATATTGGGACCATTGCTTTTCCTTATTTATGTAAATGATTTGCCTCAAAATGTTAGACAAGCAGAGGCAGTGTTATTTGCTGATGATACTACTTTAACAGTGGTGGGCAAAAATCATGCAGATTTGGCTGAGTCAGCAGAGTTAGCAATGCCCATGGCGGAAGATTGGTTCTCTGTAAATAACTTAAAACTGAACGTGACAAAAACAAAGTTAATTCAGTTTGGTCTACAGTCAAATCCTAACCTACATGTAAAAAAAAGGTAAAGAAATAATCATGAGCACAAAAATGTTAAATTTCTTGGCATTACCCTAGACGCAAATTTAAATTGGAAAAGTCATGTTTCAGGTTTGGCTGAGCAACTGGCGCCAGTTTGTTTTGCTCTCAGAATGATTTCCTCTGTGACTAGTTTAAAAGTAATAAAAGCCAGCCAGTAATATTCTGCTCATATTGGTTCTCGGCTAAGATATGGGGTGGCATTCTGGGGGAACTCTGTAGAGTCTATAAAAATATTTCGCCTACAAAAAATAATTTTACGCTCAATGTTTCATCTGAGGTATAAACAATCGTGTTTTCATTTTTTCAAAAAACAATATTTTAACCTTTCCGTGTATTTATATCTATGAGACGTTAATTTTCTTTAAGAGCTACCATAATTTATTTGAAGTGAATCAGCACCACCACAAATACCCTATCCGTCAAAAACTATAACAATATCCTGTCCACAGACTAAAATTTTTTGAACGTGGAATATATTACTCGGGTATTAAATTGTTCAATGCACTACCGGAAAAAATTTTAAAAAATGGATTCTATCCAGAGTTTCAAGAGTTCACTCAGAGGCTACCTTCTAGAAAATGCATTCTACTCTGTGGAAGAATATCTGGCCAGAAATACTCAAACCAATTCTGCTAATGTCGGGTATGACTTATGAATGAATTGATCCATAATCTGCCCTGCATTTGTCTCAGTTATAGCCTTACTTGTTAAATATGTATTTGTGTGTATGTAATATATATATGTATATATTTGTTATATTGTATTGTGTAATTATATGTTTGTAAATATGTGATTGACTAATGCAGGAATGTAAACTGTATTTAAAAATACTTGTGAATTACTTGTAATATAAGTTATTGTAATTATTACAAATTTAATTTTAATTTTTTTATGTGACTCTTGCTATGCGAATTATGTTTGTCAACAGCAACAGAAATAAATAATAATAATAAGTAGTGTGCTTTTACTATGTATAAGGTTGTTAAATGCTAATTGTGAATTCTCAGTGACAAAAGTGTCAACATAAATACAGTACATGTAACTGTACTGTTAGGTTCATCATTAAAATATTCTGAATGTGTTCAATATCGTTATAAGACGCTATTCTGATGGTTTACCATGAATTATCAGCCGGTTTATATAATAATTGCATCTCTCCCAATAGAAGACTTTTAGGAGGGTCCGAACAATGTCCGTTATTTGGAAGTTTCACTGTACCTAATTTACGTTACAGTATGTTTTTATATATTCTCAGAAGCTTACAATAATGTTGTGGGACATCGAAATTGTTCATGATTGATATGAATTCAAGGTATTACTGAAAAAACATATCTCTTTTATTGAATTTCGTTAAAATAATTTTTGTTTAATCTAAGATATGTAAAGGTAATATTTCCAAAAGAAAAAAATTGGTGGAAATACTACACACCTAAACAACAAAAATATTAAAATTAAGCTTAAATCAATTTATGTATTTTAGACTATGTCGGCTGTCAATATTCTATCATACCTATCAACTTTCTACATTGAATGAGATGGAAAATAATCATTACTCTTTGTTATATATGTGATTGTTATATATTTCCGAATTTAATCAGTGTTATGAAATAATTATGAATTTATATAATAAATTCATGTGATAATTACGTTAATATAATTTAACGTAAAATTAGGGAAATTATTGATAATTCAAGTCTTTTTTACAAACCGCCATTTTTATTATTTCGATTTTCAGTGAATTCTTAATAGATTATCTACAGTCGTGATCACAGTTACCAATGCGCTTGTGCAAAGTATAGTATTATACTGTTTTGACGTCTGCTTTTGTCTTAAGTCTTTACGAACTATTGAAGGTTTTCTTAGTTACAATATCATGTAAAACTTTACCTAACTTGTACTTGATAAAGAATATAATTTGTTATAGCCTATAATCGATTACTGTAGTTTATTTAATATGTAAACTAGTTTACTTAATCAGGAAAGCTTTGGACATGTACATTGCTGATTATCAAATCAAATTAAGAATTTTCCATATTAAAAAAAATTTAAACAATTAAATTATAAACATGAGCTAGGACAAATTTAGGTAAGGTTAGTTCCTGAGATGATATTCCATCTATATAAACATACAATACTTATTACAGACAAAGTGTATTGATAAAAAATTAAAAATAGACAAGTAACACAAGTAATGTGTTTACACAAATCGATCCTAGTAACTTAACTGTAATGCTCCATAGAGTAATACATGACATCAATTACTCAAGACTGAAGATAGCCACCTAGCATACAACAAAATACTTGGTAATTGCTTAATTTCAGATGATGCTTATTTTTTTAATAAATGTTTCGAATTGTTTCCAGGAATTTTTTCTTTATAGATAGTTGGTTAAAAAAAATTATTATTTCATCACAATTCTATCAAAAGTGTTTCTACAGAAATACCAAATTTAAGTTTAAGGCTTTATGATTTGTTATTAAATACTATCAAAACTAAAATATGTATGTATATTTTATTTCCAGACTTGCTCTCATGTCCCATATTTGTATCTGCTGCAAAATACTGGTTTCCAAATAAAATTTTTAAGAATTCAATGGTTCACAACTATTTTTAATAGAGTTATACAAAAGTGGGGTTCATTTCGACCTAAACTTCAGCTAGCATGGTTCTCGGCAGGAACTTGGATGGCTATAGGATTAATGCCTCTAGCATTGGCCTTATTAATCCGCTCCATATATCTCAATTTGAAACATGGTGTGAAAGAAGAAACTGCAACATCTTCCTTGGATTCCACAACACTGCAACCAATGGTAATAAGTTACTAATAATTCAGTTATTTCACAAGATAGTATAGTCTAAACAATTATGTTATTTTTTGTTTTCTATTCAAGAATAATAATTTATACACAAATAATTTTTATATTTACATGAGAGTAGAGTACCAGATACTTGAGACCCAGATTGGGTTGGGGTGTATGGTAGGGGCTGGTATGAGGTGTGGTTGGGCATGGTTATGTATGGTGGGGTGTGGTGAAGGATGTTGGAAGGTGTGGTTGGGTGTGGTTGTGGATGGTGGGAGGTATGGTGGGAGGTGTGGTGGAAGATGGAGGGAGGTGTGGTGGGAGGTGTTGTGAGAAATGGTAGGAGGTGTTGTGGGAGTGGCTGGGGTGTTGTGGGAGAGGCTGGGGTGTTTGGGTGTGGTGGGAGATTGTGGAAGGTGTAGTGGGAGTTGTTGGATCTTGACGTCACATGTACACTTTGACATCTGTAACATCAAACCGTGTTACCCGAAGGCGAACACACTACTGAGCGATCGTGTACTAGCCGAGTAGTTCCCCCATAGGACCCCCACCACCTCCCACCAGAGCCCCCACTATAGGTTTTACTCTGAATGATATGCCTGTACATTTCGTAGAAGTCTCGACACGTACCCCTTACCGTAAGATGTACAGACTTAATAAATAAATTTATATGTATATGACGTGTACAAAAAAATGTATGAAAATATGTGTTACAATAAGTGTTGTGTATTTATAAGTGTTTGAATGGACATAGCAGCTGGCCTGATGATGCTGCCTGTGGCAGTGAAACATGTAGCCATATAAAAGGTAAAATAAAAATACAGACTACATTAGACAAATATAAATAATATATATAAAATAAAATATATGTAGTTCTAAGGCTATCAACAATGAATATAATGTGTTAATTATGAGGTTCCTCCGTCGGCTACCAGGGTTTAACACCGGTCAATCACGTCTAGAGCGCAGACAAATCTATGCTCACCACAGCCTACTTGTATCATATACGTGTTGCACCTAAAACCCATGACCAAAGATAGTTAACCTAACCTATCTCTAACTTATGTCTATTATAATGTATGAAAAGTTTATGTTCCTACTTTTGCCTAAACCTATGCTTACCACTCAGCCCACATGTGTTTTGTACCTGTCCAATCCTCGACAAGTGTTACACGAGACTCTGTGTTTAAGATGTATGTGTGTGTTAGTCTTATTATAGATGATGTTTTTGCAAACTATTTAACAACCAAAATATACTTTTACCAACCGATTCACCATCCCCCACCACACTCCGCAACCCAATCTGTGTCTCAAGTATCCGGTACTCTACTCATGAGTATTGAGTCATTCACTAATACTTAGAAAAAATAACTGTAAATTATTTAGAACTAACCTGCAACTAAAACAGACAATGTGATTCAAGAATTATTGATGGAACTATTTTCTTCCAAAATTGAGGATAAAATCATCTATGAATTTAGTCCACACATTTGTTCAGGAATAGTCATTTTTTTTTCTGAAGAGGGGGGAAATTAGCATCCGCACCATCAGTGGCCCAGCAAGACCGACTGGTGTGTGGGGCTGTACCACCTGTACGACCCACTAAAACCCTTCCTCTTTTATCTAAACCTCGTTGAGATTTCCATCCTGGACCCGCGTTAACATTACTCAAGATGGCTGTTCTTCGCTAGATTGGCGTTTGCTCTGTTCTGCTAATGCTGCTGTTGCTTCACGTGTTTTGGTCGTCGACCAGACCGTTCTGTTTCTTCGTCTGTAAAATTGTCTGCATATACTTAGCTACGGCGTCCCAGTTATCCTCCTTCTTCAGCATAAGCTCTACCGTGTTTTCGGGGGTGAATTCTCCGATCTTTTTTTCTCATTACTCCTCTTTGTAGGCGCCATTGGCTGCATATGAACAATGTGTGTTCTGCATTGTCTACGGCTTGTCCGCAAGTGAGACCCATAGGGCTTTCTACTTTTCCTTGTTTGAACAGGTAGGAACGGAAGTAACCGTTTCCAGACAGCAGTTGGGTCAGTTGACCTCCCCATGACTCCTCTCTATCCAACCTTTCACATTTGGTAAAAGGCGCGCAGTTCATCTGCCTCGGCAATCCGCGTCATTTCTTTGTTGCCACCGGTCCATGGTCACAGCCCTTTCTTCTTCCTGCGATCCTGACTCTGCTGATGACTTCACCAGCTCTTTCAGCGTTAAGTGTTTCTGTAATGGCTAGTACTGCCGGTTCTGATACAGAACATTAAGCACTGCATACTTTAAGAGCAGCTTTGCGCTGCACCCTGGCTATTCTTTTGCGATGAAACTCTTCAGGAATAGTCATTGTAATATTAACTTTACCAATATAAACAATTTTTTTTTTCATATCAAGTTTTTTCTTATATATTTCTTATGGAGAAAAGTTCTATCAAAGTGTTATTAATTTTCACACCTTACAAATTTTTTGTGCAAGTTAAAAAAATTGGTAATGTTTTGTAATTTTTTGTATTTTTGAAAACATCAATCAGGCTTCAAAGTGCACAACTAGACCAACCAAAGATGTGGTTAATGAAAACGCCTTGAAAATCTGTTTAATGTCATTCTGTAGAAAAAATACACTCTGACTACTTCTGATTTTAAGAAGTATTAATTTGGACATTAAAAGCAAGAAGTAGTGTTTGTTAGAACTTTTGTCTATAGATTCAGATGGTCTGATATTGCCAGAAAGTATTATTATATTAATGAAAAGCACTGTTGTATGCATTCTCCTACTGATGAGTCTCATGAATAAATTAATGTTTACTTTGAGTCAAATATAAAATACTTATGATTAGTCTGTATAGGAATAAAAGTTCAAACATTAGTTTTAATGAACCGAATTATATTCTGTAAGCCGTTGGCTCAGTATATTTATACAGTGATACATTATAAATCTTATTTATTTTCTACATACGTTTTGACTTTTATATATAATTTATTAAGAATTAACAGAACTACCCAGCTTTGGCTGGAATAATAATAAGGATAAAGTATGATTGATTTAGTTATAGATGTAAAGACCTGCTGAGACGGTTTGGGATAATACCCAAACTGCTTAAGTCTCAAAAATATCCAAAAAATGAAAAAATTGGATGATTTTACAAAGATACGTTTATTACTAAGTTAAAATAACTAGTATTGACAGGTTGACAAAGCCTATACAATTCTATTCAAGGGTGAGAGTGTTCAATGATGAGTCATCTGTAAGCACCTGCAGGAACTTATTAATTAACCCTACAGGCGGCACATGTTAACTTTCTTAGTTTGTTTAAAAATTAATAAAAAATATTATTTTTATACAAAACCTAACTTATAAGACATCATTTATTTTTCTCAGAAACATGCATTGAATTCATCTATGTATTACAACTTTTTTTTTTTTTTTTTTTTTTTGAAACGGTTTTGGAGTAAGTATATGTTAGATGTCAAAAAATGAAGTTAACATTTTTCAGAAAAACCTGTATCATCCAAAATCAATAGCTTACACCTTTTTCCAAGATATACAAAAGTTTTGTGTAATATTTGTGAATATATTTAGAAATAAATAAATTTGTTACATTTTCAAAAAAAAATTATGAAAAAAGAGATTTTGTTAGACTTATTTTCAAAAATTCACCAAAAATAGTTATATTTATGGAAAACACAACTTCTATATATCATTATATTCAAAAAGGTGCATAGAATTTAGCTGTGTAGTGAAAAAAAATTGTTTGATGTAAAAAATTTAGAGTTATTATGTCAAATAGCAAAAAATCGGAAAGTAACGGAGGGAAGAATTTCACAGAAATGGTAATGTACACCATACAAAAGAATTTTTGGAATTTTTTCATTTATTACTAGAGATTTGTAATATATTTGTGATATATTTAGGGGAAAAAAATTTGTTACATTTTCAAAAATACAGAAATTGCTTTACGAAAAAGGGGAATTTGTTGAATTTATTTTCAAAAATTCACCAAAAATTGTAATATTTATGGAAAACACAACTTCTATATCATTATATTCAGAAAGGTTCATAGAATTTAGTAATGTAATGGAAAAAAATTTTGAAAAATAATAGCGCGGCAGTTCAAATCTTTGATTTTATGCATAAAAATATGAAAACTTTACCAATTTTTTAAATTTTATTTAATACCACGTTTTGTGGTATTTTTTTTTTTTTTTTTTTTTTTTTTTTTTTTTTTTTTTTTTTTTTTTTTTTGCATGGTTATGCATCTACGAAACATTAGCTTTTCAACAGTATTTTATTTATTGCGATATGGTGATTCTTAATGGGCGAAATGTTGAATTGCAAAATACGTGTTTTCCGGTTGTTAGACTAAAACATGCATTAAAAATCGACCCGCTAACGGGTCGATTAACACTTGGAGGGTTAAGTAAAAAAAACTATTTATATCTAAGTTTTAACTAACCTAATAAGTATATCATAAAGTAAAAGACACTTGTTAGTTTATATCGCAAAAATGTTTATACTGTGTTAGTTTATTCCAATTAACAGTATTCAGACTGTATTAGTATTAATTTTCGGACAAAAAAATATTTTGTAAAACTGTTTACATTATTTACAGAAAATGTTTATTAATTTGATTTGTAACACCTATGTTGATCGAAGCAGTCAAAGTGAACTCCCAGTTATACTTACTGTATGTAGAATCATAAACATAACCTAATAGTACAGAGGTAAACATTCCCCATTTTCACCCTTTAGACCCAAGTAATTGAAATAATTTTTACAGCATAGCTCTCTTTGTGCTAATTAATCACTTTATCAAATTTCGTCCTTATCCGTCAAATGACCTAGGCGTGCATAGCGAACACATAGACGAAAATATATACGAATTGATAATTGCACAACATTAATAAAATTTTGTAAAATGGCACAATTTATTGACTCTCCTTTAAAATTGATGTTTTAACACACTGTAGTCATGACACTAATGATATACTAAGTATATTTATGTTTTCAGTACAAATTGATAATGTCATCACATAATACATTTTGTCAAATGACATAATTTATTGAGTCTCTTTAAAAAAAAAGTATTGTGTAATAATTATTTTTTTCTATATTTCAGGTGCCAGGCATAAACATGCCACTTTCAGAAATCGGTTATTACATGTTAACTTTATTAGTATGTAGCATTGTCCATGAACTAGGTCATGCTATAGCTGCTGTCAGGTATTTTTTTCCTTTTTCTAACAGTTTAATGCATGCTAGATTTTGTTAATTTTATTATTAATGTTGTGAAAATATGTTTGAAATGATTCCTGTGTCCTAATATTGTATATTTTCCACAGTTTCATATAAATATCCACAATGTAATGACATGTTTTTGATATTAGTCATATGTTAATTGTACTATTGATGTAACATGATTAGAAGCATTGAGCAATTGTTAGATTTTTCAGACATACATAAAAGACGATTCAGTATTTTTTGAGTAACTAAAAGAGATTTTACATTAAATTGGTCAATAAAGTTAACTTATTACATTGTGTCTGAAGAAGTCCTGCTTATGGTGTTCTGGTAAACGTCGCAATTGCAACTCAATTTGGCCTGCCTAAATTGAAATGCGACGCATATATAGACATTCACTATAAGTGAAATATTGACAGTGGGTTTTTTCAAATCCTCTCGATTTTGGTAGCAATAGAGAGTTGAGATTTCGATCTTTATTTTTTATATCAATAATAGTTCAATATTTAGTTTTCAAATGTTGGTAAAGCTTAACAAATTATGTGTTACAGTCATCAGCTGGTGTCAACATTTTTGTAGTTGTTGCTTTATTGCATCAATGTTATTAGCTTGTGTTGTGATCATATAGCCTAAATTATTATGGCTGGTGATCAGTGCAGATCAAGTGATATTTGCGAATTACTCGAAGATGATGATGATGTTTCTTCCATAGAATGTGAAAATAATTATGGTAGGGAAAGTGACATTTCAGTGGAAGACCTATTGTCTTATATTTCGTTGGAAGATTTTCGTCGAGAAGTGATGTGACAATTATAAACCTAATTATAATGATTAGACAGTGAGAGTGAAATAAATGAATCTGTTGTTGTTACTGAACCTCAAATAGAACTACCTCAAGTACATCAAAATCCAGAATGGATTAGAGTGTACCCTCCCAAAACGGAGATTGATGTAGAACAAACGTTCAAAGTGAGAGATACTGGAGTAAAAATTTGCTCACCGAGGAACAGAAACCTATTCAGTATTTCTACCTGTTTTTTAATAATTTAATTTGGAATCTTCTTGTAAAAGAAACAAATACATATGCTCAAAAAATAATTAAAAATAAAAGAGACTCAGGTGAAATAAGTAACTTTTCTAGGTTCAAAAGGTGGTCTGAAGTTACAGTCACAGAAATGTAAAAAATTATTGCACTTGTAATAAATATGGGTATAATTAGGGGAAAAAATATTATTGAATATTGGGATACTTCCATCTCTCAGAGAACTTCCTTTTTTCCTAGCACTATGTCATTAAATCGGTTTGAATCGCTTTCTTCAGTGTTTCACCTGACTTCTGAAAATCCTAATTCCTAAGGGTGAACCTGGCTACGATCCATGGTACAAAGTAAGAACTTTCCTCGATTCAATAAATGATTCTTTCAAAAGGTATTATATTCTAAAGCAAAACATTTAATTAGATGAGAGCATGATTGGGATGAAAAATCGATGCACCTTGATTCATGACAGGCAGAATTATCTAACCGTGACAGTAAACAAAATTACAAAGCTAGGTGTTTACCTAATTAAAAAGAGTTTTACTGACAACAAAGAGTCTTAATACAACAAAGTGTGCATTTTAGAAAAAAATAAAACTTCTGGTGGGCTATAAACAAAAAAAAAGTCTAGGAAAGATGTGTATCTTATAACAATTGGGTGTCACGCAGAAGACAAGGTTCTTACAAGTCGTAGTGGTTTACAGGCTGTCAAACCAACTCTCATTCATAAATAAAACCAATTTATGGGTGGTTATGACTGCAAAGATAAGTCCATGTATCACTTATCTTGCACCAGATAGACAACAACAAAATCTTTTGAAACTTACTCGACACGGTCCTATTAGATGCTTTTATTTTATACCCCAAAAAACACAGACAGTCCATTAGAAAGAAGAAATTTTTTTGTAAGCATTGTGGAAAATTTGGTGATTGGATCAAACTCTGCCTGAAATTACTAGTATTCCTAATTTGGGTACATGTGGGGACATAAAACATGAGCTTGTCCATCTTCTAGGGTGAAAAGAAAGATTGTGCGCTGTATGTGGCCCTACCAAGAAAAGAGGCAGAAAAGCCATTTTTGGTGCCCAGGGTGTAAGTGTGGAGTACACCAGCATGTTTTCATTTACTGAAACATTTTTGAAGACATATGAAACTAGGAGGAAGAGGAAACATGGTGAGAGTGACTTAGACTAAAGTGCAGTTTTTTTGGCATTTTTATTACTGTGTACATAGAATTTTATTAATTATTTCATTAATATTTAATTAACTTATGTAATTTCTTCTTTTTTTTGTTCTCAATAACATTATGCACATTTTGTATATTTCATATTTTGGAAAAGAACTCAAATTTGCCCAAGTTATGTATCTTGAAGTTTTGTGAAAGAAAATGAAAAAAGCTATTTTCAAATTGTGTCAAGTGGAACTAATTATAAACAAGAGGTAATATTTTTATTATTACATAAGTATGTTATTTATACTTTTCTGAGTAAAATGATATATTACTCTTTGTATTTATGATGTTTTACATATTTATTAAAAAATTTTAACGCCTGTAAAAACACTTTACGTGTTAGGAAAAATGATTACCAGTTTTAGGGTTATTTAAAATATAACTAATATAAGTTAGTATTCCTAAACTGTTAATTATTAGTGGTTATATAATAAATAGGCCAAGCAGAATGACAATAAAATCACCAAAGCCATTACAGTTTGGAGAAAATAAGATACAAATCTGGGAAACATGGGAACAAAAAGTAATTTGGAATTACTGTCTAGTAAATTTGATGAGTTTTTAATACCACAAAACAAATTTAAAATTAAAATATGGAAGATTTCTTAACATGCCTAATTAATTTTGCAAATAATACTGTTATTTTGTTATACTGAATAAATGATACGTTCAATGTTAAAGTTTTAAATTGTTTTGTAAAGAAAAATCAAAGCCGAGGCAATAAATTGTATGTTAAATGTTAAAATTTTTAATTGTTTTTCTTTGTAAAAAAAAATCAAGGTTCATAACATCTTAGTAAAATAAGTGTTGATCTCCAAGAAGGATTTAGAGAAGGTTTTGAATATTGTGTAGAATAAAAAAAACTCATTGTAAGGAAGAAGGAAGGCCAATAATATTCATGGATGAGACCTACATACATAAGCTTCACATACACAATCATTTAGCTGGACAAATTGTTCAAAAAAATCTAAAATCACCAATATCAAAAGATATTGGAAATGAAATTGTTTGAACATGATCAATTTCTTTGGAACAATATTAAGACAATAATATGGAAACAGATGATGTTTTTGACGACATATAACCCCTAAATACTTGTTAAAAATAAACTTACTTAAAAGTTAAACTTATCATGTGATTTACAATATTAAAAAAGTAAAATTATTTGTTTTTTCCTTATAAAATCTACCTATCACACTGATAAAAATTTATAAATAGAAATAAGTAAAATAATGTTTACATCCTTTTCAAAATACAAAAATATATTACCTAATAAAATCATATGTAATGAAAATCAATGTCAAAAAAAAATTCAATCTTTTTAAAAATAATTATTAAATGGAAACAAAAATCATCTCTTAATTTTCTTAAATTTTGAGAAGTAATGTCAACCTTATTTTATAGTCAAAAATCTTGACTTGTGAAAGGCAAAGTCAAGTCCAGCATATTAAACCTGTCAATAGGTTTAACACATTTTTGTTTGGTCGAAAATATTCTACAATGTTCACCTTTCTAGAAAAGTTTTGTTCTAGTTTAATATTAAAATAGCTGCTAAATTCATTCAAACAGCAGATGTTTTTTTATTGGAAAATACTTTCATTTCAACATGACATTGTCATGTCAGTCAGTCTCCAACCTGCTGATGTTTTTGAAAAGAGTAGTATACTGGCTAAACCCCGAACCCACTCGAGTGGTTTGCGCAGGTCAGTTGGTGCATTCTCTTTTTTCTCAGACTCTAACATTATTTACAGAAAAGTATATTGAATTGAACTGTGAATTGATAATTTTTCTAGAATCATATACTTTAGAGCCAGGTAATAAAGAATGATATAACTTGTTTTTAGACTAAAACACAAAATTTTAAACAAAAAAAATCACCTATAAACTTCTATAAAATAGCAGACAATTTTTTTAGAGTATTCAAACACAATCGCTTTAGAATATAGTTGTGAAGATAAATCTGCATCAACAAAACATAATAAATAAGTCAATATAAATTTTAAAATAATAAACTCACAAAACATAACCGGAAACTCAATTAACTTGGCTGAGCGCCAGCATTGTCTGAATGGCTATCTCAGACAATGACAAAAACCAACAAAGATTTTGCCTTTGAAGCACGAGCATTTGATATTTGTATCACAGAGATGTGTAATACAGTAAACGAAAGTTCTAAATTTCCAATAATATATAAATTGTGAGAAAAATCAAAATATTACTACTTATCAATATTTGACATCAAGTGTGATTATTACAAAAAGCACTGCTGTGGTTCATTATCTTAAAATGTCTGTATCTTACTAATTATGAGAGTGACGATAATTTGGAAGGCACCATTCAAAAGAGAAAGATAAATACTCTAGAATAGTATATCTGTGACAGAAATAAGTAGTTTGACAGAAATATGCTTTTGTGACAGATATAATATAATTTTGCCTTCTGCTTCGACAACTGTTGTTGCATTTATCATTAGCGACAAAATACAATAAATTTATTTAGTGATTTATTAAATTATTTTTATTACGATTTATGAACGTTTGGTTATATTTGTAAGTACGGATCATGAGCCGGATTTGATACCAATCCATCAAACAACCTGGGCATGCATAGTGAATACTTACACACATATATGCAAACAAAGTCTTTTATATATAGAGATTATGTAGTATAATAGTGTCAGCATAAGTTGTACTTATTGGAGCATTTTAATTGTGCCAAAAAAAGAAAATTGAAACACTTAACAGATGCAGACTTCTAACTGTTACAACATTGTAGTCGACACTTGAAATAGTGCAGATCAAGCATTTATTTAATCTAATTTTTTGGTTAACAAAAAAACGATAACTCATTTTATGCTACTTGTTAATAAATAATTTACTGGTTGTCAATTATAAGGATATATGATATAACTGAAAAGTAGAGGCCATATTTTCTATTTAACTCTGCAAGCAAAGAGAGAGTAGAGGTAATTTGCTATGTAGTGGCGCTTGACTTTGATTGGGCAAACAGGTTCCCGTCACTTTTTAGTGGTGGTGGAAGCGAGTGAGTTAGTGTTCCGCTGCCCTTTCGTCAGTGCGTTTCTAGACAGTGTATTACAAACAACGTGTAATCAATTGACATTGATGATATTGTACAACATCGGATATTGTAATATTATATAATAATACATATACAGTAGAACCCCTCTAATCCGTCACCTTCGGGACTGGGGGCATGGTCGGAACGCAAAAAAGGTCGGATTATCCGAAAAAAAAGTCAATATTTATTACATATTATATAAACAGATTTTTTTAAAGTGAAATAAGTGATATATAAACTTTTAAAAGTCTGTATATAAACTTTGCAAGTACAGTAGAACTTCTGTTAACCGGCCTCAGATTAACTGGCCTATATCGTAGTGTACTGGTTGGATGAGAGTTTCCGAAAATAAATTGTAATTGAAACACCAAAGCGGGGGCGAGTCAAACGACTTTGTCGATAGCGGTATCTCATTGTCGGCGGCGTAAAAACTCCGCGGCACCAAAGCAGCGGCGAGATCAAACGACTTTGTCGATAGCGGTATCCCATTGTCGGTGGCATAAAAATACCGCGGCATTGGCACCCGTCGGTATAGCAGATATACAAAGGCAAAAACGTTTGATGGGCCGCTTTTTTTCCATGAATCAATTTAGTATACATTATGGAAAATATAACATTTCTTTTCAGTTTTCTTCTTGTCTTTGACTGGTTATGATCTACGTACAGTATATAACGTAAATAAAAATGAGCGAGTTACGAAAACGGGAATACGGAAACGTGTGTTGGTTTCGTTTCAGACACGGTTAAATGAGTCAAAAGACTTGACAGAGGGGAATCTGTAAAAAAGCTTTGTAGTGTTTAATTTTTCACGAGAGATGACACAGCACTGAAGCGGAATGACACAGCACTGAAGCGGGAAAGCGATAACAAACCGGAAAGAATGGCGCCAGACGGGCCGTGAGTCATCGACAAGTCGGCGAGTCGGCATAATATCGTGAGCTCGAGCACGGTCGGATTAACCGGAGTAACGGACCACCCGAGGGCGGATTAGAGGGGTTCTACTGTAATTAATTAATTGTCACAGTAAGTGAACATAGCTTTAGAACATTTTGTCAAATGGTTATTCATATCAAAATACCGTATAGTTAGTGTTGCTAAATCATGGAAGGGTGGGACGGCAGACATTGCAGTGTACACAAGTAGACACTTCACCTCCGCAGGCTGGCCTCCCTACTCCAATCCAGACCGCCCTCCCTCCAAGTGCCACCACATAAGAAATTAGCTTTAAGGTAGTGCAATAAATGGTAAAATTACTAATTTCTCCAAAGGTCACCTTTATTCAGGTTTGTTATTCAGTTATATTGAAGGTCAAATACTTGTAAGTATAGGTCATTATCTTTAAAAAATATCTCTTATAATAAATCTCTGACAGTTTTAGGTCTCATTATTGTACACAGTTACATTGTTATCTTCCAAACAAATACTTATTCTCTCAAGACACATCCATCACTCCATTATTTTGTGGCAGTTAAATTGCCATTATTTCTTAACGAGTAGTGTAAAGTAAGTTTTAGACAAAGAACCCCTCCCCTCCCCGTTACACTTATAGATAAGTAAATTAGTTTATTTAGCCACACTTAAAATGTTAATACAATGACATTACCAATGTCTACTATTATTTGGATTACTTTAATTTTTTCTTTATATGATCATGATTGTTTCAAACTTTGTTTGTTATTGGTTTCAGCTCTATTTATTTTTTACATATGGTTTCAGGGAAGATGCTCGTGTTGTAGGTATAGGCATGGTAGTAGCATTAATAGTACCAGTAGCTTACGTATCATTAGATCAAGTTGAGCTTCTCACAGCTGTTAAACAATTGCGGATTCTTTGCGCAGGGATATGGCATAATGTCGTTTTGGCAATGGTTGCAACGCTCATCTTCTTCATAACACCTTGGATTCTTTTACCATTTTATGACTGGGGAAATGCTGTACAAGTTCAGACTGTGGAATATGTAAGTAAATATTTAATAGGTGGACAAATATCCTGTTTATTGGTGGATATGAGAAACTTCCAATGGACTTTTGTTCATATCAATAACTTTTAAACTTAATGAAATGTTTTAATGTGTATTAATAAAATAATTTTATGATTCTTGGTTGTAAAGTTCAAAAACACAATCTATTCTAATCCAGCTCTAAATTTGTTAGTAAATGAGGATAAAGTCAGAGATTTTGATCAAACTTTAATGAAATTTGAAGGTTAATGACCTTGTAAACATACTCAACAACCCATGAACGAAAATTGTGGTTCCTGTCTGACCAATTTTAAAATATGAAATTGAACATGGAGTGTTTGTTTTGAAAACGAGATTTATACACTTTTTAAACGAAAACGAAAATGTGTGTAATTGCAGATATCTGTTGGATTATAACAATCAAAACGTATATTTGGTATTACTCCTTCATAGTATGTGTAAGCTTTCAAATTGTGACTTGTATATATTTCATGCATTTTTTCAATAACATTTTTTTTATTATCAATTTTAAAATGTGAAATTAAAAAAAAATTACTTTATTTAAAATGATTCATGTTGAGAAAATAAAAAGCATGAACAATTTAGCTTTATGAAATATTGAAAACTCAGAAATGTTATTATTATGACTGTATATGTTCAAGAACTCTTAAAGACAATGGCTGAATTTTTTTACCACAACGCATTGTGGACAATTAAAAATACCCACAACACGTTATGGGCATTTTATTCAGACATTGGCCAAAGCGAAATACCCAGAACACTTTGTTAGCTTTACTTTTAGCTTTACTCAATTCCTAAAGTAAAATCGCTTCACTTTTAGATTTACTCAATTGCTAAAGTAAACTCGCTCTTCTGTGATTGAGGAAATTTATTATGCCCACTACGTGTTATAGGCAATCTCTTTTACTCACAATGGGTTCTGGGTATTATCAGTTTCCGCAAATGCCGAATATCCTTTAGGTAAGTAAAATACATCACAGTTTTATCATTATATTTATTTTTCAGAATATAAAATATCAGTAAAATACAGAGAATGGGTTAGATTAGGTTGAATGTTGGAGGAAAGGATATGGGTAGAGGAGGGGTTTTATCTCTCCACCTGTATTTCCAGACCATGAGGAACAGCTATTCGGCATTTGTGCAAACTGATAATACCCAGAATCCGGTGTGGGTAAAAGAGATTTGCTACAACCCATTCTGGGTATAATCAATTTGCTCAATCGTGGAAGAACGAGTTTAATTCCGTACTTGAATAAAGCTATTTACCCACAATGTGTTCTGGGTATTTCACTTTGGCCAATGTCCAAATAAAATCCCCAAAACTTATTTACTATTTATTGTTTGTTTATTTGATATTAAACTTGTCTTTATTTATATTTTTTTACTTATCAATATAGACATTTGACACAATCTCCTTGAACTCCCGTTATGCAGAAGCTTTAATATTATATATGTTATTTCCATGATCTTTAAACACATCCCTGAAATGCCTTTATTATTTATATTTACTTTGATATCTATCGTTTACTTTTCATTAGGATTATCTCTAATCTTTGTTTCTTAGTGTCATAATCAATATTTGACCTTTGACCTTTTTACATGAACTGGTCTGAAACACTATCACCACTTGTCCAAAAGAATAACAGCAACTGCTGACAGGCTTAGGCTACTGAAGCCTATGTTTTATTAAGTGTCACACACATATGTGTGGGTGTGAATATATATGATACTTTATTTAAACATATTATTATTCACATTTGTAAAATCAAACAATATTTATTTAAATAATAAACGTAAGACTTACCGTCTACAATATTCTTATATTGTCATTTTTACGACGGCCATTTCAGCTATTCCGCCATTTTCAAGTTACTTTATTCAGGTTTCTGTTCCTCAAACACTTACACATAGTTATACATAAACACAAATACTGATTTGCACTTACAATATTAAAATTTATTAAAACAAACACGACTCATGAGTCGACTCGATTCTTTGATGTCCCGGTACATACTGCGTACAGATGTGCATGATTTTAATCGTCGGGAGTGGATGATGTCTTATCTTGTATATTTTGAACTGTTCTAACACATTCATAAACTTTCCCTTTTTACAATGATGTAATATTTTTGGGGTTTTATTTATACAGGAGCAACCATGGTCATTTTGGATGATGTGTTCGGCGAATTTCGATTCGGTTCTTGTGAGGTTCGCGCTTTGTTTAGCCGAAGGGATATGTTCTTTGAACCTTTCTTTAAATGACCTTCCAGTTTGCCCTTTATATATTTTTGGATAATCGTGACAAGATAACTGGTATACTCCTGTACCTTCAAATTTGTTCTTCAATTTGCTTTTATTGTTCAAGTAACATTGCAAATTATTTTTTGTTTTATATACGATCTTGAAGCCATGTTTGTTAAGGATATTCCCAAGTATGTGTTCAAGCGGTTTGCAAAAATTAAACACTAAAAATTTGTCTTTTTTATGTTGTGATAATTCTTTAATTTTATATTTCCTGTTCTGTTTCTTGAGCAATTTGTCCACAATTGATTTGCTGTAACTATTTTGGGCTGCAATATATTTAATTGTTTGAAGTTCATCTTGAAAGTCTGTTTCTGTCATGAGGGTGTTTCTTAATCTGTGAATTAAACTATTTTACGCTGCCATCTTATGTAATACTGGATGATCGGATGAAGCATGGATTGTGTAAGCCGTGTGAGTGGGCTTTCTTATATATTTCGAAAAGGTGTTTTACATTTATTCTGGTTATTATAAGGTCTAGATAATTAATGCTATTATTAGTTTTTATTTTAGATGTAAATTTCAAGGAAGGGAGTATACTTTTTAAATATGTACATAAAAATTATTGATTTGTCGTACAGTACCCTGATATAAAACCATAATATTGTCGACATATGTGTCATATTCTTAAAGTGCTTGTTTTTTGGTGTTATTATGTTATTGTTTTCAATATGGTTTAAGAATATTTCCGCCATTATACTTGACAGTGGACTAACTAATCCATTGTTTTGACTGTAATATTGGACATTGAATTTAAAGTAATTTTGGGATAAGCAGATTTTTAGTAAATTAGATATTTCGGCTATATTTCTCAGTTAATATGGCATTATTCTCCTTCAAATGTTTCATTAATATAGAGATGGTTTCTTTCACTGGTACATTAGTATATAAGTTAGTGATGTCGAACAAAACTAATATGGAGCCGGGTTCTAATGTTGGTTTTTTATTTTGGAAATTAAATCTTGGGTATTTTTTAGGCTGTAGGCTAATTGTTTTTGAATTTGATATATTTCCTGATTATTCTGTCCAAGGTTTTCTAAACCTGTAAGATGGGGCACTTATAAAATTGACTAGTGGTCTGATTAAGAGGTTAGGTTTGTGTATTTTGGGTTGAGCTGTTAAAATAGGCACGTATGGATCAATCATTTTGTTAAAATCTTTGTCAGCTTTGCTTAGCAGATGTTTACTCGTGTTGATAACTGTTTTTATTTGTTGGTTGAAAGTGTTAGTCGGATCAGATTTTAATAAGGCTATGTTGTTGCCAAACACATCATCCAAAATGACCATGGTTACTCTTGCATAAATAAGACCCTAAAAATATTACATCATTGTAATAAGGGAAAGTTTATGAATACGTTAAAAATATACAAGAACTATAAAACAGATAGTAGCATATTACTAAATGAGAAATTAAACTTCGATTCTAATGCATTATATCACACTTTATTGACATAGTTAGATAAAACATCATCCACTCCCGACGATTAAATCACGCATACCCGCACGCAATATGTACCGGGACATCAAAGAATTGACTCATGAGTTGTATTTGTTTTAATAAATTTTAATATATTAAGTGCAAATCCGTGTTTGTGTATAACTATGTGTAAGTGTTTATGTTTGAAGAAGGGAAACCTGAATAAAGTAACTTGAACATGGTGAAATAGCCGAAATGGCCATCGTATAAACGACAAAATCAGAATATTGTACACGGTAAGTCTTACATTTATTATTTAATATACCAATATTCGGAATGGCTACTAACAAATGTTACAATATTTATTTATGTTAATAAAAAGCTCATAAGAGGTTTGAATATATGTTTGTTACACAACTTGTCGTGCTAAATTTTTAATATGTGTTTTGACGCTTTGTAGAGACCTTCGTTTAGCTATACTACGTCAGTAATCGCTAGTTGCCAATTACAATTAAGTTAATTACATTATAATAAATGAATAGATTTATTACTTTTATATTATCCATTGTTCTTCAAACACTGTAATGATGCTTTGTTTTAAGACATTTAACAAGTTCTGTATGTGCTTAATTGCAAACCGCCGATTATTGAAAATAATTGTACTGTTTAATGATAGTTTAACTGAATAGAATTGAGTTAATTTCACGCTCTATAATAAACTATTACTTTTTTTATCCGCTTTTGCTATTACTATTACTTACTTTATTCCGCATTTTATAAAATGAACACTGTGAAATGATTTAAGGAGCTAAGTGCTAATTATCATAATAACCATAATTGGTAAGCCCAAATCATCTGATCTCTACATATATGATCGAGATATTCTTTTGCTCTTTGCAGAATTCTCCATTGTATGGACCTGGTGGATTGCAGATTAAAGATCGTGTAACTTACATCAATGATTGTCCAGTTACAGATCTTAGCAGTTGGCAAGAATGTCTTGTAACTTCAGTTAAACGTAACACTCCCGGTTATTGTTTGCAGTCAGAGTTTATTAAAGAACACGATGAATCTGTACCAGGTAATTTAAGCTCTCATATTAAAGACTCTATATCTTGCCATAAATGTTTTGTAAACTTTTAATAATGATGAATCAAATTAGTTTATCTACCAAAGGAAACTCGTATTATCTAGCATATTAATAGAACCTTTGAACTGAAATGTTGTAAACACAGTTCAGTTTGATGCTAGAAGGTATATGCAGTTTTTACAAGAAATCCTAATATTTAAGAATTAAATACAGCCAGGACGGCCCTTCTGGCAGCACTAAAAGACATTCCAAACCCCATGAAAATTATATTGCAAAAGAAAGAGTACTGGGCATTGGCAGCTGCGGTTTACCACGGACACCGAGTCGTCGGCATTACCTGAAGCCGGAAGCTTGAAAGAAGAAGTAAGTAAGAATTAAATACAAACTTTATGAATAAATTTGGTACAAGTAGTATTTGTTATAAGTATTGTCAGTATTAGCACACTTCCGCATTCCATACATTCCATGCATGCCATACATATGATTCATACTTCCGCATTCCATAAACTCTGCATTCTCAGACACATGATTCATGCATATGATTTCCGCATTCCCAGACACATGATTCATGCATATGATTTCCTTATTCCCGCATACCAGACAAGGTCATTTCCTCATTTCAGACATAGTAGACAAGGTTATTTCCTCATTCTAGAGATAGACAGAGCAGGCAGACAAGGTTGTTTCCACATTCCATTAGTGTTTTATGAATAGTGGATGATGTCTGTCGGTGGTGCTTATGTTTTGATTTCATGTTTGTTTTGATTATTGTTCAATCCAGACAAGGTCATTTCCTCATTCTAGTCATAGTCAGACCAGACAGACAGACAAGGTTGATTCCACATTCCGTTAGTTGCATTAGCGTTTTATAAATTTTGGATGACATCTGCTGGCGGTGTTTATATTTTGATTCCATGTTTGTTTTGATTATTGTTCATTCCAGACATAGTAGACAAGGGCATTTCCTCATTCCAGACATAGTAGACAAGATCACAAACATAGACAGACCAGACATATAAGGTTGTTTCCACATTCTGTTAGTTGCGTTAGAGTTTTATAAATGGTGGATGACATCTGCCGGCGGTGTTTATGTTTTGATTCCATGTTTGTTTTGTTATTGTAGATGGGGGAGGAGGAGACCTCTCTTGAATGTTGCAATGATGACATCATCACTACCATCATTATTATGATTGCGAAAGATTTCACAAGAGTTAAGGTCACGGATACACCGTTATTATAATTCTTAGGAGGTCTATTAGGCCGTGTTTTTTTTTTCTTTCTTTCTTTCTTTACCTAGGATAAAGTTGTTAGAAATGTCGTTGATTCTCTTATAGTATTTATAGGCTCCCAATATAGAATATGTTATTTTTTCTCCTTTCTTAGATAATGTTCTTATTATGTTTTAGTATAGCGTTAAGGACGGTGTAATATTATGGCTGATAAACAATTTTTGGAGGGTAACAAAGTTTTTATTAATATTATAAATCAAAATCATATGACTTTGTATAGTTATGGAGGTTTTAGTAAACCGA
Source organism: Aphrophora alni (assembly GCA_963513935.1). NCBI lineage: Eukaryota > Metazoa > Arthropoda > Insecta > Hemiptera > Aphrophoridae > Aphrophora > Aphrophora alni. Next base: position 125,433,843 of record OY740769.1, on the reverse strand, counting down.
CTAAATCATTTACTACACAAATTGATTTTCTTTCATCATTCAAAAATGATCCGAATGTAAAGAACGCAATTACTCATGGGAAAAATTTACAAAACTTTAAACAGCTGTTGTCTAAAGCAGCTCTTAGAAAATACTGTAACATCTTCAACAGATTATGGGTTACCTCAAAATCTAGAGATAATTGATGATTTGGACCATCATATTAATTCTAGAAAACAAACAGAAAAGGAATGTAAATGATTTTTTATGAATGGCGACAGTTAATTTGTCTATATCCTCTATACTATTTATCAACTCCTGATAAAAATAGATAGTTATTTTAACAAGTTTAAACATGTCAGTTTTTATAGTCCATGTTGAAAGTTAATGACGTAATATAATGTAAAGTTTATATTTTTGTTTGTTAGATAATTATCGTCACCTTCATTTTATGTTCAGTATAAGTATTGATCAGACCAATAGCGATATTAAAAAATTGTTGAAAAATAAAAATATTGTTTTTGAAATCAATAGGCTTCGTAAAAACATTAAAGAAAAACATAGATCTTTGACACGTGATGTTATAGATTCTCAAGAACTACTAAAAAAACAATTTGAACCTTTAAAACAAATTATCGGAGATGTAAAGAGTAAAAAAATCGATGAACCAACAATAGATCCTTTGAAAGATATAAATGGAAAAAAAAACCGACTAAACGTAGATTAGAATTAGATTCAGAAGATGAAGAGATTGAAGCGTTTGACCCAGAGAGCATCGGTTTAGTACCTGAAAAAAGATTTATGTACCCCCAACCCCAAGGTGAAAAACATAAGAGGCTTGAAAATAAAAGTTTACACCAATACGCCGATGAATTCGCTGATTATGATTATGAAGACACAGGTAGAAGTGAGACAAGAAAGAAGATTATTTGTAAGTTTAATATTTTTCATGTTTTTTTTTATATATAACTACTTTGCTATTTAAAAAATTTGGAGATGCCTATAAAAAATAATAATTTTTGTTGAGATAAATTAATTCAAAACATATTTTAAAAAGAAAATGAGTCTATTTAACTCATATTGATGAGTAATGTTTCTGAAGTTGCAACTCAATAATTAAATTAAAGTTTTTAGATTTTGAAATTAATAAAAAAAGAAAAATATAAATACCAAAATTAATGCTAGGATGTTTAAAATAATATATTAATAATAAATTTATGTATTTGTTTAAAAGTAAGTTAATAAAGAATGTTTAGTTTCAGGAAATCAAATAAGGATTTTTTATTTACCGAAAACCACTGATAAGTACACTTAGAAAAGAAACACGATCCTGAGAGTAATTTAACTTAAAGTAAATTTTTATATTTTCAGGTTAATTCCACCTGGCGCCCATAAAGCTGAGCAATTTCATAAAGTCTTAATTTTCAAAAGTCACTTTAAAATTAACAAACTTCCCCATTTTTATTTAATAATCGCAAGCTTAATATCTAATCAGTTTGAATTTAGGCCCAGTATAATACTTAAGGACAACATATTGGAGCCAATAACTTCAGTAAAATACCTTGCTATCACTAAAGATGAGAAATTGACCTGGGAGGATCATATAAACATACTTTGTAAGAAACTTAGTTCAGTGATTTTCCTCTTGAGAATGTTAGCACAGTATTGTCCAATAACAGTTTTGAGGCTGGGATATTTTGGACTTTTTCGTGTCATCTGAATTATGTAATTGCCCTATAGGGTAACTCTAACAAGCAATTAACTCATAGGGTCTTTAGTTTGCAGAAGCGAGCAATAATAATCATAGCTTGTTTGAGGTCTAAGGATTCATGCAAGAATTCATTTAATAGCTTAATTGCTATATAGATTGTGTTTGTACGGAGCAATAAGGAGAATAAATAAAAATAAATACTATGAATCCTAATTCTGTTCTTTCTCAATTCTTCAGTTGATATTCAAGCTTCACATTCCATTTACCATGTAATATGTTGTTTATACTTCTCTGTGAATATAAAATTTAACTTTTTGTACATTTGAAATAATACATTTTATCATAGTTTGTTAGTCATTTGAAATTACTTATTTCAACAATTAAGAAGGCCTTTGGTAGGGATAACAAAATTGAATATCATATATCAATTAATCATCTGCACATTATTATATGCCTGTTCATTTCATTGGACACATTTCTCCTTTTATCTGTTTATATTGCAAAATAATGTTATATCCAGTTTTTGTAGTGATATCACTATATAAAATGGATTTATATATTTTACACTTACACTCATTTTTTTAGATTAAAGTTTAAACTTTTTAAGTTATAAGATGAAATTACTATAACAAAGAATATGGAGAAGAATAAAAATGGAATTTTAATGGAAGAACTGCAACGAACAATTTGATTCAGCTAAAGTGTATTTTTAAATGGTTTACCTAAAGAAGTACATTAACTGGAGACATCTTATGAGATTAATTGTAAATAGCAGTTTGTAAATCTTTGTATATAAGACAAAGATATAGGGAGTTAACCCTCATCCTTTATGTTAAATAAAATATTATTATTAGTCAAGGCATACATTTGAATGTAGACTTAAATGAATGAGTATAAAATGGTGATTGGACATACTCAAACTCTGTATAGATATTCATAATTTGCTCTCAGCTCCACCCATATGGAATACACAGTTTGCATTATTTACTGTGTAAGCCCAAAATAGTGTATTAGAATTGATGTTTGATTTTAACTTTTGTAGCTAGATTAATAAAATACAGGACATTTTAGAGAATTAAACCAACTAAAGTTTTTTAATTTCTGTTAAAAAATTTCGTTTTATCCTTCACAAATTCCTATAGGTAGGATAGAGAAAGAAAATAAGAAAACATAATAGACAAGTTGTTTTATCCGAGGACTTCTTTGTAAAAAATATATATTTTTATTTAGTATTATACCAATTTTGTAACTGACTACACATATATTTATGTTGTCACTGAAAATTTTAAGACAGAGACATTATTTTTATTTTTTTATGTAGAGATGTTAAGATTTATAAGTTAACCTTATATTTTTTAAATTTTAAGATTGTAATAAATAATTGATGCATATTAATATTTTTTATTTCATGTATTTAAAATATTTAAATTATTTTCTATAATTCAAACTTTCAAATTTGAAAATCAGCTAGAAAAAAATAATTGTATATTGCTGTGTTTCAAACCAGCATGAACATTATATGTTGAACAGCCTCATCATAAACTTGATTAATATAGTGACTTGTCTTCAGCTATGACCATCACTATAGTTTAAACAATTGCTGAAGAACAAATGTTCAGCAACAACAGAGGTAGAATGATTTTGTAGAGCGTAATCATTATCAAATAAAATTATTACAACGAACATATTGATCTATTTTTTTTTTTTTTTTTTTTTTTTCAGCCAAACATCTTGCTGCAGGAGCAGTAGAGTGCTGTGGCAGCAATTCTCCAAGACATTTGTGTTTTGAATATTTGGAGAGTGAAGATGAACCTTTAGAGCTACCACAGTTTTCTTGTCTTAATGTACGTAGAGTTGTGGAACTGGCTGATTACATGTGTTACAAATCAAGTGATTGTCCAGTAGGTCTTCATTGTTTTCGCCCATCTTTAGAAAACGCTACAAAATTAGTACTGATAAAACGAAATGTTGGAAATATTGTAATATTTTTGGGTCATCCAGCTGAAATCTATCATACTGTAATGGTTAGTGATTATGTAAATTTATATCCTCTTTTCCCATCGTCTATTCCTGAACGTATTAAGCTGCTAGCACAGTATATGAGTTCATTTTCATTTGGGATGGCAATTTTAAATATCATACCATGTTTCTATTTTGATGGGCAACTTATTACAAGGGCATTGATAGATATATATTTTGCCAAAAAAATTCAACATAACAGTGTTAGACACGCAATTTCTTTGTGTGTGACATTTATTGGTACTTTTATTTTAATGATATACTTAGGTGTTGCATTCTGGTCAGTATTATTATAATGTATAAGTATTTTACTTAATGCCTTATATAAGCTCTTTCTGAATTTTAGGCAGAGTAAATAAGCATTATTTGCTTAGAATATTTAAATATCTTGTGTAATTATTGATTATTTTTACAAACGAAAATAATTATTTATATTACAAGACTGGTATCAAATATTGAAATTGCCATTTGATTATCAATTACTATGATATTCGGCTGGACTACTCACTGTCAAACTGTCAAAACAATATTGTAATGATTTCAATCAATAAAAAACATTCACTTGGTTATATGTATTTTAAATACCATACTTATTTTAATTTTATTAAATACCCATTTTAAATAAAGGAAGTAATCAATAATTTTCAATATGACACATATTTAATAAAACCGGGTGGGCCATAACATAACTGCATCAACACATGACAACAGCTACTAGTGGAGTGGAACTAGGCCAACTTGTCCATTTACTAAATTCTGAATGATGTTTGCTCAGACTGACGAGAAAAAGAATCCATGAAGGTATTTCAGAGCTTGTCCAAGGGGGTAGCTCTGAAATACGGTCAGCTCAAAGTGGCCGAGAAGAAGTGGTCTGGAGAGGTCTGTTGATTTTGACTGGAATTTTTCCGTATTTATACGTTTTGACCTGGGGGCCATAAACAAAGGTGTGAAATTTCATTGTGTCTTACGATGTGAGGTGAGCTATGAGCCAATGAGTGTTGAACTGGTTTCTTGAAGATATTGGAAGTTTGCATTCCGACCATGCCCCCAGTCCTGAAGATGACGTATTAGAGGGGTTCTTCTGTAGCTTTAATTTTGCTTTCCGCTTTTTTAATCTAGTTATCAATATACATTTTTTTGCTCCTCTAATTATTCTATTATATGCTTACTGATATATTTTTGTATATTGTATTACAATATCAGAAACACTTTTAATCAAGTATAAAATCTTTAATTTAGATCTTGAAACATGAATACCTTTTGTTAGCCATGCATTATTTTAAAACTTTTAAATTTCCTTTATACAGAAAAGGCTTTTAAAACACATATTTACAAGATCTATACATTTGTTATACTTAACATCTGTAGTACAATAGATATGAGACCTGTTTGTTTTTGTTAACAGTGTTATAAAGAAATCACAGTGGGGTTGTTTAAAACACCTTGAATATGTAAACTTTATATGTTTAGAAACTGTGCTATCAATCAAAACATTTATTCCACAATGGTCTGATAAGACTGTATTAAATACTTCTACTTTCAAAATTTTATTATTTAAATTGAAAATGCAAAATTTAAAGATGATTAAGATTTAGAGGGGTCAATTTTAATAGGAGCTGAAACATGCGAGTCAAGATTAAATAACCCTCCAAATTCAACAAGCTTGCGAGTGCAGTTTCTGTATTTAAGGAGTCCAATGTTCAAGTCACCACACAATATAAATGAATCCTGATCAAAATTTGTTCCAACAAAGATGCTTCAAGGTTTTAAAAAATATATAAATGTTTCCTGAAGGAGATCTATATACAGAGAAGACATACTGTATTCTTGCAACTTGACAATATATGCTGAACTTTTTCACAACAGAACTTTTCCATATTTATAGGTGTAAATGTAGGCCATCCTTGCTGATATATAAACCACTCCTCTATTATTTTTACTTTATTATGAAACCATTAAATATGACCCAACACTGGCGGATGAAATTAAATTATCTTTCATACCATGTTCTGAAATATAGACAATATCAGGATTTTCCTCACTTAACAAAATGTTCAAGGAATCTATTTTATGAGATAAATATTGGATGTTCTGCGAAAACATCTTTAGATACTTCTTTTTTAATTGGTATTTATATTCTATACGAGTTGATCCAATAGTACTCTGAGGTATAGGTGAGGCTTGTTCGACTCAACAAAACCATTTCTAAAAATTTAATCTAAAAAAAAAAATCGCACATTTTTGAGGCTTGCCCTTGTATAACTTATTCAAACAAAATTTGTTATTACTTTACTAAGAGTAACTTTTCCGAATTTATTCAAATAAAGGCTACAAAATTTGTAGTTTTCTCTTTGCAATGAGATAAGATTCAATAATGTAGCATGGCTAAAGGAGGACACAAGCAGAGGTAATTTGAAGTTGTATTTATAAATGGCCTCATTTTTGACACATCATCCAAGTGATAGGATACAGCAGATATTAACTGTGGAATCATGATATTGGAAATATATCCCGAGGTTCTCTGATACATCATTTGTCCCACTGAAGTATAAACCTTCTCATTAATAACTTAAAGCTCTTGATTGAGGAGCCAAAATGAAATGCTATAATAAATCTTTATAATCTTCCCTCATTCGAAATATAATATGCCACAATGTGGTATATGGAAATTATTTAAAGGTTAAGCTAGCTGATTAATAAAGAAAACTCTTGGTTATAATGATAACAATTGAAATTCCCTTTAATGACTAGGTACTTTATTAACAGAATGAATTAAATTTCAGAAATTAAATAATTTAATTTGGTTATAATGTCTTTGAATTATTGATTCTTAAATCTCGGGGTTATAAGGTTGTCGCCGGCACAATCCATATACCTCACACTTTGAGCAAAACACACACATATATATATATATATATACACAATTATTTATATACATCCTAAAATTATGGTACATGGACATGAAATATCAATTATAGTTTGTTCGATGTTCAAGTTTATATCGTCAAATTATTAATTTGAACTAGTTATCAAAAATTAGTATCAAACAAATGTTCACTTTATGTTTTTAAAAAAATTACAACAAGTTCAAGTCTAATTTCATGTTAACCCTATGGTTAATTTCAAATTCAATATATAAGTCTTTTCTTGGTAAAATATTTAAATCTTTGAATACTGTTTATAATTGATTGTCAATGTTTTTGTTTACTTAATTGTTCATTAAAAAACATATATGTTCAATTGATATTAGTAATGTTCACAGCAAGTTTATTAAATGGAATTGTCTCACCCATATATCGTCTGATCATAATAGGCCTGTCTTTATTCATAATAACATCCTCTTCTTTTAAGATGATATTTAGTTGAATGACACTTAAAATTCATTGTTCTTTAGGAGTCTTTCAGCAGTACATCCACCTCTCAACAAGAATCCTTTTATGTTAAGATATGAAAATCTGCATTTATCTGATTCACCTATTACCATCTCTGTATTAGACAAGTTATAAATATTCAAGATACAGTAGAACCCCTCTTAACCGGTCTAGTCGGGACTGACATCCGGGCCGGTTGCCCGTTTGGCCGGTTAATCCGATGTTCCTGTGAAAAATCGGTTTTCATTCAAAGAAAGCTTATTTAATCAGGTAGTGCTAAGATTTATGCAAATAAGATGTTATTGCAACTCATTTTATTGTGTATAAATGTATTGTATATATTATGTTATGTATATTATACATCAAACATTAAAAAATTTAACACCAAAGCTTTTTTACAAATTCCCCTCTGTCAAGTCTTTTGACACATTTAACCGCGTCTCAAACGAAACCAACACACGCTTCCGTTTTCGTAACTTACTCATTTTTATTTACTCTATATACTGTACGTAGATCATAACCAGTCAAAGACAAGTAGAAAACTGAAAAGAAATGTTATATTTTCCATAATGTATACTAAAATGATTCGTGGAAAAAAAGCGGCCAATCAAACGTTTTTGTGGGTGTATGTCTGCTATACCGACAGGTGCCAATGCCGCCGACAATGGGATACCGCTATCGACAAAGTCGTTTGACTCGCCGCCGCATTGGTGCCGCAGTGATTTTACGTCACCGACAATGGGATACCGCTATCGACAAAGTCGTTTGATATCGCCGCCACTTTGGTGTTTCAATTACAATTTATTTTCGGAAACTCTCATCCAACCAGTACACTACGAAATAATATAGGCCGGTTAACAGAGGTACAGTGAGGTTGCATTAATCCAAATGATCTACCTGATGTTATAAAGTTTTTATATTGCAACTTTTTGATTTAACAGCTCAGACTCAGGTAAGTTCTAAGTTATGTGTATTGTCTGCTGTGTGAGAGAAACTAGTGTCGCTCAATACATGCTTTATTATTTCTATTGAAGTTTTCAAATTTACATTTTTTGATGTAATACATTTTTATGTCTTGCTGTATTTATTGTTTTAAAATGTTCCCTTAATAATCTGAAAAGACTATTGCTCGAGCAAACAAATATTTTTATTTACATGACCTCACTATATATCTATTTCTGTCTTGTAACTTTCTTTTTTCTTCTAAAGTTGTGTGTTTCGGAAACTAATGTGCATTATCAGATTTATTGCTCATAAGAAGTCGTTATAATTAAGATATACGAACACACTAAACACATAGATGTCCAATATAATACATGCTATAAGTGTGTACCATGGCATAATAGAAATAACAGAATTCGGATTGTACACTCATTTTTACATTGTGTTCTTCATCGTTATCTTAAATATTCATAACAGTGTCGGACAATTAATTTGACAAGAATTTAATTTTGTGGTTCAATAAATGATTTGTACTGTTTTTGAAGGTTCTATAGATTTCTTTTATGATATCCATATATTGACCCTTACTGCATATGTGCATTAATTCAAAGTTTGTTTAAAATATTGTATTTTTTAGCCATTTAGATGGGATGCATAATTAGATTTTGTAGTTAAGATATTATTAGTTGATAATAGATGTTCTTTAACCCGCTTTTTGAACTGCCTTCCTACTTGCCCTATGTAGAAACTATTACAAACATCACATTTTATTTTATAGATCTCCGTGTTTGTTTCTATAGTTATAGTGATTTTAGGGCTGAGTATATTATCAGTATTGTTTTTGGTGTAGAAGTACATTGATATGTGTATTTTCGTGAGGGTGTTGATTAAGGTGTTTGGAATGTTATCATACTCCGTAGATATAAAGGGATGTTTTTATCTTTGCCCTTTGGGGCCTTTTATTTTTTGTATAACCATTAGCTATTGCTGTGTTTAATTCTTCCTGGAAATCATTAGTCTCAAGCAGTATGACTACATGGAAAAAAAAAAGTAAGTAAATTCATCTAGGTCCCCTCGGGATTATCAAGCTTATATTCACTAACGTAAGCCACTAAGGGTAGTGGCTTTGTAATTAGTCTATTGATGAAACTATTGTACGCTCTCATTTCTTGACAGTCAAGGATCTGCATGTATATTAATATCTGTTGTGATTGGTTTTCTATATTTTTACCCAAGAAACTCTAAATCAGATGCAAGGAATGAGATGGTGTGTTATGATAATGTAGTTAATACATTCTTGCTTCATACAAGTCTGATCTCTTGCATCTTGGTGACAATGTACCTTCAAGTACTTTATGATAATGTTTTGCCCTTGTGGTGAGTACTTATGATGTACCATCCCATGGGAATGAAAAAGGGGTTGCACCATTTTGACACTGGAGGGACCACGGTCTGTTGATCTACCAATGCTTCTTTAATGTGGTGGCTAAAGTTAGAATAAAAGGTGACAACTGTCAAGCTGCAGGTGAAATAAGCAATTGTTCTTCAGCAACTATGGAGATATATCTGGGGTACACATCCCCTGCACCTGCGAGTGAAGTGTGCATGAAGTGCCACTTTTAGGAAATATAAAATGCCAAATATATTGGTTGGCAAACTAAGAATCCAGCTAGAACAGGAACAGGATGATTACTCAATTTCGAACTACGTGTACAGGACTTGGAACTTTGAACTATCTTACTATATTAATCAGATCCAGTGAGGAAAGTTTATTTAGTAGAATACAGATGGATCTAGAATGTTTCCACATGGAAAGATAAAAATGGAGGTCAAACTTGAGTAAAACTGTCTATTTTGTAAGCAGAGATATAAGCAATTGAACTATGTATCAGAGAAAATTCTAATAAAAGTCTCAGGGGTGCAAAGATCAGGACGGGTTACAGTTTAGGTGGGTCTCATGGCTCCAAGTTTATATAGCCATAATAAATCCATAAACAACTAGTGCAAAACAAAAAGGTTATCTTGTTGTGTGTGTCTGGACGTAAGAGAATTCTGGGGGAAAAGAAGCAGATTGCTTCAAGGTAAGGCACACAGAGGCTGATTTTGTAGGGTCTGAAACATTCTTTGGAGTAACTATTTTACAAATATCATGTTATATCAATAATTTCCTTATTGTAGACAACATCCTGGTTTTATGCATTCTTTGGTTTATTACTCTGTCTAGTAAAATAGCTAAGTAATTCACAATGCTTATTAGGAAAGATTTAAGCTTGATCTGTGGATTCTGCCCAGTGAACTACTTCAAAACCATATAGGTGAAATTAAGACTAATTCTGCAACTCCTTTAGCTTAGAAATATATTAATGATCTGTGTTTCAAGGTTGTATCCATAATCTTATAATTCATCACCAGTGATCATGATATTCTGGATTGCAAGTGATCACTTGCAGAGTTCAGCATGACTGTCAGGCTGAATTGCTTCCATTTTAAACAGGGACACAATTATTAAATGTAAAAATTTACATGTGTCACTAGCAGTTGAGGACGAATGCTAATGACATGTGTAAAATTCTATTAAAACACAATTGCAACATCTTCGCTATTGATAAGTAAAAACAAGAATCACTAGAGCACTGTGGTGAATATACAATAAAGGGAAGGATTAACCCCAAAACCACAACAAAAAAATACTAACGACACAAAAACTGTATAGTTATGTTTATTCTACCTGATGTACATTTCAGTAACATAGTTACCATCCTCAGAGGTTGAGTATTAAACAAACACTCAGTTTACTCAACACTTGTTTATTACTCAACCTCTGAGGATAGTAACTATTTTACTGAAATGTACATCAGGTAGCATAAACATAACTATACAGTTTTTGTGTCGTTAGTATTTTTTTGTTGTGGTTAATCCTTTCCTTTGAAGTAAAAACAAGTCAACTCCTTCGTTTGCCTCGACTAGTTTACTGGAAACATTCACGAGCTATGATCATTCCCCCAGCTTTTAATTATTCTCATTAGAAAACTGATCAATCCCTAGTTATATTCTTTATAAAAGCGATAATGATAAAAATAAACTGAATTCTCTGAAAAGGTTCAATTTCATAGGCATGCTGGGACCATTCCTAGTAAACAATTTCAATTTTGTTTAGATATTCTTTTATTTCTAGAAACAAATTAACTTTTATAAAAATAAAATCTATAGTCTTGAATATTGTATCTAAATAATGATCTAAACAATAATATAAATAATAATTGTTTTACAAATATACAAAAATTACACTAAATTTATTTAAAATGTTCTATTGTAGCCTATATGAAGAAGTTATTAGCTACTGAGTTCTATAGTCTGACGAAGTTCTTTCAGCGACCTTTCTCCATATTTGATCATCATTTTGACGGCATACTGAAAAGTAGAAAAAAATACTTAGTAAAACAGTTTATGATGTGCATTTTGACATTTAAATCATAGATCTCTTATAATACAAATATAATATTTATACTTAATCTCAAACATTACCTCACGAAAAATGTAATATTAAGATTTGTATAAAATATTGATCTTTATGATATAATACAAATTTACCTCATCAGTATGGTGTTTGTTGGCTTTAAAGTCTCTTCTTACCCACTGAATTAATTCCTTTTGGCTTTCATTGTCAGGTACTTTTTTTATTGTCCTTAAAATATCTTTATATAACTTTAGAACTTGTTGGTGAAGTAGGAACTAGAGAAACAGAAAAAAATAATTGTATTATTGAAAATTTTAGTCTTGTTATATTCTGAAAGGGTATAATGATTAATTGAGGTGTTTCCTTCTTTTCCATATGTAAAATTGTTATACAAAAAGCACATAATATAATACATATATACGTTGCTGTACATTAAAAGTACATAATATAATACATATATGTGTTGCTGTACATTAAAAGTACATGCTTTAATAAATAAAACGAGCTATAGGAAATGATTATAGGATTAGTTATATACATATTATTATTTTGCCAAAAATATTGACATCTTTAAAGAAAAATTTATCAAATTTAAATTAAGCTCCATTATATAACAAGAAACATTCCGAGGCTAGGTTCCTTATTTAGATAACAATTTGTACTCTTTGGATGCTTGAACATACCACAGTTTGGATATCCATACATTTTTAGAACATGTCTGTACAACCTACTCGACAAATTATTGAAATCTCTAACAAATTAGCTTAGATTTATTTACATAAATTAATAAAAGATTTATTAATAATTAAAATATGCGAATAAAAGCAAATTAATCTAATCTAACATGTCAAATATATGTTGTGTAGGTTATAAACCTCATACTCTGTTCTAAAAATGTAGGAATACCTACACTGTGAGATTGACTATACTAAATATTATTATCTAACATTTATAGAAAGTTTTTGTACTAATGTTTAGGTGGTTTATCTATGGTGATAGTGAACCTTGCATTTACCTATGTAGCCTAAATCAAGATGACAATAAAAAAATCATAATTAGAATTTTTATTTTTTGTAAGAAGTGAACCATTTTTTTTTAAATAGAAAGAAATGATTTCTAATCATTATAAGTTCCAAACAATAGAAACTTCTGGCAATTGTGAGGTGGGACCAGTAGGCTACTTTAGAAAAAAATACAACACATTCTAAATTTTACAGATGGAAGCTACATAACTGGGCTTTGTTAATCAGAAGGAGAGAAAACTTTGATAAGTTTCCTCCTTCCTCTATATTGCTCAAAAGTCTGATCCTAGAAGCTGGCAGAACAAATGGTTAAGATACCACTTAGTCTTCAAAACCTTGTAAACATTCACAGCGTCTTAAGGTAAAGCCAATAATGTCTCTTAGCACAATTATTCACTATTTTGAGTATTGACACAGTTTTATTGGTCCTTCACAGAATAACTGAACACAAACAGAATCTTCAATAGGTACCTATAAAAATGAACCAAAATACAGTAGGCTACATATTTTCAGCACTCCATTAAACTTAAAACCAAGTTTGAGTTCCTCATACCCATATATTTCTAATTATCCATCCATGTACTCAAATAGACTTAAACAGCATTTGTTATGGGCCCATGAAATACACACACCTAATACGCCTACATATTGCTTGCCATGCAAAAGATGGCCAGATCGAGAACTCACAATATTAGAGATTTTCGGCAGTTTTAAGCACTTGCGAAAGTAACCAAGATATATCCAACTCCCAGGCATAATAGAAAGACTACATTTTCGGTTGTCTACTATTATATAGCTTTAAAATAAGGAAAGTATATAGAGTCATATCAATTAAACAAAAAAACAACTCTGTATATAAAACAAGATATAGAATTCATTTAGTAGTAGTTCAGTTATTGTGAAGCTCTATTTTATGACCATTCTCATATATCTTTTGGCATGCATTAGCAAAGAACTGATCTTAGTCGTCTGGTCTTTAATTTGAGTATGAATTTTCTAGCAGTTCTAATAATAGCTGTTTCATTAACGTGTTCATTATAGTGAAACCTTATATAGTTTTTAGTATGGTAATCCTTTGTATAATCAACCTCACTTTCAGAGCTCTCATCTGTTGATTCCCCTTTTAGACAACATATTATTATCATCACCACTAATATTACGGGCGGTCTTCTATTGTAAATACCCTATTATAATTGTATTTCAATCCATATGTAACAGTATATATACACACATGGCACAACCACAAAAAACCATAATGGTGGGAAACCAATCACAAAAGTACATTACATGACATCAACCAGACACTTTAACAACATAAAATCCACCTACCAAAAGTACTACGTTAAACTGAAAAATTGGTACCTGACTGTGTAAAAAGAAATTTCTGAAAATTGTTTACTACATAGGCCTACCTTATTTTGAAACAATTACATTATACTTGATGTCAGAAAACACATCAAATAAGAAATAAGAATGTTAAGTAGAAAATAAGAAATTTAAGAATAGTAACTCTAAGTAACAAATCAACCTATGCATATGGTTTTCCAATGGAACAACAATCGTACGATGCATGTGCATTACATGTCATCTGATGATAGCTTAATATTGAATATTCATTGTATGATTGAATAATCGTGAGAAATAGGTTTGGGCAGCTGACTATACATATAGTCAGTCATCTAGACAAACCTAATAAATCAAGTATGTTTTACTATGACAAATATATTTTAATAATAAACTTCGAGTGATAACACATCCACTAACTTGACTAACATAATCATAAATATTAACGTAGGCTTTCGTATCAGACCTGGATTTAAACTAACATCAGCTGGATCCCCTTGTTTTCTATGTGTTATTTGACAGTGAAAAAATGCATTTTGGATCTTGAAACGTGTCTTTCGACAAACAAAATATGATCTGATTCTTTGAATCCAAGATAGTTAGTTAATGATTTCATAATTTTTCATACCAAAATCCGGTAATGGTGTAGGTCTATAATAGGTATTTATTGAAATAGTTTACTAGCTACCTTAATTTGAAAAAAATAAGATTGAGTGATTTTCTTAACTAAATTTCAGTCCAAGGTTGCTTGAATAATTACCAGTTTTAATATTACCATAACCTAACCTGTCCTTTACAACAAAGGGTTTAAACTTCAATTACAAATTCTTCCTAGAAACCATTCAGTTTCTAGTTAATCATTATTATTAACTTTGGTAACTTATCCCTAATGCATAGGTAGCTGAATTTCATACTTTTATAAATATCATTTTCTACTAAACTAAATCATTTTGGGATTTTTCTTCTAATGAATAATATGTTCTGATCCTTTGATTACAACATAAATACTTTACATTTTAATATTTTTTTATGTGGACGAGGACAACTCATATTTTCCTAAATATATACTAACCTGTTGTGTTAAAATATTTAAAAAATCTCAAACCTGCTTCAAATTCATTTGTACTTTTGGCAACTTTCCAGCCATGGTAGTTTAAAATTTGTTTGTTGTCTGGTTTAAATCTTCTTAAAGGTTACATGCTTGCACAAATAAAACTTACAGCCGCATACATAATACCAATAAATACTTCAAACAGGCCTAATCACCTAATATAAGTAAACAGCAAACAACTATAGATACTTGATAGACTATTATAGTCTATAGGCCAAATTCAAATAAGATTTTTTTTTTTTTAAACCCAAGAATACCACATGTGCTATGCAATGGTACATTTTTAAATTACACCGACTTCTGCTAAAAATCAATTGATTGCTTATACACCGTAAGCTTAAAGTTTATATACCTATGTACAGTATATTGATTAGAATAAATAACATAATTGGCAAATATCCAGTTAATACCGATTTGCGAATTTAATAAAGAAATTTCAAGAAATCGTGTTTTACATACCACATTAATAATTGGATCATCCTTAAGCTGGGAATACCTTTCCATGTATCAAAATCCATTATTTCTCTATATAATATTATATATTTACTTGACCAGACGTATTTGCGTGATTGAGCATAAAAATCGAATAATGAGACACTATAGTCAATATGCCATAGGAATTATTGTAGACAGATATCTTCACCTCATAATTCTAGGATATCATACTTTTAAATTGCTTAATTTAGACAGAAATAATGGATTTTCATACTTGAAGAAGGTATTCCCAGCTTAAGAATGATTCAATTGTTTAATAATGAAATAATTTTATGGTTCAGTAGTTTTCTTTAGTAGCAAGTTTTTATATGGTAGCGAAACATAATCTCGAAAACATTAACTCATTTATAACTGCTCATCACTTCTTTTTATTTTATAAATCCAATATCTGTTTTTTTTTTTGTTTTTTTTACTGCTTTTGGTTCCTTTTATATGTCTTTTTTTACATTCCAAATCCCAACTTAACGTTCAAAAACTGTTCTCAGCCAAAGGTAAATCTCAAAACAAAACTCTTGCTAACCCGATACATGGAGTGAGTATGATTGTGACAAATCCAAGGTATCCAACGACATATGTCTTCATAATGTAGTCTTCAGTTAATTTGGGGGGGGGGATTTTTAGGCGAACCAGTCATTATCGCCTTGCCTTTAGTTAAATTCATATCTTACATTTTTCCTATCAGGTATTTCTTTAACAACTTAAGATCTCCTCCGAAAATAACTCTATTAGAGTATTTGAGAGACCCAGACTTTTTTCCTTTTACATGACAAGAGGGAATAAATGGTATACACATTTCGTTAACAAGTGAACCAAATGTCTCCTATTTATTTCAATGACAATATTTTACCAATCAATTCAAAATACATTTGTTAAAAAGTATACGTTTTACTTGTTAAACCTATTTCTTTAAAATATTTGTTCTAAAAAATTATGACTCAACCTAGGTGTCTATACCTTTATTTTTCTATGCTATTTAACGTAAGATCGTGAAAGCAGACCGACAGCGGCACTGTGAGCTGTAGTCAAAATTTTATGTGAGAGTTTGTGTGGGGGTGGGGACAATGTCAGATAGGCTAGTACTGATATGTTAACTGATTTGAGTGAAGTTTGAAAGATGGAAGAAATGCTGAAGTGGCAAAATGCAAATATCAAAGAAATTTGAACTATTCCACTTGATGACATTGAGTTAGGATTAAGATAAATGGATAAATACATATAATAGTTCCATCTCCATATAAATTTGTTACTTGTGTAGGTTAAGATTATGATTACCACACATTTATTCACAGCTTTTAAAACAAAGCTTACTCAACTCCACTGGATAATTTTCCATCCTAGCAAGTACAAAAATGAAATGTTGGGTTTTGACTAGCAGGTGCTTAAGAACAAAGTTTTGCATGTATTTTATTCTAATTATTTGCATTTTTATTTTGGGACATCTCTTTCAAACTCGCAGAGCAGCTGCACTAAGATCAATTTTTCATCATTTTCCGTATTCTAGAGGTAATAATTTGTTATTCCATCAAACACATCTTGATAATAGTACTCCTTTTATACCAGGATTATTTTTGAAAAATATTCAACCAAAAAATGAAAGTTTTTGTAATTTTAGATTGGGATCTGATTTTTTTGAAGTTCAAGATTTTGAGGTTGATGTTAGTCCACAATTAGGTTATGATGGAACTTATCGTATTATTTATAATGTTATTCAAGGATCAAATAAAAATGAATCGAGGACGGTAACATATTGTTCCCATTTTACACCTGAATTTATATATTATCTTGTGGAAATCGTTATTCGTTGGGAAGGACCTGTCAGTGTTTCCGCTTTTGTACCTAGCACAGATGCTTCATTAACATTGTGTCTTCTTGAAAGACTGTGCCATTGTGTTCCAGAAATGACAAAAGTATCCCTCCACTTTGTTTTTCCAACAGAATATCCTCCTGATTACATATCATGTGATCCAATGCTATCAGTGCCTCAAGGATGTTTTATGCCAGATGTCCTTGTAAACAAAAAGCTTAAAACATTTAGAAATGCTGAAAGTTTAACTTATCCAGTTAATGTTGCTAGAAATGTTGCTAGAGTTAGTGCCAAAACTACTTATATTTTAGTGTCAGATATTGAATTGATTCCTAGTAAAAATTTAGTATCAAGATTTTTGACAATGATTTTAAGGTTAGAGGAAAGAAGTGGTACAGACTTTAGATTAATATTGAAACGGTTTGTTTATGTATTACCAGTTTTTGAAGTTGAGCATAATGTCAATATACCAGATATTAAATCACAATTAATAGACCTTTATTCACAAAATAAAGCAATTTATTTTCATCGATGGGTGTGTCTTCATTGCCAGAGATTTCCAGGTCTTCAGAGATGGATTCATCGAAAACTTCACTCAATGGACAATACGGTTCAGGTAGGAAATATCAATATCTAAAATTTGTGTAAACATAGGGTCAGATTCTATTAGTTTGTTTCTACAGTTCATGATTTTACAGATTCTACAGCTTTAAGTTTGTCAAATTTTAAGTTTCTAGTTCATCTAGAAAAGGTTAGAATTTTTATAGATGAGTTGTATAAGAGGTGTTTACATAGTGGATAAAACTAATATCTAGGGAATTCTAAAAAAATCATTGTATCAAGGATTGAGGCATTGAGGTTATGATGCAAAAGTTTCTGCTTTCAAGGTTTGTAAATTATATTGTAAAAACCAATATACCATGATTTTGTCCATATTTCACATATGTAACATGATTGTTTTAAGGTGAATAAGAACACATTTAATAAATTTATGAATAGAAGTATATTATTAAGAAAATAGACCCATAAGGTGCAGAACAGAATAAAAGTCAAAAATGTAAACAAGTTATAAATTGTTATAAACAATTATAAAGTGCCGTAGTAATTTATGAATAGATAAAAATTACGTTTTTCCGTAAAGAATAAAAAGAAAGACCTAGGCTATGTCAATGGCGGTGTGCACATGTTGCAATACTAGAAAACGTAATACAGTAATTGTTTTGTTTTAACTTGGGACTTCGTGTAATATACTGCAATGAAAAATATAGTTTTATGTGAACTGTATTTGACAAATTTTGGAAAAAAATATAATATTTACAGTTTAACATGCAAGGATTTTGTACAATAGAATCAAGCTTTGCTGTTTTAAACGAGTTTGTGGAAGTGGACTATGACTTGACATCACAATTCGCAAACCCGTTGAAACGGCGAGTTTCTGAATAAGAGTAATTTGGAAATAAAAAATCAGTGTTTGATGAATTTTTAAATATGAATTAAACAGTTTTAAGAATATGTAATGGTAGTACAAGTTGTACGCAATTCATATATAATACTAATATTTCATATTCATTGATGTAATTAAAGTTAAAGACAAAGTAAGAAAGGGAAATTTTCAAATTTGGTCAAAATCTAAAAACTTAGATTTCCATAAACTACATGGAAATCTAAGAAAATGTTATTCTTGAAAAAAATCTAGAGTTATAGAAACGATTAATTAAAAAGTTAGCAGAAATTTGCTACTTATAAAAGTAAGACAAAAGCAAATTTAAATAAAGTAATAATATTAATTTATTATTATTAATATTTGTAATTAATAAAATAAAGTAACAAAGATATTAAGATAACATTTAAAAGCAATGACGAATAAATTCTATGGTAAAAATGGTAAAAAATAAATTCCACACCAAATCTAAAAAATTAACAGTTTTCACAACTATTGTGGGAAAATGGAAAAAGATAAAGAATAAAAATTTCAGATTAATAAATAATAATAATTAAAGAAAAAGAAAATGTAAATCCCAGGTCAAAATATTAAAGGAAGTTTATTAAAATTGCATGTGTAAAATGAAGTGAGAAAAAGTGCGAAAATCGACAGATAATTTTTTCCTTTTGACTATGAAACTTATACGCGTAATTCTTCGAAACTACAGAGTTTCAGGAAATTAGGAAAAAAAGGTGTGAAAAGTAGGATTATGAAATTACGAAAAATTAGTTTCAACGATATCAGAAGAATGGTAACACCCAGAATCACAAATCGAGATCGTCAGGAAAGCCATGGTCAAGACCTACAAGATACAAGAACCAAAGAGTAAAAATTACAGAAAATTAGCAAGTTATACAAGTTTAAAATAAAACAAAAGGATTTCAGCCCAGTGCAAATTTAATTTTGCAGAACCACAAAGTGCGGGAAACTGTGACGTCTCGAGGGGCAGACCCAAGAAGCCAACTGACAACAACAGTTAAAATATAAACTAATTATTGTAGGCCCTAATGGAAAAAGTAATTAAAAAAGGGTTTAGATTAATAATAAAAAAAATTGATATAAGGATATGATGTATTTTAGCTATAAATAGAGTCGGTGATCCTCAGAGGACTCTCTTGTAATAATTTTTCAAAGATGACTATAATTTTACTGCACGGCAGTTTGGATCAGATTCTTGAATTAACCCTTAGCACACGTATGAAGGGATTTCACGTAACCCTCAACTTGACTGGTAACGCGTATGACGGGATATCTCGATTCAACACTATTTGACTTCTGCAGGTATTTTTAATTATTTTAAAGTCCAATAGAGTGCAGGGAAATGTCCTATTGGTATAACGTGACACTCTCACTACGGTATTTGTTCTCGATCACCTGTCATTAGACTTTATTTGGTTGTTATAGCAACCATGCGCCATTTTGTGTTCTGCCCCAGCGCGTATAACGTGATTTCTCGTCTCAGTAAGCTACGACGGTCAGTTGTAAAATGTTTTTTCAGCCTTATCACTGCTATAGAGCTGTTCATTGTTGATTTGTTTAGGCCGTATTATTTATATTTTAGGTTATAGTAGGTTATACATTTTTATTTTGTGTAAAATAGGCTAGTTATAAAAATGGCAAACCCTGACAACCTTGGATTTGATCAATTTATCAATGAAATAATAAATGCATCTTTTTCAACTACAGAATACATTTTGAAATATAGGCCTAGACAGTTTCTATGGACACAGTATTATCGTCAAATATTGTTTGTGTGTTTATATGTATATTTAGTCTATAAGTTATCAGTAATTTATAGCTAAATGGAAAGATAAAAGATTAGTTTCATATATCTCCACAGAACACAAGAACAGAATGGCCGTGTCAACCAATAAACACAATCAACAACTGGAGAAACCACTCCCGATTTTCAAGTACAATGCCACCATGAAGGGAGTGGACAGATTCGATTAGATGATCATATTATCCAATGGACCATAAGTCCCTAGGATGGTATAAGAAAATGTTCATTCACGTGATGCAGATGCTTATGATCAATGCCTACAAGCTCCGTAACCTAGCAAACATCGACTCTAACATGACATTATACGATTTTCGTCTAAAAGTGATTGAAGCCTTACTTCTGGCACAACCCGCAGTGCGACCACCCCGAAACCCTGTCCATGTCCTGTCGAAAACCTACAAAAGAATTGCTAAAGGAAACCTTCTTCGAATGAGGTGGAAGGTATGTCACAAGGAAGGCCGTACGAGATCCAGAACTGTTTACATTTATGCTCAGTGCCCTGGGGAACCTGCTTTTTGTCCCACAGGATGCTACGACAAATACCAAGCATCATAAACAAATCATAGTAAAAGGGTGGGTAGGAGGGGATGTAAATAATGTATATAAATTTACCTTATAAGCTATGTGCAGTGATACGTGATATTAGACATTTTCTATCACATCATCACGTGAAGTGACATTGGGGCCCCATGGATCGAAATCGATCCATGCGAAGATTACGTCATTTCCGGCGCCAACTGACTCCTAGATATTTTTTATAAACTGTGTGCAGTGACATTTCACACATCACGGGATGATTTTACTTCAGGAACTCATTGGCCAGTGCTCATGGACCGAAATCATGCCAAACAAAGATGACGTCATTTTCAGTACTGGCTGATGCAGGAAATTCTTTGAATGTCATCATTCATTTATATTGTGTCAAAGGTAAGTATTTTGACTCATATTAATTTTCAGGCCGGCTAAAAAATTAAAAAAATTTTATGCAGCGAACGTGTCTACTAACCTAACATTTTAGATTTTGAAATAAGTTTGTTTTTGTAAAATTCAGAGCAATACCATGATATGGACAATGTAAAACCTATCATTTAAAAAACAATTATAAAAATTTAAAAAACCTTGTTAACAGTGAAAAGCAAATTATTACACACAATGTTTGCTCAGCTCCAGGTGAAAAAACGAATCACCAACAATTTTAAACGACAAAACTAATTTTATACAAGTTTTTCAGCACATATGTCGAGCAGTAAATATATTTCCGAGAGCTATCACTGGTACTGGCAACGTCAACAATTGTAACTATGATACGGCCACGGATGAGGTGAATGTGTTAACGCCGATACTGTTACAAGATACTGTCAACAAGTTATCAGGAAGGATGACACGGATATGTTGACTAAGACAACATTGCTTTAAGACTTTTATCCTAACATTTGTATTATGTAACTAAAAATAAATTTGTATAGTAAATAAGATAATAGATGTAGTTAAAACCATGTACCTAGAATATACAGTAACTTATAACTAATAATTAAAAAATTCAAATGTACAAATATCTCAGACAAGTTTTCATCAAATTCAGATGTAAAGTGTTTAGTGGTAAAACATTGGGGTTGACATTCAAAGAGCAATGGTATTGTTAGGAATTAGATTTTGGATTAGGTTAGTTAGTTAAGTTTTATTCTAAATCCCAGAACAACTACCAGAGTATAAATAATAGTTGTAACAAGATGGCAAAGTTAGGAAACCGCTGAGCTGCAACCACCATGCACGTAACAAATTTCTGATATATAAACCAAGGTTGAGAGAAGATCGAGGTCAAACTCTACAGTGTGTTATCAATGGTCAGTGTTCAGCAGTCGGAGTTGGCACAGAGTAGTTGGAATTTCAGACTCACAAGGTGTTATCGATGGTCAGTTGTCTGTAGTCTGAGTTGGCATGGAGTTGCCGAGAGAAATCAGTCAGCATTGTTGGGTTTGCAGTAAATGCTTTGGGCGAACCAGGTCTACGAAGGAACACGGTGGAGGTCCAACAACAGATGTGAGTAAGCTTCATGTGTATTTTGTATCTCATCTAAACTTTGTATAGATCAACCTAAATGAAGAGATCCTGATTGAATTTAATTAATTTCTGCTTAGAAGAATATTTTCGCTCTAGATTAAAGATGAGAAGTAAAACAATTCTAATTCATTTTTAGTGATTGAATCACAAAATGCTTTAAAGAACATAATAAATTATATTAATAGAGACAAGGAAAGATTCTATTAAAAGCATATAGTTAACCGAACTATCAAATTGTTATTTAATAAGCCCAACTGGCCTATTCATAAAACCACCACATTGACGATTCTGTTTAGATGTTCTAACATTTTTAGGCATATTTTATCTTAATTAACAGTCTTTTTTGTGTTTTATTAACAGTCTGCATAGGACATTTGCCTTACCCAATTCGGTTCAGGGTAGAATGTTGATATACTTGATTGGGTATTGTTCTTTTTACATCGCCTGAATGTTTTTGGTAAAATTTAAAAATTTAGATTGAATTGTTTTAGGACCCATTTACAGCCCATTAATATATATTTGTTGTTTATTAAGTTTTAGAAAAAACATTAACTTTGCAGGGTCCTTTTTTTTTTACAACTCTGAATTATTTTGAATTGTTATACTGTATTTATCATAGATCCTATTTTTGTTAACTTAATGCAGAGCTTCTTTACAGCTTTGTTACATGTTATGTTGTTGTTTCATAGTTTACCATTGTTAAATTGTTGTAGAGCCTCTTTACAGATTTAAACAGGTTATATTGTTGTTTAAGAAACTTTGTATAAGTTTACGATTGTTAACTAGTTTTAATGTTGTTAAATGTTTATGTTATTGTTTTTAGTTTTAGTTATAGGTGTAGTTTTTAATGTGGAGAATCTTATGTTCATGATTGTGAATGATATGATTTATATTATGATAAATTAATTAACTAAATAATATTTGTGTGGGGAAATAAGTGATTTTTTTCCTTTTCATTTGTTGACAATATATTAAATTAATAGCTACTATTTATTATATCTAACATTCCTTTCTTATTTTAAATTTTTTGTACACATTTGTTTTATGTCAATTCTATTTAAGTTATATCTTGTTTGTTGCCAGCCGTTATTGGTGGTCCGCAGAGAATTTCCATATCACCGATGGGAGCCTATTTATATTGGAACAAATCAAGAACCTTTGTATAGTGAGCAGTTAAGTTGGGAAGGTCAACAAGATAAAATGACACAGGTAAAATTATATAAATATATGATATTATTATGATATTGCTGCTAAGACACATATAATTAATTTTAGTATATTCTTGACCACTCCTAAAATTTATGCTAATGCATTATGCAAAATTTCGAATGAACTTCATTTTCAAACAAACGCCTACTACAATACGACATTTTAGTACACAAACAAAGCTGGTATTACGGTAAGTTGCAAGTCAGAAATAATAACTTAATAGAAACTCTAGGACATAGTAAATGGTACCAACAGAAAGAACTAAATCTCCTCTACAAAATAGTGTAAAGTTCGTTACAAAATGTCGATTTAGGTAATCGATATATCCTATTTAGTGAACTGCACCGAAAGAAAAATGCATCTGGTTCGGTTTGGTTACTACTTGGTAAAATAGATATATCTAGCGATCTATGACAGATAGAAAGATTTTGGAAAGCACAGATCGAAAGAGAAAGATGTGATCTACAGATCAGTGTTATGGTCGATCTGTTTGACAGAAAAATAGATTTGTGAACATCTGAGAAAAAATGGCGTCATATCTACGTACAACTGCACAGTTCAAATCTTTGATTTTGTGCGTAAAAATATGCAAACTTTAGCAATTTTTAAAATATTATTTATAACGTTTTGTGGTATTTTTTTTTTGTTTGCATGTTTATGCATCTATGGAACATTAGCTTTCAAACGGTATTTTATTTATTGTGATAGGACGATTCTAAGTGGGCGAAATGTTGAATTGCAAAATACGTGTTTTACGGGTTGTTAGACTAAACCCGCTAGCGGGTCGAATGGCACTTGAAGGGTTAAACTAATTTGGAATCTTTTTTCTTCCCTATTTACAGAGATTTCTTTTGTTTTGGTGAGCCACCTTCAAAAAGTTTTGGTGTCTCACTTAGAAAAGGTTTTGGTGACTTACCTTGTAATATTGTAATATTCTGTTGAAAAACTGACTTAAATGGTTATATGATCATAAAGTGAAACCACGTGGTTTGAACTAAAGAATTAGTCTTTACATACAATAAAAGCCAAAAGTAAAGTGTTTTTTGTTCCGTATTAAAGGTCTAATTCAACGAACAATGTTTAAAGGTGTTAATCTAATAACGTTAATAACGTTTGAACTATCGAAAATATATGTGAAACTAGATTGAACACTCAAGGTCGCATGTGTAGTTGAGTCCACTCAAGGACAATGTCGCCAGAAGTAACTTTTAATACCAATGAACAGTGATACAGGACTTCAGTGTAGTAAAGTGACTTTACTCTGTGAAAAAATGTCTTTTATCTAAAAGAACGTGTCAGGTAAAACATGTGTTTTGTCTAAATATAGGTTAAGAAAAACTTTCAATGTTTATAATTATGTTTTATTTGCTTGATATTTCTAATATGTTGTTTCATTAGTATATTTGATAATTTGCAATATATAAAAATTTCTTTTTGATATGGATTAACATTTAAATTGAACATTTTAACATATAAACCTATGAATGAAACTATTTTTGTTTTTTAATGGTAAATTGTTGTATCAGAGCTTAAAATAATTTAATTTCAAATGGACCAGGCTCTAAATATGATAAATTACAATTAAAATTAAATTCCTCAAAATTAAATTAGTCAAAAAATGACCTTTTTGAATAATGATTCTAGCTATGATGTTATGATTTATGGTAATTGTCTATTGATATTCATGTTTTATGTTACTTGTTATAATATGTTTGTTTAAATAAAAAATATGTTTATTTCAGTATAAAAAGACTTCTATTTTCCGTCCAGTAGATTCCATTTAGTACAATTTTTCAAAAGAATTCGCGATCCATAAAAAATTAATATTCATAATTAAATTATTAAAATTTATTTTTTTATTATTTATATTTTATTTTGGTAATTATTTAATTACCATGGCGCCCAACTTGCATCACATATAGCTTCTTTCTTTCTTTATTAGTAAATTCAAACCCCTCATATATCAATTATTACAATCTAGCCTAGATTTAGGTAAATCACTTAAGCCTAGGGCTATAACTATTTATTAAGGATTTCCTCAAGGAAGTCCTTCCTAACTGCATTTCGAGTAACATTCTCAATCACATCTTGTGTACATATTATGTGACGTTTCCATATATAAACATTTACTGTTCTAACCATATATGATACTTGAATAATTGTAGCTCTAAGCCAAGAATTACAGTAGCTACCATTATCAAACATTATCAAAATGTTTAACAAATACCATATCATTAACTTTAAAATTTAACTTTTTTCTTGACTTTGGACAAAAAGCATATTTATTCTGCTTAGTCTCCATATATTGTTCTAACGAAACTGAAGGTTTAAGCCAGCCTAACCATGTCTGCAATTTCCATCCTAAATGGAGTTCGGCAGGACTCACACTAGTTGTATAATGTGGAGCATTACAATACTGCAATAGAAATGTTTAAATAGCTTGTTTGGCTGACATTTCCATTCTAAGAATTTTGAATAAATTTTAAAGGTTTCTACAATGTTTTCTGCTGCTCCATTTGAGGCAGGATGATATTATGGTGATGTTCCTGCCACTTAAAGTTTAAAGTTTAAACTTTGGCCTGTAAACACTGTACTAAGCTGGGTAAAGGTTAAACCCACAGTCAAGGGGAGAGTTGTTCATTTGAGTCAGTCTTTTGCCAGGTAGCTACGTTTGTAGTTCTATCTTTCCGCTAAACATTGATAAAAGTTTTAGGTTTACGGTTTCGCTCTGCTCTCGCAGTTATTTTATGTCAAGTTCTTAAGTGTGTCAAAATTCCTTGTTGTGAAGACAGACTTGGTTCTGGGATTCTGAACTCCAGCTAAGTACAGTGAAAATTTATGTGTCAATCTCATACCTTAATATATATATGAAATATTGATGGGATTTCTAATTTTTGTTTGAAGAAGATTAAAAGATTAATATTTCAGTATAAACTTTGGAAAAATTATATATGGAATTACCAGTTATCCTGGTTGATCATCCTAAAAGAAAATAAACAAAAGCGAACATTACAGGTGTTGTTTTTACATTTGTAATACCATTTGTGCTAGTAAACTGCTTAAATTCACTTGAAGAAAAGGTAGAACCATTATCCATGACTAATACTAAAGGTATTGCCCAATTTGCAAAACATATCCACAATGCATCAATTGTACATTCAATTTTCAAACTAACTGTTTCTACTACATCTACCCATTTAGAATATCCTTCTGTTATTAAGAGGTTCCATTTAGAGGGCCTAAGTGATATGCATGTAGAATTATTAATACAAACAGCTGATAACTTAAATAGAATCATTAATCAGATATAACAATCTTCCCCAAGATAAGGTTTACAGATCCAATCTTTCTGGTTTCTTGATAGTTCTTGATGATCTATGTGGAACCAAGGGCATCTTAGTCTCACTTTGGTTTGGTGTAGATTTTCTTACTGGTGTAGTAATGACAGTGTCGGGTGGTATAATTTGTGCATCTTCCTGGTTGTTGATTTTTATAGTTTCTATCTCCCTTAAACTTCCCTGAAGTGTTTTTGGACTACTTTCATGAATGTTAGGGTACACAAAAGGGATGCTGCATTTCCTTTCTGGATTAACTGAGGTTGATCTTGTTTGATCAATATGATGTCTGAGAGTTTTCCCTCCCACACTAACATCATAGTTGTTAAATAAAATTGTAAATACAGTATTGTTAATACTGTAAATACAATTGTACCAATTCTCTAAATTACAGTTCCAAATAACCACTTTTCATTTTTGTCTACATAGTTTCGTATTTGAATGTTATCTCCTGCCTCAAGTTGTCTCAGTTTGCCATGCGGTTCATCCTGTAAAATTGGTTGGCTCTTAATGAGATCTATACGAGTTCTGATGTTACGTTTTAACATCAGCTCGGAAGGGCTTCTCCCAATTGTTATATTGATGACTCTTCTATTTTGAATCAAAAACCTGCAAAGGTTGGTGTGAATAGCTCCTGGCTCTTCAGTTAAGGCCTTCAGTTTCTGCTTAGTTGTTTGAACGTAACATTCTGCTTGTCCATTGGAAGATGGATGATACACAGCCGTTTTCTTATGTAGAATTCCATTGCTTAGAGCAAACTGTCTGAATTCATTTGAAATGAATGCAGAACCATTGTCAGTTAGTATAACACAGGGAATGCCAAATCTTGCAAATATCTCTCTTAGAGCTCGAATCGTTGCATCGCTAGTTATACTTGACATCTCCTGAATTTCAAGCCACTTACTGTATGAGTCTACCACTATCAGGAAATAACATCTTTTAAATGGTCAATATGTATCCGCTCCCAGGTAAATCTAGTTTTCTCCCAAGGCTGAAAAAATTTGGAGGGGTTATTTTTGTTTAAAGTACAGGGTTTGCATGAATTTACATACTGTTCTATATCAGAGTTGATTGAAGGCCTCCAGCAATATTGCCTTGCTAGCTCCTTCATTTTAGTTATGCCTGTGTGAGCGGTAGCAATTCTTCAAGTATTGGTTTCCTTAATGAACTGGGAATAACAACACGTATACCTCTCAATATACAGCCATTATTGAGTGTTAGTTCACTTTCAAGACCCTTGAAATATTCGGGTTTGTCAATATATGTGTTAGTTTGTAAAGCATTGTAAACTAAACTCAATTCTCTATCCAAGGCAGTAGCTTTCCTAATTTGATCAGCAGTCACTGGTAAACAATTTATTTGTACCTGCAAAATAGCTTAATCAGACAATGAGTCTTCAAATGAGGCTTCTTGATTGTCACTAACTGGAAACCTAGAAAGATAGTCCACATTCTGATGGTCACAAGCCTTTCAATATTGAATGGTGTAATCAAATCCTGAAAATACATACCGTAATGACCATTCGAGTGGCAGTGAGAGAAAGTAGGGTTTTGAAAGATGAAAAATATGAAAGAGGTTTATTTTTTGTAATGAGGGTAAAATGATGCCCGTAGCAGTAATGGAAAAACTTGAAAACCCCCCAATATATAGCAGTGGCTTCCTTGATTATATGACTATAGTTACACTCGGCTTTACTCAATATCCTGGATGCAAATGCAATTGGTCTCTCTGAAATATCTGGCATTCGATGGGAGAGAATGGCCGATAAACCATGTGGTGAAGCGACAATTTCTTTTTTATCATATTAAAGGTATCTTCACAACTTTTTGTCCAGTTAAAATATTCGTTTTTCTTCAAAAGGTCATACAACGGATGAAGTTTATTAGCCAAATCCTTAATAAACATACTATAATAGTTGACAATTCCGAGTTCTAAAAAAATATAAAAACATCATATTTACCCTTATATTTGGGTCCCTGGAATTTCAGTATGGTATAATATGACCCTTGGAGAAGAAACCTGAGCGAAATCTTTCACTAGCCGTAACTCGAAAATAAAGCGTTTCCGGACCTATGTTTATATCAAGTTTTTTTTCTTATTTTAACTCTAGTTGTCAAAGTATTGCCTTTCCTCCTGATTCACCCAGTATATATATATATATATATATATATATATATATATATAGGTATATTAAACATAAAAGGTACAAGTACAGAACTGTGTGGTTTTCCACCCTTGACCAACTTTAGATCCGAGCTTTGATCATTCATCTTAACTATTTGATATCTTTCACACGAGTAAGATTGAAACAAAGACAATTCCATGTCTCTAACGCCATAATACAGTATTGTAGTTTTTCAATAAAGTATTTAAACACGTGATATTTTCATGTGTGTTGCATGTGATATGTTGTCAAACTTTTTACTTAAATCTAAAAGTATAACACATATGTTAGTTTTGGCTTCAAAACCATCTAATATTATCGAGATTAAATTATCTACAGCTTTAATAGTTGATAGTCCCTTCCTGAAAACAAATTGTGAAGAAGACAACATATAGTTAAATTCAAAGCATCTTTCTAGTATTGCTTCATAATAATGTTAGACATTACTGGTACTAGTGATATTGGTCGATAGTTGTTAGGACAGTCATATCCTTTTTTGTAAATAGGTACAGTTAAATAGCTTTCAGACATTTTTGTTATATCCCTTCACGAAACATCCAGTTTACGAAGTATACTATGGGACATATAGATTTTTTAAGACATACCGTAGTTAAAAAATCCAGAGATATTTTCAAATTTGGAAGTACTTACTTAATTATAATTCTATTTATATAATTAGTTGTTTTCTTCCACTATAAACAAAGGCTGTTTAAAATCCTACCATTATTTGGGTTCAACATTTCTCTAATTTTTTATAGATTAATTTGATTATCATTGGTATAAACAGTATTACATACATGTACAAAAAAATCAATTAAATACATCAGCTAAGACATAAGAGAATAAAGTAGCTAGGTGGTTGCAAAATAGCTTCAACTCTTCATTTGTAGTATGTAACCGGTCCTTAGCATCAGTCCTAAAACCCAAATATTCTAGAGAACTTTTGTATACTTCACATATCTTTATGGATTATGTTAATCCTGCCTCAAGTATGTAAAAACCTATTAAAAATATTAACTCACTGGCATTGACATCCTTATACATTTGATTTGTATGAAACACTTTGTTATATTTATAAAAATAAATATCTCAAGATGATTGATCATAAAATATGTACAGTACACAAAATAATCAATTTCAGTACCTAATCCATACTTTTTCAGAAAATTTCGTAGAATAGAATAATTCTTTATTTCTTTATAACATACAATATGCATTGCAGTGTCATTGCAAACAGCGTAAAACTAATAACATTGGCCATTTTATAATGATTAGAGGAGACTATATATATATATATATATATATATATATATATATATATATATATATATATATATATATATATATTCTGAAAAGTCATCAACATATGGCCATAAATTTACAAGTATATGTTTAACATAATTCTTAAAACCAGTGTCATTTAGAAGTTTTACATGATAACTTAACAAAATCAACATTTGTTAAAAAAATGTTGGTATAAAAGCAAAATGTTGGTTAAAATGGGGTATAAAAGCAAAACTCAAAATCAGTTGTTAAAATGTATCCTCTTAAGCATCCCAGACAATGGTGATTCAGGAGTTATCAACAAAAATAAAAGGGAAAGTGAACCATGGACACAGATCTGAAAGTTAAAATAGTTCAAAATTGACCCAAGCCGTTTCATCCCAGCTCTAAGGAAATTTAGGTGCTATAACCCAAACCAGTGTATAAGTACACTGCACTTAGAAGAATAATAGGTTTTCTATGTGTTGCTTAACTTTAATTTCATGAAACTAGTTTCAGCTATCTTCCTTTTGTAAGATATATGGTGGTTCTGGGGGAAAGAGAGACATAGATTTATATATATATTGTAACGAAATATATATATATATATATTAATATATATATATATATATATATATATATATATATATATATATTGTAACGAAATAGAGGACTCCCAAAAGGTCAGTGCTCGACAGGCCATAAATTGTGAAGAGTTGAAAGGGTTGACAGCTAGAAAAAATGATTCTACAGTCAGTCAGTGACCCCAAGGAGTCAAAGAAAGCATTCAAAAGTTCAATGCCTTCAACCGAAATTATTTGAAAAGAATCAATGAAAGGAATTGCGTCACTTCTGAAGTAACGTAAAAGATTAAAAATAAGCCAATGAAGGCAGAGGATGAGAATAAAGCAGTTTGAAAATAAAAATTACAAATAAGGGTAGAAGAGAAGTGCAAGGGGTCTTTTTGGTGCCGAACTTATTGAAGAAGGTTGTTCGGAGAAAGTGTTTCTCTTAGTAGCAAAAAGAAAAAAATTTTGTGAAAGATTTAGCCGAAATCAACTGTCGAAATTAAATAGTAACTTTGTCGTTTTGTACAAATGTTTAATAATAATCTTCGAAGTATAATT
This sequence comes from Aphrophora alni, assembly GCA_963513935.1. Taxonomy (NCBI): domain Eukaryota; kingdom Metazoa; phylum Arthropoda; class Insecta; order Hemiptera; family Aphrophoridae; genus Aphrophora; species Aphrophora alni. The sequence goes on along the minus strand of OY740769.1, from coordinate 125,402,163 downwards.
AAAAGATAATCGTCATTTATAAGTTAAAAAGAGTCGTCATAAAAGTGTGTGAGTAATAGCGTTGTTCTACAAGTGTTTGAACAGCAATAATCATAGAATAAATTAAAAAGTTATCGTCGTCACAAAAGTGTGTGAAAATAAAAGTGTACAAAGAAAAGAAGATTCGTCGAAAAGTATAAAAAAAAATTTAAAAAAGATTAAGGCAAATCTATCCATCTACTGGCAGTCTATGCGGGAACCACGTTCAAGGAACCGGGAACATAGGAACTGTAATAGAACTTCAGAGTCGATAAGTACAAATTAATGGACAATTTCAATTAAACAAACTACCACCAAATTTTATTTTATATTTTAAGTAAATTATAGTCACCAAAGAACCTAACGAACCCGTAAAGAGAAAGTAAATTAAATTAATAAATAATAATAAATTTCAGTTAGCTGGAGCATTTTATCAAAATAATTAAAAGTAAAAATAAAAAAAATAAAATTCTGATGCACTAATTTCTTTATTTTAGATTAAGACATTGTAGAATAAGTAACTTTTATTTATCTATGTACTTAGAATAAGTAGTAGATTAAGATGTTAATTGTATAATTATTAAGTGCATCAAGTTTGAAAGATAATTGTTTTTATTGTAAATGATTTTAAAAATTTAATTTTGCAATTAAAGAAAGAGTTAAAATCTACATGTTTCGAAGTTATTTATTTTGTTAGCATTGGCATGAATAATGTGCGTATAAAAGTCATTTAAGTAGAGGAAACCCAGAGTAGAACTTTGTACCCCAACAAGCTCAGAAAAAAATAAAATAAATAAAAGGTCAAATAGAAACGGTAAAAGAAAATGAGATTCTCGTATCACCTGATAAATACAAGATAATCAAAAACCATATGGTTAGCTGAACTCAAATACATACAGCTTTAACACTAACAATATTTTGGCGTTTAATTAGACATGCTTAATCTTGCCAAGAAACCCACTTAAAGCATACAACATGCTAACATGATTACAATTGAACAATTTATCAATATAATACAATAACATAACACATTTATAATATTTGTATAACAGTTTTGACATCAACTTCATCAGCAAATTTTAAGCCAAACAAAAATTGGTGTCGACAGCTGAAACAGTAAAATTTTGGAGAAGTTCAAAACAACGTTTGTTTAAACAGGAAAAAGAAAATTTAAAAACCATAAAGAGTTATAAGCTAAATAATTAAATATTGATGAGACAAGCATAATTACAGTCAAATGAGATACAATAAGTTATATATATATATATATATATATATATATATATATATTCAAAATTTAAAATTAAAGTCCTAAATTATGTGCAAAAAAAAATGGTCAGTCCAAATCACTGGTGATAAGTTTTTAGAATAACTGTTTTAAATTTCACAAACAAAACTTCCAAGTTCTATTAAAATTTTAGACTGTAACTTTGCTATTTTAGTTGGCAGAGGATATCTGCTGCCATATATATTCAACAGTACTAGATTGCGGCTGAAATGCATGAACCCGAGCTTAGCTGCCGATATGGCACATGGTAGTAGTCGCCCACGTAACTAATATAAAGCTAGCCCATTAAATTTGATTCATTCTCAAATTCTGCTACCAGCTTGTGCTGTAAGTCAAAACAAAGAAAACACTAGGTGGTAATTCATAACTTCATTATGTAGCAAATATCAACGGAATAGTTACAGTAATATAGCAGTGAGTTTAAAATGGAAATTTGGCTCACAAACATTCTGTTTAAAAATAAAGAAAGTTGCTTGTGCATCAAATTACAATGTCAAAATTATTCAGAATAAATTTGTTTTGTTTTGTTTTGTTTTTGTAGAAAACAGGTAATGCTTTGAATTATCGGCAACGGTCACAGTTCGGAGTTAGATTGTAATGAATTGGCTGTATAACACTGTTAGATCAGAAATTTAACAAAGTGCACTTAACTAATCAAAGTTTGATGATTATCGGTACTTCGAATTATATTGCACAATTAATAACTACTTATAAAAGAGTTCAGAATGTGACACAGTCCTTATTTCATAAAAGAAATCTAAACAAAACTATTGTTGTATTTTCTCTTTTAGAAAATTAATTTGTATGTATAATGAAATAAAACTAATCATAGTTTACAATTATTTTGTTTTATTTAAAAAAATATATTTTAACCCTTAGCACGCGTATGACGGGATTTCACGTAACCCTCAACTTGACCGGTAACGCGTATGACGGGATATCTCGATTCAACACTATTTGACTTCTGCAGGCATTTTTAATTCGTTTAAAGTCCAATAGAGTGCTGGGAAATGTCCTATTGGTATATTGTGACACTCCCACTACAGTATTTGTTCTCGATCACTTATCGTTGGTCTTTATTTGGTTGTTATAGCAACCATGCGCCATTTTGTGTTCTGCCCCAGCGCGTATAACGTGATTTCTCGTCTCAGTAAGCTACGACGGTCGGTCAGTTGTGAAATGTTTTGTGTCAGTGTTATAACCGCTATAGCTGTTCATTGTTGATTTGTTTAGGCCGTATTATTGTTTATATGTATATTTAGTCTATATCAGTAATTATTTTGATGTCCTGAATGTAGATAATTATTATGAGCAGTAGAAAGATATTTTTGATACGGTATGTTGATTTTTCTCAAAATCTTTTTTTTTTGTAAAATTTACTTGTTTGATGAAATTCAGGTTATTTTGAATTAAATAGTAGGCCTACTTTTATATAAAAAAAATTAATGATTTGTTTGTAAATATAAAAAAAATATATAATCTGTTTCATAGGGCGGTCAAAAATGTGAATTAATTTTTTTTTCTTGTTTTAATCTGTAAAAAAAATTAAAAAAATTTTTTTAAAGCCAATCTACATTTTTTTTTACTAAATATATCTGTAAGAACCCAAAATCAAATAGAACTTTAAACAATTACAAAAAAAATTTTCTTCCTAATAGCACGTTATGAGTAAATATCCTAAATTGTTATTCAGCGTGCTAAGGGTTAAACATTTTAGACCAGAAAATCTAGTAATTCAGTATGAATTTACAATAGTTTGATAAAAATTTAGACAGACAGACAAAACGTGACCTGCACTGAAAACACGTTTTTTAGTTTATAGGTGAAAATGTTTAATAAGAAAATTATTACAAAGAAATATATTAGTAATAATGTAGGCATTTCAACATCAAATCGTTAAATTCTGTTTTTTTGTAATCAAATCTAGCCGACAATATATTACAATAAATATATTTAAAATTACCTGGAGATAAGAGAATAATTAGACTCTCCCATTGCTTGCGGACTATAAACTGGTTAACATCGGAAAAGAAAGAGAGAAGAGAAAAGAGGGTAGGCTAGAGAATGATAAGAGAGACTTCCAAATTAAATTAGGCAGCCTGCACACTCTAGTGTACTAAGAGATAACAAACTCCTCAAGCTAAAGGTAGCTAAGAGATAGTGCAGCGGTTGCTCTCTGGAGTAGATAAACTGTATAAGATTTAGTTGTAATTTATTTTATGGGGCGTTTTCAGACTAGGAAAAAGGCACAGATAGATTGAGATGAGTTATGGGTTTGTACATAACATTCAAATGCTCCATTACATAAAGTATGATATTAATGTTTTCACCTTATATTTGATTCTCTTGTTTCTCCAAAACTTCTCAAACATATAAGTTTTGTCCCATACTTGGAGTCTAATATATGCAGTGTACTAAATGTGTTAAACAATCTGTTTAATTTGCATTTGTATAATTAAATACTAATGCTTCCTCAATATAAGCTTGCATAATTAATAAGCATTTGTTGTATTAAGGATACTCCTCATGTAGAAATTGTTTTCTGTCATGATTTTATTAATTCTGCAAAACAGTGGTCTGTTTTAAGCCACCATACATAACTTTGTGTCAGGGCTTTTGTTTACAAATCCCTTGTGATCTCTGTGAATATTGCATGTATTTAAATCAGAGTTATACCTGTTATTTCTTTTTAATATATATATATATATATATATATCTGAATGCTATAAGTAATGTTGTATTTGATAAACATAAAGTTGTCCTGGTTAATTATCTATCGTCTTTTTGTTTGCAGATGCATGAGATGTGTTTAATAGGGTATAAATTTGTAATACTAGATGGTGCTTTTCTGGTTCATGCTCCTGGTATTAAACGTAAATCAAACACCATTAAACCAGTGGATGCTCATAATGTACATTTATATCAAAACATGCACTATTATGATGACATTATTCGTAAAGTTACTAAACTTCATGGAGCTAAGCAACAGTGTAAAATTCATTAACAAGTAAGTGTTTGCTTATAGTCTTTACTTATTTTTCATTAATTGCTATTTTATTTTGATAATAAATGTTAGTACAGTAGAACCTCTGTTAACCAGCCTCGGATTAACCGGTCCTCGGATTAACCGGCCTATGTCGTAGTGTACTGGTTGGATGATAGTTTCCGAAAATAAATTGTAATTGAAACACCAAAGCGGCGGCGATATCAAAGGACTTTGTGGATAGCGGTATCCCATTGTCGGCGGCGTAAAAACACCGCGGTACCAAAGCGGCGGCGATATTAAACGACTTTGTCGATAGCGGTATCCCATTGTCGGCGACGTAAAAACAACGCGGCACCAAAGCGGCGGCGATATCAAACGACTTTGTCGATAGCGGTATCCCATTGTCGGCGCCGTAAAAACACCGCGGCATTGGCACCCGTCGGTATAGCAGACATAACTTACACCCACAAAACGTTTGATGGGCCGCTTTTTTTCCACGAATCATTTTAGTTTACATTATGAAAAATATAACATTTCTTTTCAGTTTTCTTCTTGTCTTTGACGGGTATATTACAGTAAATAAAAATGAGTGAGTTACGAAAACAACGGAAGCGTGTGTTGGTTTCTTTTGAGACGCGGTTAAATGTGTCAAAAGACTTGACAGAGGGGAATCTGTAAACGAGCTTTGTAGTGTTTAATTTTTTCATGTTTGGTGTATAATATACATAACATAATATATAAGATACATTTATGTACAATAAAATGAGTTGCAATAACATCTTAATTGCATAATTCTTAGCGCTACCTGATTAAATAAGCTTTCTTTCAACGAAAACCGATTTTTCAGGGGAACCTCTGATTAACCGGCCGAATGGGCAACCGGCCCGGGTGTCAGTCCCGACTAGACCGGTTAAGAGGGGTTCTACTGTATTAAAATAAAATTACAACATTTATTTTGCTTTGTTATTCTATACTACAAAACAATGCCCATAGATTCAGCCTTCATAACCAGTCTTCATACATCACACTTTCTATCCCTCCACCCAGGTTTACATTCAGCCAGCAGTATTAACAGCATACACCACACTTTCTATCTTTCCACCCAGGTTTACATTCAGCCAGCAGTATTAACAGCATACATCACACTTTCTATCTTTCCACCCAGGTTTACATTCAGCCAGCAGTATTAACAGCATACATCACACTTTCTATCTTTCCACCCAGGTTTACATTCAGCCAGTAGTATTAACAGCATACATCACACTTTCTATCCTTCCACCCAGGTTTACATTCAGCCAGTAGTATTAACAGCATACATCACACTTTCTATCTCTCCACCCAGGTTTACATTCAGCCAGTAGTATTAACAGCATACATCACACTTTCTATCCCTCCACCCAGGTTTACATTCAGCCAGCAGTATTAACAGCATACATCACACTTTCTATCTCTCCACCCAGGTTTACATTCAGCCAGCAGTATTAACATCATACATCACACTTTCTATCTTTCCACCCAGGTTTACATTCAGCCAGCAGTATTAACATCATACATCACACTTTCTATCTTTCCACCCAGGTTTACATTCAGCCAGCAGTATTAACATCATACATCACACTTTCTATCTTTCCACCCAGGTTTACATTCAGCCAGTAGTATTAACATCATACATCACACTTTCTATCTCTCCACCCAGGTTTACATTCAGCCAGCAGTATTAACATCATACATCACACTTTCTATCTTTCCACCCAGGTTTACATTCAGCCAGTAGTATTAACAGCATACATCACACTTTCTATCCCTAAACCCAGGTTTACATTCAGCCAGCAGTATTAACATCATACATCACACTTTCTATCTTTCCACCCAGGTTTACATTCAGCCAGTAGTATTAACAGCATACATCACACTTTCTATCTCTCCACCCAGGTTTACATTCAGCCAGCAGTATTAACATCATACATCACACTTTCTATCCCTCCACCCAGGTTTACATTCAGCCAGCAGTATTAACATCATACATCACACTTTCTATCTTTCCACCCAGGTTTACATTCAGCCAGCAGTATTAATATCATACATCACACTTTCCATCTTTCCACCCAGGTTTACATTCAGCCAGCAGTATTAACATCATACATCACACTTTCTATCCCTCCACCCAGGTTTACATTCAGCCAGCAGTATTAACATCATACATCACACTTTCTATCTTTCCACCCAGGTTTACATTCAGCCAGCAGTATTAACATCATACATCACACTTTCTATCTTTCCACCCAGGTTTACATTCAGCCAGCAGTATTAACATCATACATCACACTTTCTATCTTTCCACCCAGGTTTACATTCAGCCAGTAGTATTAACATCATACATCACACTTTCTATCTCTCCACCCAGGTTTACATTCAGCCAGCAGTATTAACATCATACATCACACTTTCTATCTTTCCACCCAGGTTTACATTCAGCCAGTAGTATTAACAGCATACATCACACTTTCTATCTCTCTACCCAGGTTTACATTCAGCCAGTAGTATTAACAGCATACATCACACTTTCTATCCCTCCACCCAGGTTTACATTCAGCCAGCAGTATTAACAGCATACATCACACTTTCTATCCCTCCACCCAGGTTTACATTCAGCCAGTAGTATTAACATCATACATCACACTTTCTATCCCTCCACCCAGGTTTACATTCAGCCAGTAGTATTAACAGCATACATCACACTTTCTATCTCTCCACCCAGGTTTACATTCAGCCAGTAGTATTAACAGCATACATCACACTTTCTATCTTTCCACCCAGGTTTACATTCAGCCAGCAGTATTAACATCATACATCACACTTTCTATCCCTCCACCCAGGTTTACATTCAGCCAGTAGTATTAACATCATACATCACACTTTCTATCTTTCCACCCAGGTTTACATTCAGCTAGCAGTATTAACATCATACATCACACTTTCTATCCCTCCACCCAGGTTTACATTCAGCCAGCAGTATTAACATCATACATCACACTTTCTATCTTTCCACCCAGGTTTACATTCAGCCAGCAGTATTAACATCATACATCACACTTTCTATCTTTCCACCCAGGTTTACATTCAGCCAGCAATATTAACATCATACATCACACTTTCTATCTTTCCACCCAGGTTTACATTCAGCCAGTAGTATTAACATCATACATCACACTTTCTATCTCTCCACCCAGGTTTACATTCAGCCAGCAGTATTAACATCATACATCACACTTTCTATCTTTCCACCCAGGTTTACATTCAGCCAGTAGTATTAACAGCATACATCACACTTTCTATCTCTCCACCCAGGTTTACATTCAGCCAGTAGTATTAACAGCATACATCACACTTTCTATCCCTCCACCCAGGTTTACATTCAGCCAGCAGTATTAACAGCATACATCACACTTTCTATCTTTCCACCCAGGTTTACATTCAGCCAGCAGTATTAACATCATACATCACACTTTCTATCTTTCCACCCAGGTTTACATTCAGCCAGCAGTATTAACAGCATACATCACACTTTCTATCTTTCCACCCAGGTTTACATTCAGCCAGTAGTATTAACAGCATACATCACACTTTCTATCCCTCCACCCAGGTTTACATTCAGCCAGTAGTATTAACAGCATACATCACACTTTCTATCTCTCCACCCAGGTTTACATTCAGCCAGTAGTATTAACAGCATACATCACACTTTCTATCCCTCCACCCAGGTTTAAATTCAGCCAGCAGTATTAACAGCATACATCACACTTTCTATCTCTCCACCCAGGTTTACATTCAGCCAGTAGTATTAACAGCATACATCACACTTTCTATCTCTCCACCCAGGTTTACATTCAGCCAGCAGTATTAACAGCATACATCACACTTTCTATCCCTCCACCCAGGTATACATTCAGCCAGTAGTATTAACAGCATACATCACACTTTCTATCCCTCCACCCAGGTTTACATTCAGCCAGCAGTATTAACAGCATACATCACACTTTCTATCTCTCCACCCAGGTTTACATTCAGCCAGTAGTATTAACAGCATACATCACACTTTCTATCTCTCCACCCAGGTTTACATTCAGCCAGTAGTATTAACAGCATACATCACACTTTCTATCCCTCCACCCAGGTTTACATTCAGCCAGCAGTATTAACAGCATACATCACACTTTCTATCTCTCCACCCAGGTTTACATTCAGCCAGTAGTATTAACAGCATACATCACACTTTCTATCTCTCCACCCAGGTTTACATTCAGCCAGCAGTATTAACAGCATACATCACACTTTCTATCCCTCCACCCAGGTTTACATTCAGCCAGTAGTATTAACAGCATACATCACACTTTCTATCCCTCCACCCAGGTTTACATTCAGCCAGCAGTATTAACAGCATACATCACACTTTCTATCTTTCCACCCAGGTTTACATTCAGCCAGTAGTATTAACAGCATACATCACACTTTCTATCCCTCCACCCAGGTTTACATTCAGCCAGTAGTATTAACAGCATACATCACACTTTCTATCTCTCCACCCAGGTTTACATTCAGCCAGTAGTATTAACAGCATACATCACACTTTCTATCCCTCCACCCAGGTTTACATTCAGCCAGCAGTATTAACAGCATACATCACACTTTCTATCTCTCCACCCAGGTTTACATTCAGCCAGTAGTATTAACAACATACATCACACTTTCTATCTCTCCACCCAGGTTTACATTCAGCCAGCAGTATTAACAGCATACATCACACTTTCTATCCCTCCACCCAGGTTTACATTCAGCCAGCAGTATTAACAGCATACATCACACTTTCTATCTCTCCACCCAGGTTTACATTCAGCCAGCAGTGTTAACAGCATACATCACACTTTCTATCTTTCCACCCAGGTTTACATTCAGCCAGCAGTATTAACAGCATACATCACACTTTCTATCTCTCCACCCAGGTTTACATTCAGCCAGCAGTATTAACAGCATACATCACACTTTCTATCCCTCCACCCAGGTTTACATTCAGCCAGTAGTATTAACAGCATACATCACACTTTCTATCCCTCCACCCAGGTTTACATTCAGCCAGCAGTATTAACAGCATACATCACACTTTCTATCTTTCCACCCAGGTTTACATTCAGCCAGTAGTATTAACAGCATACATCACACTTTCTATCCCTCCACCCAGGTTTACATTCAGCCAGTAGTATTAACAGCATACATCACACTTTCTATCTCTCCACCCAGGTTTACATTCAGCCAGTAGTATTAACATCATACATCACACTTTCTATCCCTCCGCCCAGGTTTACATTCAGCCAGCAGTATTAACAGCATACATCACACTTTCTATCTCTCCACCCAGGTTTACATTCAGCCAGCAGTATTAACAGCATACATCACACTTTCTATCTCTCCACCCAGGTTTACATTCAGCCAGTAGTATTAACAGCATACATCACACTTTCTATCCCTCCACCCAGGTTTACATTCAGCCAGCAGTATTAACAGCATACATCACACTTTCTATCCCTCCACCCAGGTTTACATTCAGCCAGTAGTATTAACAGCATACATCACACTTTCTATCCCTCCACCCAGGTTTACATTCAGCCAGTAGTATTAACATCATACATCACACTTTCTATCTTTCCACCCAGGTTTACATTCAGCTAGCAGTATTAACATCATACATCACACTTTCTATCCCTCCACCCAGGTTTACATTCAGCCAGCAGTATTAACATCATACATCACACTTTCTATCTTTCCACCCAGGTTTACATTCAGCCAGCAGTATTAACATCATACATCACACTTTCTATCTTTCCACCCAGGTTTACATTCAGCCAGCAGTATTAACATCATACATCACACTTTCTATCTTTCCACCCAGGTTTACATTCAGCTAGTAGTATTAACATCATACATCACACTTTCTATCTCTCCACCCAGGTTTACATTCAGCCAGCAGTATTAACATCATACATCACACTTTCTATCTTTCCACCCAGGTTTACATTCAGCCAGTAGTATTAACAGCATACATCACACTTTCTATCTCTCCACCCAGGTTTACATTCAGCCAGTAGTATTAACAGCATACATCACACTTTCTATCCCTCCACCCAGGTTTACATTCAGCCAGCAGTATTAACAGCATACATCACACTTTCTATCTTTCCACCCAGGTTTACATTCAGCCAGCAGTATTAACATCATACATCACACTTTCTATCTTTCCACCCAGGTTTACATTCAGCCAGCAGTATTAACAGCATACATCACACTTTCTATCTTTCCACCCAGGTTTACATTCAGCCAGTAGTATTAACAGCATACATCACACTTTCTATCCCTCCACCCAGGTTTACATTCAGCCAGTAGTATTAACAGCATACATCACACTTTCTATCTCTCCACCCAGGTTTACATTCAGCCAGTAGTATTAACAGCATACATCACACTTTCTATCCCTCCACCCAGGTTTACATTCAGCCAGCAGTATTAACAGCATACATCACACTTTCTATCTCTCCACCCAGGTTTACATTCAGCCAGTAGTATTAACAGCATACATCACACTTTCTATCTCTCCACCCAGGTTTACATTCAGCCAGCAGTATTAACAGCATACATCACACTTTCTATCCCTCCACCCAGGTATACATTCAGCCAGTAGTATTAACAGCATACATCACACTTTCTATCCCTCCACCCAGGTTTACATTCAGCCAGCAGTATTAACAGCATACATCACACTTTCTATCTCTCCACCCAGGTTTACATTCAGCCAGTAGTATTAACAGCATACATCACACTTTCTATCTCTCCACCCAGGTTTACATTCAGCCAGTAGTATTAACAGCATACATCACACTTTCTATCCCTCCACCCAGGTTTACTTTCAGCCAGCAGTATTAACAGCATACATCACACTTTCTATCTCTCCACCCAGGTTTACATTCAGCCAGTAGTATTAACAGCATACATCACACTTTCTATCTCTCCACCCAGGTTTACATTCAGCCAGCAGTATTAACAGCATACATCACACTTTCTATCCCTCCACCCAGGTTTACATTCAGCCAGTAGTATTAACAGCATACATCACACTTTCTATCCCTCCACCCAGGTTTACATTCAGCCAGCAGTATTAACAGCATACATCACACTTTCTATCTTTCCACCCAGGTTTACATTCAGCCAGTAGTATTAACAGCATACATCACACTTTCTATCCCTCCACCCAGGTTTACATTCAGCCAGTAGTATTAACAGCATACATCACACTTTCTATCTCTCCACCCAGGTTTACATTCAGCCAGTAGTATTAACAGCATACATCACACTTTCTATCCCTCCACCCAGGTTTACATTCAGCCAGCAGTATTAACAGCATACATCACACTTTCTATCTCTCCACCCAGGTTTACATTCAGCCAGTAGTATTAACAACATACATCACACTTTCTATCTCTCCACCCAGGTTTACATTCAGCCAGCAGTATTAACAGCATACATCACACTTTCTATCCCTCCACCCAGGTTTACATTCAGCCAGCAGTATTAACAGCATACATCACACTTTCTATCTCTCCACCCAGGTTTACATTCAGCCAGCAGTGTTAACAGCATACATCACACTTTCTATCTTTCCACCCAGGTTTACATTCAGCCAGCAGTATTAACAGCATACATCACACTTTCTATCTCTCCACCCAGGTTTACATTCAGCCAGCAGTATTAACAGCATACATCACACTTTCTATCCCTCCACCCAGGTTTACATTCAGCCAGTAGTATTAACAGCATACATCACACTTTCTATCCCTCCACCCAGGTTTACATTCAGCCAGCAGTATTAACAGCATACATCACACTTTCTATCTTTCCACCCAGGTTTACATTCAGCCAGTAGTATTAACAGCATACATCACACTTTCTATCCCTCCACCCAGGTTTACATTCAGCCAGTAGTATTAACAGCATACATCACACTTTCTATCTCTCCACCCAGGTTTACATTCAGCCAGTAGTATTAACATCATACATCACACTTTCTATCCCTCCGCCCAGGTTTACATTCAGCCAGCAGTATTAACAGCATACATCACACTTTCTATCTCTCCACCCAGGTTTACATTCAGCCAGCAGTATTAACAGCATACATCACACTTTCTATCTCTCCACCCAGGTTTACATTCAGCCAGTAGTATTAACAGCATACATCACACTTTCTATCCCTCCACCCAGGTTTACATTCAGCCAGCAGTATTAACAGCATACATCACACTTTCTATCCCTCCACCCAGGTTTACATTCAGCCAGTAGTATTAACAGCATACATCACACTTTCTATCTCTCCACCCAGGTTTACATTCAGCCAGCAGTATTAACAGCATACATCACACTTTCTATCTCTCCACCCAGGTTTACATTCAGCCAGCAGTATTAACAGCATACATCACACTTTCTATCTCTCCACCCAGGTTTACATTCAGCCAGTAGTATTAACAGCATACATCACACTTTCTATCCCTCCACCCAGGTTTACATTCAGCCAGTAGTATTAACAGCATACATCACACTTTCTATCTCTCCACCCAGGTTTACATTCAGCCAGCAGTATTAACAGCATACATCACACTTTCTATCTCTCCACCCAGGTTTACATTCAGCCAGCAGTATTAACAGCATACATCACACTTTCTATCTCTCCACCCAGGTTTACATTCAGCCAGCAGTATTAACAGCATACATCACACTTTCTATCCCTCCACCCAGGTTTACATTCAGCCAGTAGTATTAACAGCATACATCACACTTTCTATCTCTCCACCCAGGTTTACATTCAGCCAGCAGTATTAACAGCATACATCACACTTTCTATCTCTCCACCCAGGTTTACATTCAGCCAGTAGTATTAACAGCATACATCACACTTTCTATCCCTCCACCCAGGTTTACATTCAGCCAGCAGTATTAACAGCATACATCACACTTTCTATCCCTCCACCCAGGTTTACATTCAGCCAGTAGTATTAACAGCATACATCACACTTTCTATCTCTCCACCCAGGTTTACATTCAGCCAGCAGTATTAACAGCATACATCACACTTTCTATCTTTCCACCCACGTTTACATTCAGCCAGTAGTATTAACAGCATACATCACACTTTCTATCCCTCCACCCAGGTTTACATTCAGCCAGTAGTATTAACAGCATACATCACACTTTCTATCTCTCCACCCAGGTTTACATTCAGCCAGTAGTATTAACATCATACATCACACTTTCTATCTCTCCACCCAGGTTTACATTCAGCCAGTAGTATTAACAGCATACATCACACTTTCTATCTCTCCACCCAGGTTTACATTCAGCCAGTAGTATTAACATCATACATCACACTTTCTATCCCTCCACCCAGGTTTACATTCAGCCAGTAGTATTAACAGCATACATCACACTTTCTATCTCTCCACCCAGGTTTACATTCAGCCAGTAGTATTAACAGCATACATCACACTTTCTATCTCTCCACCCAGGTTTACATTCAGCCAGTAGTATTAACAGCATACATCACACTTTCTATCTCTCCACCCAGGTTTACATTCAGCCAGTAGTATTAACAGCATACATCACACTTTCTATCCCTCCACCCAGGTTTACATTCAGCCAGTAGTATTAACATCATACATCACACTTTCTATCTCTCCACCCAGGTTTACATTCAGCCAGTAGTATTAACAGCATACATCACACTTTCTATCTCTCCACCCAGGTTTACATTCAGCCAGTAGTATTAACATCATACATCACACTTTCTATCTCTCCACCCAGGTTTACATTCAGCCAGTAGTATTAACAGCATACATCACACTTTCTATCTCTCCACCCAGGTTTACATTCAGCCAGTAGTATTAACATCATACATCACACTTTCTATCCCTCCACCCAGGTTTACATTCAGCCAGTAGTATTAACAGCATACATCACACTTTCTATCTCTCCACCCAGGTTTACATTCAGCCAGCAGTATTAACAGCATACATCACACTTTCTATCTCTCCACCCAGGTTTACATTCAGCCAGTAGTATTAACATCATACATCACACTTTCTATCTCTCCACCCAGGTTTACATTCAGCCAGTAGTATTAACAGCATACATCACACTTTCTATCCCTCCACCCAGGTTTACATTCAGCCAGCAGTATTAACAGCATACATCACACTTTCTATCTCTCCACCCAGGTTTACATTCAGCCAGTAGTATTAACAGCATACATCACACTTTCTATCCCTCCACCCAGGTTTACATTCAGCCAGTAGTATTAACAGCATACATCACACTTTCTATCTCTCCACCCAGGTTTACATTCAGCCAGTAGTATTAACAGCATACATCACACTTTCTATCCCTCCACCCAGGTTTACATTCAGCCAGCAGTATTAACAGCATACATCACACTTTCTATCCCTCCACCCAGGTTTACATTCAGCCAGTAGTATTAACAGCATACATCACACTTTCTATCCCTCCACCCAGGTTTACATTCAGCCAGCAGTATTAACAGCATACATCACACTTTCTATCTCTCCACCCAGGTTTACATTCAGCCAGTAGTATTAACAGCATACATCACACTTTCTATCCCTCCACCCAGGTTTACATTCAGCCAGCAGTATTAACAGCATACATCACACTTTCTATCCCTCCACCCAGGTTTACATTCAGCCAGTAGTATTAACAGCATACATCACACTTTCTATCCCTCCACCCAGGTTTACATTCAGCCAGCAGTATTAACAGCATACATCACACTTTCTATCCCTCCACCCAGGTTTACATTCAGCCAGTAGTATTATCAGCATACATCACACTTTCTATCCCTCCACCCAGGTTTACATTCAGCCAGTAGTATTAACAGCATACATCACACTTTCTATCCCTCCACCCAGGTTTACATTCAGCCAGTAGTATTAACAGCATACATCACACTTTCTATCCCTCCACCCAGGTTTACATTCAGCCAGCAGTATTAACAGCATACATCACACTTTCTATCTCTCCACCCAGGTTTACATTCAGCCAGTAGTATTAACAGCATACATCACACTTTCTATCTCTCCACCCAGGTTTACATTCAGCCAGTAGTATTAACAGCATACATCACACTTTCTATCTCTCCACCCAGGTTTACATTCAGCCAGTAGTATTAACAGCATACATCACACTTTCTATCTCTCCACCCAGGTTTACATTCAGCCAGCAGTATTAACAGCATACATCACACTTTCTATCTCTCCACCCAGGTTTACATTCAGCCAGTAGTATTAACAGCATACATCACACTTTCTATCTCTCCACCCAGGTTTACATTCAGCCAGCAGTATTAACAGCATACATCACACTTTCTATCTCTCCACCCAGGTTTACATTCAGCCAGCAGTATTAACAGCATACATCACACTTTCTATCTCTCCACCCAGGTTTACATTCAGCCAGTAGTATTAACAGCATACATCACACTTTCTATCTCTCCACCCTGGTTTACATTCAGCCAGCAGTATTAACAGCATACATCACACTTTCTATCTCTCCACCCAGGTTTACATTCAGCCAGCAGTATTAACAGCATACATCACACTTTCTATCCCTCTACCCAGGTTTACATTCAGCCAGCAGTATTAACAGCATACATCACACTTTCTATCCCTCCACCCAGGTTTACATTCAGCCAGTAGTATTAACAGCATACATCACACTTTCTATCCCTCCACCCAGGTTTACATTCAGCCAGCAGTATTAACAGCATACATCACACTTTCTATCTCTCCACCCAGGTTTACATTCAGCCAGTAGTATTAACATCATACATCACACTTTCTATCTCTCCACCCAGGTTTACATTCAGCCAGTAGTATTAACAGCATACATCACACTTTCTATCCCTCCACCCAGGTTTACATTCAGCCAGCAGTATTAACAGCATACATCACACTTTCTATCCCTCCACCCAGGTTTACATTCAGCCAGTAGTATTAACAGCATACATCACACTTTCTATCTCTCCACCCAGGTTTACATTCAGCCAGCAGTATTAACAGCATACATCACACTTTCTATCCCTCCACCCAGGTTTACATTCAGCCAGTAGTATTAACAGCATACATCACACTTTCTATCTCTCCACCCAGGTTTACATTCAGCCAGTAGTAGTATTAACAGCATACATCACACTTTCTATCTCTCCACCCAGGTTTACATTCAGCTAGCAGTATTAACAGCATACATCACACTTTCTATCCCTCCACCCAGGTTTACATTCAGCCAGTAGTAGTATTAACAGCATACATCACACTTTCTATCCCTCCACCCAGGTTTACATTCAGCCAGTAGTAGTATTAACAGCATACATCACACTTTCTATCTCTCCACCCAGGTTTACATTCAGCTAGCAGTAATAACAGCATACATCACACTTTCTATCCCTCCACCCAGGTTTACATTCAGCCAGTAGTAGTATTAACAGCATACATCACACTTTCTATCTCTCCACCCAGGTTTACATTCAGCCAGCAGTATTAACAGCATACATCACACTTTTTATCCCTCCACCCAGGTTTACATTCAGCCAGCAGTATTAACAGCATACATCACACTTTCTATCTCTCCACCCAGGTTTACATTCAGCCAGCAGTATTAACAGCATACATCACACTTTCTATCTCTCCACCCAGGTTTACATTCAGCCAGCAGTATTAACAGCATACATCACACTTTCTATCTCTCCACCCAGGTTTACATTCAGCCAGCAGTATTAACAGCATACATCACACTTTCTATCCCTCCACCCAGGTTTACATTCAGCCAGTACTATTAACATCATACATCACACTTTCTATCCCTCCACCCAGGTTTACATTCAGCCAGCAGTATTAACAGCATACATCACACTTTCTATCCCTCCACCCAGGTTTACATTCAGCCAGTAGTATTAACATCATACATCACACTTTCTATCCCTCCACCCAGGTTTACATTCAGCCAGTAGTATTAACAGCATACATCACACTTTCTATCCCTCCACCCTGGTTTACATTCAGCCAGCAGTATTAACAGCATACATCACACTTTCTATCTCTCCACCCAGGTTTACATTCAGCCAGTAGTATTAACATCATACATCACACTTTCTATCCCTCCACCCAGGTTTATATTCAGCCATCAGTATTAACAGCATACATCACACTTTCTATCCCTTCTTCAGCTTCCATTCTCTTCCTTTTTTCTTGATTCCCTTGCATTTTTCTATAGTTTACCAATCATCTTCACTGTACTTTAATTTTAATTCTCGATTTATTTTTCATACATTTAAAATTTATTTACTTATATTTTTTCTCGCACACATGGATTATATACTTTGTAGTACTCCTATTATGATTCAACTCTTGTTTTTTTTTTCTTCTTTTTTTTCCTTCTTTTTTTTACCTTTGGCATAAAATATTCTTAGCTTATTTATTTTTTGGACTATTGTATAGTGTGGAAGTGAATGACTGGTGAGTGCAGAATGAACTGCCATCTACATAATTATATAATTATCGTACCATTAATTTGTGACTGAGTTTTGGTTCTGTAGTAGGGTTGACAAAGTCTTCTGACCTCAACCACCTTCATGAGTGAACTTTTAAGAACTTTTAATGACATTTATCCTTACCCTTCTAAATCTATGGAAACCATGGGTTTAAACAAGTGTTTTTCCTTTTTTCTAAAGGGGGGGGGGGTGACTGTGACGGGTTTCGAGGATCGTGGTTTGGATCCTGGTTGCACACAGTTAAATCTTTGGTCGAAGTTTGAGTTGCCAGTATAAACTTGGTTGCATGGCTAACTCCGATCACCAACTGGGTTACCAACACCACGGTATTCAGTTTACAGTGAACAGCTGTGGCTCCTGCTGAGACGGAAAGTCTATGACGTGAGCGAAGAGTAGAGTAGTGTCCGACAGCTCAACAGGACAGGTATCCAGTCCTCCGATTTATTGTGTTTATTTTATTTAATGAGTTTTTTTTTTCAAATTAACATGTCAGACTAAGTTTCAGGAATTGATGTTCCCAAGATTCTTGGGAAGGACCGTGTTAGTTGGGAGGTGTATTGTAATAGTCTATTGGTCTTCCATTATAATATGTCACTATTTGTAAAAATACCCAAATCATAAATTTTGGGTGATGTAATTAATTACTAAGAAATTTTAATTATTTGATCAATAACTCAGTTATATTTTGACCTAGAGTTAAAATAAAGAAATCACAACCCTTATCGTTAATAGAGGTAAATAATTTGGCTCTTGTAATTTTTCAAAAATGAATAGTTTTCCAGATATTCGGGATTTAGACTGCCACCATTTTGAAAGTGTACAAAATGTCTTGATTTTCTATTTTTAGTAGAAGGTGGCATAAAAAACATGTGTATATAATTCGAGATCCAATATATTATCCATTTCCAAAGTTAAAAATTTGTATTGATAACAACAAAGACAACAAACAAAGCATTTTCGGAAGGAAAGTTATAAAAAGTTGTTTCTTACTTTTATGTAAGGAATCCATTTTCAAATTTTCTTCGTGTTTTTCAAAGTTCCTGAGGTTTTAAAACATGGGGGAAAATGGCCACGGGTCTAACTTCTGTAAATTCTACGTTATAATTTATTTTAGTTGGAAATTTATATACAATTTATGTTCAAAATCTTGTTCTGAACGATAACATGGTGGAAGTATTATGGTTTCAGATCCATGTCAACCATAATGGTGGCTGAAATAGTCTTATTAATTTGTTTTATACTTAGAAATAAAAAATACTAATACTATCATTAGTATTATTTGTATATTAATAAATGAATTAAATTTTAGTGAACTTTAGGTTAATAGAGTAAACTTTGGATATAGAAATGAATCAAGTTTTAGTGAATTCATATCAATAGAGTATATGTTGAGTGTCAGAGTTTGAGTGACAGGTAATTACTTGGGCTATGAAACAAGGTCATGCAATGAACGAAGCATGCACATGGATACCGTCATGCTGTATTTGATACTTCTTTCACTTATTTATACTTTCATAAACAGCGTTGTAAAAGTATGTACTTATATATAGATGCTAACAAAGTATCACTTGATAATGTTTTGGAAATTCTTATAACATAAAATTTGATTAGTTAAGTCAAATTATGTTCGACAGGGAGTAAAATTATTTTGTAACTTTTTTGTCAACATTTGTGTGATTTGTAGTTAATCACCTTTGCTTGAAGTCTTTGTATGTTTTTTTTTCATTTTCTAAAATTCTAAAATAGATGATTTATAATATATATATCTGTATAAATATTGTTTGTATTGAAAAAATAGTTATCTCAAAAATTTAAACGCATTAAAGCAAATATAAAAAAAAATGTATTTTCTTATTTTGTACAATCAAGGGATTTCATTAATAAAATAAATAAATAGTTTATTCATAAAGGGTAGAGTTTTCATCATGAAAATATGGGGCCAGGATAACAAGTTTTCATAGCTGTAAATTTAGTTTTTGTGATCAGGATTCTAGTCTAATCGTATCTCATCACTTTTCCCTTACTAACTTTCTTGAGCCTCCACGGGGCTCAAGTCCAGAATTTCTTACACATCAAGCGAGAGCGCTAAACTAACCAGGATTGTGGTTTTCCCACATATAATACAGCTTGACACTTGAAGATTATTATATATAGTTTAAACATTACATCAAAACCATTGCTCATTCAAAGGTATGGTGTGATATTTTTTGATGAAATTCTATATTTTAGAATTTTGAACTTAGTGTTTATTTGTAAAATTAATATTTTTTTTAGATATTTATAAAAAAGAAAGTAACAAATATCTTGACTTTAATTTTGAAAAATGCCATGTAAACTCAAATGTTCTAGTGTAGTAAAAATTATACTTTCCTTAATGGATTAAATCAATAAACAAAGTAGAATGTTTTTATATAAGTTTGCTATACTAGGTGTCAATGTTTTTAAACAAATTCTGTGAGTTCTTCAAAACTATTATTTGATTAAGTTATAGAGTTACATGGGAACTATGTTTGGAAAACATCACTTTACTTTATAACAGAAGTTCTATTTACCCTATTGCTATTTATGTTTATTGTCTTCTTTTCAAGAAGTATAAAAGTTGTTATGGACGTTTTGGTTATCTTCAGTTTTAGGTTTTACAGCCATAACTGTGTTGAGTGTTCTTATACCAAGTGTTGGAAAATTGAATGCATCAAAAACATTAAAACTATATGGTAATCCCTACTCTAAATTTCTAATTTGAACTTATAAAGAATTGGTTTTAAAATTGTGGCTACACAAAATGGAGTTTTTTACTAATTTTCATCTGGTTTTCATTATTATCTTCTTTTTATAAACTAATTCTGCTTCATGGGGTCCTTTCTTTACTGATTTTGTTATATTTTATTGATTATTTTTCATATATTCAAAAATTGATGTTTTTAATAGGTTTGCAAAAGCTGGCATTTATTTATATGATGTTTATGCACTTTCTAATAAAAATATGAGGATTGATTCCAGTATACAATTCCTGTGGTAGTATTGTAAGGATGAAGTAGTCCAAAATCTCACAATTTTCACATAATAGAAATATTTTTAATATTTATAAGACATTTTGAAATCAATTTCTCCATGATTTTGAGTATTATGGGTAAATGAATAGAGTTGAATGGATACATTTCCAATATTACAGTTTTAGATAACGGGTTTTGATAAAACTTGACTTCACGTTTTGTGAAACCAGAGAATAAAATGGAGCATAGTAGTTTCTATAGGAACATTGTTTAGAATGAAGTTTGAAACTAAGTTGTAGACATTATTTCACATCCTATGAAGATGGTTTCAGTTAACTATGGTGAATTTCAATGTCATGTTTATATTCTTTGGCTATAGATGGATTATATTTAAGTTGACAGATTTGTAGTAGCCAGGAACGAGTATGAAAATATTTAAACAACCTTCAATTGTTTAAGAAAGAAATTTAAAAAAACTTGTAACACTTTCTCACTCTCACCAATCTATTCATCAACAACGATGTCAGTTAAAATGTGGAAATGAACCATGGATTCTGTATTAGGATCTAAACTTGCTTTGCTAATGCTATAAAAGCGCCTTCAGCATACGTATTTGATTAAAATTGAGCTTTTAAGATGCGGTCAAGTTTATGTTTTGTGTTTTGCCCAATTATTCCTAAACCGAAATATTCTTGACTTGCGATTTAGGCACGTTTGGGTCATTTCACATTTCACTCAAATTGGAATGAAATTGGTATAGCCAATTTTGAGAAATTATGTCGTTTGTAACAGCCCATGGTCGATTTGGTTTTGTTTTTACTGATAATTTATGAACTGGCATTTTTGGAAAGATGGCAAGTAATACGTTTTGTTAGGGTCCTTAGAGGTACACGCATAGAGTTGATTTTGAGAAAGTTCTAATTTTGTGTGTTTTTTTAAATATCAGTTACCCACAAATTTTGTGTTATGAAAAAACATCCTGAGATATGGCCAAAATATGCCTGTACACAAGATTTGATTTAAATCAGTCCACGTGTTTGGGTTGTAGAACATTGTTTATACAACAAACAGAAATCGTTCCAAAAATTACAGGTGCGTCAAATAAAATATAGCCTCAAAACATTTACATCATTTTTTTGTCTCATCACATAACTTTCTATGTGAGAAATCGATTTTTTGGCTCACCCTATAACTTTCTATCTGAGAAATCAATTTTTTGACTCATCACATAACTTTCTATGTGAGAAATCGATTTTTTGACTCATCACATAACTTTCTAACTGAGAAATCGATTTTTTGGCTCACCACATAACTTTTTATGTGTTAAAGTAAAAATTAGTAACTATGAAATTTTATTGAACCAAATGTATATATTTTTTACTCTCAACATATTTTGGTTAACATTGTTTGAGAAACCGGTAATAGTAAGTTATTAATCTGTTGATATGTTCCACAAAAATTTATATAATATTCCTTTTATGTTTGATTTTTTTCTTTAAAAAGTATACTACTGTACAATAAATAATCTTTTTGTTAGTTTTTTATCTATGTGTTGATAAGTATAAAACTATGTACAAGTTTTTCCTCATAGTCACTGATGGTTAAATTACTTCTGATAATTATTCTTTTTTTTTATATATTGTTGGTGTTAATTATTGCGGATTGGTTATACATTGTGTTTGTAAGCCTTCCTAACACTTATTGATCCTATAACTCGGCCTTCTAATAAGATTGAGCTCTTGTACTCAGAGTAGTGGAGGTAGTAGGACAGGGGGGAGGAGAAAGTAGAGGAAGTTAAATCAAATTATTCAGTTCAGTTTGCAAGCTATTGTCTTGTTTATCTAGTGAACCTTTCCCAACAATGTTTGACTTATATTTACACATTTAGTTTTGTTCAGGTATTTATTTTGTTTTGATGAAAGTTTTTAAGAATAAACTTCCCTTTTGTAAACTCAGATAGTTATGAAGTAGTTACAGTTCTGGATATTTACTTATATTAGGTTTATAATTCCTTGTAGTAAATAGATTATTTTTTAAATTTAGATTTAATCAAAAATTATTATTTTGTAAGTACAGTAGAACCCCTCTTAACCGGTCTAGTCGGGACTGACACCCGGGCCGGTTGCCCGTTTGGCCGGTTAATCAGAGGTTCCCCTGAAAAATCGGTTTTCTTTGAAAGAAAGCTTATTTAATCAGGTAGCGCTAAGAATTATGCAATTAAGATGTTATTGCAACACATTTTATTGTACATAAATGTATCTTATATATTATGTTATGTATATTATACACCAAACATGAAAAAATTAAACACTACAAAGCTCGTTTACAGATTCCCCTCTGTCAAGTCTTTTGACACATTTAACCGCGTCTCAAACGAAACCAACACACGCTTCCAAGAAAACTGAAAAGAAATGTTATATTTTTCATAATGTAAACTAAAATGATTCGTGGAAAAAAAGCGGCCCATCAAACGTTTTTGTGGGTGTATGTCTGCTATACCGACGGGTGCCAATGCCGCGGTGTTTTTACGGCGCCGACAATGGGATACCGCTATCGACAAAGTCGTTTGATATCGCCACCGCTTTGGTGCTGCGTTGTTTTTACGTCGCCGACAATGGGATACCGCTATCGACAAAGTCGTTTGATATCGCCGCCGCTTTGGTGCCGCGGTGTTTTTACGCCGCCGACAATGGGATACCGCTATCCACAAAGTCCTTTGATATCGCCGCCGCTTTGGTGTTTCAATTACAATTTATTTTCAGAAACTATCATCCAACCAGTACACTACGACATAGGCCGGTTAATCCGAGGACCGGTTAATCCGAGGCTGGTTAACAGAGGTTATACTGTAATTAATTTTTAAATTATTATTACTTTATTAATGTAGAGTTTTTGTTTTTAACAATGAGGTAACTATTATTAGTCCTACTGTTCAAATTTTATTTTTGATATTTTAAAAGTAATCAACTTTTATTATTAGCAAATGTTGAAAGAAACTAGGCAATTATTGCAGGTGCCAATGTGCTAAAACTCTAAATACAACAAAGGCAAGATTTTCATAGTTGACGGATAGTACCTGTGTCTGATCTTTGAATAGCGCTGTCCACCTTTTGGGAAAAAAACATGTTGATTGTTGTCTTTGTTCATTTTCCTGGTGATAGTGATTAAAATGTTTTTTTGGGACCTTAACTACATCTAACTGAATTTTTCAGAACTTAATTCATAAGGGATGGGATAATGATCTTCTGGCTACAAATATAATGGTAACTAATATGAATTGTTCTAAATACCTGGGTGCCAATAACAAGAAATAACAATTGTTTTAGCTTTGTAACTTATTTTATTTATTTACTTTCCATTGATAAAGCTGTGAAGACATGTTTTAACATCACAAAATGGGTCTAAAGAGGAAAATTACTCCAAATCGCCCAACAATTTTACCCTTATATCCATTTATCTTAACGGAGAATTCACCATTGATAACACCCCCTATCAGTTCTCCTATCAAACAATCACCAAAATTTGTTAAACATAGATATAAGTTCAGTGCTGAAGTGAAGGGTAGTTGTCAAAAGTTACTTTGGACCAGAGTTGAAAATAATGTAGTGACCCAGTCGCCATCACTTCCAGGTTCTTATCAACGGGATACTCAAGTTTTGGTTCAGGTGGGTAGTTGTGAATTTTTCAACTATTATTAGACAGGTTGATCAATATCTACTTATAACTAAACACACTTGAATGGTTTAAAAAATAAATTTATTTCATTTTTATGTTTTCACAATATTTTTCAAGTTGTAATTATTTAAAGTTTTACTTTTATCAAATTAACACTCATGTTTGCACACAACTTTAATTTCAGCCAGCAGTATTGTATTTCATATATTTTGGTTATCTGTTTTTATATAATACAAATAAATTAAATGCACCTACCAAAGACTAAATATAAATTTAATTTATATATTTATTTCATAACTGGAATTATTATAAAAATGATTATGCGCTATTATATTTTATTTGCAAATCAAGATAAATGTTATCATGCTTGGTGATTAATGGATTTAAGCATGATAAATATTGCACAAAATAATAATTAATACACATTGGAGCGAATTTGTTAAAACCATTTAAATTATTAGTGAAAATATTTTTGGATTTTTTGTTACACATACAAACTTGGTTGTTATTGAGAAAACCATTATTCTGTGCATGTTAAGGGTGTGCAGTACTAAAACTTAATGTAGCTCTATGCGTTGAAAAATCATATCATTTTTGTATTGAAAAATAAAGAAAAACTGATCTATTAGGCAGGAAATTTGCAATATCATTTTCAGAAAATACAAATTTTAAATTGTCTATATTATTAAATGATATTTACACATGTAAATAGGAGGAAAAACGTTACTTGGAGCTGAAGTCTATTGAAACTGCCATTGTATTAATGATTTTAGTTTCTACAAATTATAAAGAGTTTTCTTTAAAAACATTCCGTTGTATACATTTGTCTAAAATTAGAAATAAGGTTGCCAGAAGTAAGTGCTTACATTAGAGTGATTTCCTTGGCAATATAACAGGGTTGCTACATCATTCTGTTGTTGATCTCTGAAAGAGTGTAGACATTGAGACAGTCCAAAAAAACCGATCTCAAGGGAGAATTTTGAAAAAACTCAAAATTCCAAAAATTCAATTAAAATAAACCAAAAGTAGTAGAAATAAGAGTAATAATTAAATTCAGTATAGGGAAATGTAATGCAACTCGCCAAGGCTTACAGCGACGCAAGATTATATAGAGAGGAAAATCCGAGATTTCCTGTCTCGACCTGCAAAGCTCCATAAGAGTACATGTTAAATTTTCGAAATTCGAATTTAACTATAAAAGTAATGTCATCTTGTAGAGTAATTAAAATAGAACAACTAATAATAATAAAACAAAACTGTAAAATAAATATTAAAAAAGTTATAGTCGAAAGAAAGAGGTGTAAAACGAAAAATCACATCCCTATTTTAAGAGATTAGGATCAATATTTTAATCTGAAATTTATGGTGTTGTTTGCACTTGATAAAAGCAATGTTATTTCTGAATAGCAACAATTTCATCAATTATTTGTGAAGGTGCTGCAATTTCTTTATAAGTGTCAATTTTAATAGTTTTTATTTTTTATAGACAATAATAAGAATCAGATGAATATACAAATCATTCAGACATATTTTGAAGCTCTTAACAAATATTTTGGCACGGGTTTCATTAAAATCCATCCATTCAATTTCAAAATATTAAAAAAACTCATTAATTGTTATAAACATATGTTTTTTATATACCTACACTATTAAATTAAACTGTATTTCCCTCAAACAAGAAACAAAACTGAAATTGGATATACTGGACCAAGCACAAATCAGATTTTGTTGTTGACAATACATTTATACTATTAACTAAACACAATGAGAGGAATAAAGACATGGCTGAAATCGACATGGAAAAGGAAAGTCTATGCTTAACATTCATATAGAAAAAATTCTAAGCATGATTGATGAATTTGTTAAAGAATGTACAAAATGAAAATATGTTTACCTAATCGTACCCCTTTGATATGTATAATGGTAATTGGAAAATAAATTACCAAAGTTTTTTTAGTGATTTTTGACATGCCGTCTGATTCTCATCTATACATAAGCATTAAAGGACTGACATAGATTAAGATAGGTGTAGATTCTTAGGTGCTCATTCTAAAAATAATTGATATTCATATAGATCCATTAATAACTTCAAAAACAGTTTTTCTAACCATATTATAATTAAATTAATGAAATAAAAGTCTGTGGATATCAGTTGGTGTGTAAACATATCTTGTTTACTTAATTCTAAGAAATTGATGGGTTGTTATAGAGTTTCCCTTGTACAGAAAAATACAAAATTAATAAAGGAACTTTCAAGTGTACTGACTTTACAAAATATATACAAATGATTAAATTGTGTTTCGATATATTTTAGTTCGTTTTGCCTCGGCTAGCTTTTCTTATTTATATCTTTGTATGTAGTCTATATTACATTTCTTTCACTGTTAATTGGAGTTCAATGACTTAACTCTAAACTTATATCTAGTACATATTGTTGTTCAGAAAACACTAAGGCTAAATGATTATGAAGGATGGGTGACTAGGATGAATAAGTGATTCAGTTAGGGTGCAGTATGGGTGATATTGGGTATCACAGATTGTGGAATGTTTAAATTTGGAGTATATTTAGATTGCCCAATATAAGGCAGGTAACTTTTTTTTAAAGTTAAACGGAAAAAGTTAAACGCGTAGCCAGAAAAAATATATTTTGTACCGCTTTTAAAACACTAAACACCATTAGGCAACATCTCGTCCAAACTAAACCTAAAAATGGCATGCAGGATACTAAAAACTGTATTTACAGTATCAAATGTGAGTGTGATAGACAATATATTGGCGAGACAAAAAGACTATTAAACATTAGAATAAAAGAACATAAAAACAATGTGCGGTTAAGCCTAGTCGATAAATCGAAAATTGCAGAACATATATGGTCTGAAAATCACAAATTTAATTGGGAAGAGGCAAAAATCATACACTGGGAAAGTAACCTATACAAACGTAAAATAATTGAAGCCTCATATATAAAACTAACGGAAAATCCTATCAGCCAATCAAGAATAAAAGTAAGGCCATTAATGCTCCCATTATTTAAAAAAGAACTAAAATTTGATTATAATATCCCTATAACTAAAAAACAAGCTGAAATTTTACCTGTTAAATCGCCACAAGGGGTTGTAACCCGCTCTCGTGCTAGGAAGCTTATTACAACTAACAATAGGCCACTCCCCTAATAGTTTGTCACGCCTTCTGGACCACGTCACTTGTTGCTGTATCTTAATACAACAACACGTATTTGACGTTAGTTGTGTGTTACCGTGATTGTGTTTTTTGACTTCTCAGTTTAAGCTCTGAGATGCATGCTTAGATATTAAGGTTGGTGGTATTCTTATTTAATTTTACTTCTTACATAGACTTAGTTTCTAGTTTCATGTTTCTTTAGGTTTTATTCACTTGATAACGGGAATGGATTCTTATTCCCGAAACGTTGTGTTTTGATTTCTAACACACAAATGATGGCAAATGTCCGAAAAATGTATAATAATAAAATTGAACTTCCATCATTAACAAATAACTTCAAACAAAGAATGAAGTAGATGTTTATTTGCAAAAATAAAACCCAGCAACTCATAAACATAAATACAAGGCATTGGCATAATGTGCATTCCTTTAAAAAAAAAAAGGCCTACATGACTCCCTATGTCCGTTGCTGCCCTAATCCGAATTATCCGTTTTTGAATTTTAAGTATAGTATGTGCCTCAAGACAATTGCCCCACAATAATATACCATAACTTAAAAGAGAATGGAAATACCCATAGTAAAAAGTTTTTAAAGTTTCCTTTGCCACTCGGTCAGAGACTACCTGTATGGCATAACAGGCACTATTTTATATGAAATAGTGTTTTCACATGGTCATCTTATCCTACATTATTATTTATTTATAGACCTAGGAAATTAACATCAGCTGAGACAATATTATTGTTTTTCAAATTTATGTCAAGAGATTTAGACCATTTAGATTTAAAATCTAAAACGCAGGATTTGTTCATATTTATTTGTAAGCCATTGAAGATGAGCCATTCAAAAATGGATCTGAGACACTCCGAAAAAGATACACTTAAAGAACCCAAATTTTATTCCTGTATCAATGCTGATGTATCATCAGGGAAGAGAACCATTTCTCCATTTTCACAGCATTTGGTAAGTCATTAACATACAATAAAAATAGGAAAGGACTAGAACTGTGCCTTGAGGGTCTCCTACTGGGTTTATAATTGGCTCTGAAGAGTATTTTAAGTTGTTTTTAATTTCAAATAGGATCTAAACTATTTCAAAGATATTTCCCGTATACCATAAAATTGCATCTTCTCAAGAAGTATATCATGATTCACACAATCAAAGGCTTTAGACAAGTCACAGAACAGTCCAAGTGTATATTGCGAGCCACAGCTCTGATAACTTGTTCAGAAAAGTTTAAATATTGCAAAGGATGTGGAACAACCTTTTCTAAACTCAAACTGAGCCTCAGATAGAATGCAGTTATTCTCCAAAAATAAAGTTAATTAATAAACCAGTACCGATTCTGTACTACTCTATCGTATACCTTTAAAAAAACTGATAAAAGAGAAATGGGTTTGTAATCTCCCATTTCAGATTTATTACCCTTTTTGTAAATTGGCCTAATTTTTGCATACTTTAAGTTAGAAGGGGAAAAAACCTGTTTTTATTGATAGATTTTTTATAAAATGCCAGTGGTTGACTCACGAACAGTGCAAGTATTTTCAGGATGCTATCTGATATGTATCCCACCCACATGATTTTTTGTTTTTTAATTTTTGGATTATTTTTAATATATCAGTTTCATCAGTAGGTGATAATTTTAAGTAATTATTATTAATTTTGTTGTTCAACTGCATGAGTACGATAGCGTTTGATTTATCTTGACCTCCTGTTAAGCCTTTTGTAACATTAACAAAAAGTTATTAAAAGAATATTTTATACCTTTAGAATCAACAACCTTTCTTCCTTGTTCAATGATTTCTGTAATACAACAATTTGGAGCCAATTTACCTTTTTCCCCATGTATAACACCCCAAATAGCCCTTAATGTATCCGAAGCTTGAGCAATGTATCTATCATTGTGTAATTTCTTAGCTGCAATTATAAGTTTGTGCAGTATTTTATAATAGAGACTGTAGTAGTCTAGAAAGTCCTCATCATTGTACACCTTAGTCATTTTAAATAAAAATCTTTTTCTTTTGCAGAATATTCTTAATCTCAGCATCATCCAAGAATTTATATTTTTAGAACAATTTTTCCCTGGTTTAAGAGGAAATGCTTCATGAAACCTTGATAAAAAACATCAAGAAATAATATATGCTGAGTTCACACATGTCATGCCATCTACAACATTCCAATCTGTGTTAGACATTAATACACCAAAGTTCTTTATATTATTTTTTGTGAATTTTCTAATCAATGTTTTAGGAATTTATGGCTTTTTTTGCTCATGTTTACATTGCTCACATTTAATGCTAGCACTTGAGCAGCTATATGATGTGACAGCCCTGGCTCTAAAACTATATTGCCTTGTAGTATTCATCTGATTTTACAATAATATAATCAATAGTTTTGCTTGAATACTTTGTAAGTCTAGTTGGTTCATTTATAAGTTATAGAATTGTAGAGCATTTACTAATATTTATTTTTCATTACTATGCCCAGAGAAATCTACATTTAAGTCACCAGTTATTATTAAATGTTTTCTTCTAGTTTCTTTATGTGTTTTATTCAAAACTGAATTTAACATGTCAATCCAATTTTTAAAATTATTACCAGGCCTACGATGTTAATAATAAGAAAATTAGCTTTTGAAAGTTTTTTTATCTATAATCACTACTGCACAACATTCAAAGTCACCTTCAACCTAAATTTTTCAATATCAGTCCTTAGTTTAAACTGAATTTCCCTTTTAATTGGAATTGCTATTATCCCTCTTAACACGTTCGCTCCGATAAAATTTTTTCCGATTTTTGAAGTTATTGAAAACTCCGACGTGTACCACCGGTGGTACACGCAGTGATTCCCAAAACTCCGACGTGCGCCACCGGTGGACACCGTTACTATGGCGATTGCACGCTAAAAATAGGCATCCCGGAGTCTTTTTGAATGGTTTGACTATGTATTCGTGGTTGTAGAAGGCACACAAAACGTGTCCACCGGTGGTACATGATCCAAATTTAGGTTACAATACAAATAAAACACCAAGTTACAAACAAAATTTATTTTTATTTATGACAATAAAAAACCATTTTATATATGGAAAAATTAACTTAAAATTCAGTCTTTGCTGTAGTTAAGGAATTACTTGGTTTTTATTACAATAAAAAACATTTATATATATATATATATATATATATATATATATATGAAAAATATAAGTAAAAAGTCTTTCTTTACTGCAGTTCATGGAAATACTTATTTTTATTACAATGAAAAACCTTTTTATATATATGAAAAAATGAACTAAAAAGTCTTTCTTTACTGCAGTTCATGGATAACTTGTTTTCAGTATTTTTCATTGAAACAGGTTAGGCACATTGGGGGATTTCCCTCGCACATGTTACAGAATGTTGAAACCCTCTTTGCCAGCTTTCTTGCAGTCGCTGCTCCTTTTTCTTCTGTAATCTTCTTGTAGCAAGGAAGACATCTTTTCCTACTTGTCCTCACGCTTCCTTCTTTCTTGGAAAACTTATGTTTTTTCCTGTTGTCAGGTTGAGCTGGTGTTTGAGGACCAGGTGGAGGATTTTTTTTGATCAGGTGGTTGATGATTGTTTCTCTGAACAGCAGCATATCCATTTTTTTCTGCCCAAACTGGTTGCATAAAACAAATGCGTTTACAACGCATGTACCGAGTAAGATTTCAAGGGCAACCTTCTTATACCAAGCCAGTGATTTTCGCAGTGGTGTATAATACGATGCCATCTGGTCAGAAAAATCAAAGCCTTTTTTTGGCTTGATTGTATGCTAAAACAGCTGTAGGCTTCATTACATCTTCACCAGATTTTGTTCGCTTTCCAGACTTTACAAGATCTTGGCTATCTTCAGGGCGAGTAGAAAGCATCATGACAACCCTTTTGTCCCGCCATTTCATGCACTTTACTCCAAAGCTGTTCTCTTTAGACACCATTTCACCTTTTGAAATTTTTGCGGTCGTTACAGGTTTTGGATTGCCTTTGCGGTCCATACGGAGAGTACCACATAGGTAAGTTTTGTTCTGTAACAAAACATCTGCCAGTTTTACTGAAGAGTAGAAATTATCTACATACAGGGTACGTCCAACTTGCAGTTTATCTTCCATCAATTCCATGACAACTTTTTCCGCATGCCCCTGATTCGCCAACACATCTGACTTCCCTGCATACACTTTCACTTTAAAAGTATAGCCATTAGTAGAGCATATCTTGTAAAGTTTTATCCCATACTTATGGGATTTACCAGGCAAATACTGCCTAAAAAGCAAGCGCCCCCTCCAAGGGATCATCGATTCGTCAATTACGACAGATTCGTCAGGAACCAAGACTTCTTTGAACCTATTATTTACATGTGTAATCAAGCTTTTTATTTTAGCTAGGCGCGGCTCATCTACAACTGGTACATTGTTATCGTGGAAATGCAAGCACTTCATCAAACAGTCAAAACAATCTCGTGACATTGTTTTCTTGATTACCATGTTGCTGTACATAGGATTTTTGGACCAGTACATTTGACGTTTTGGAAGAACACAGATTCCCATTATCATTAAAACGCCCAGAAACTTTTTTATTTCCTCTTTAGTGCAGTCTTTCCATTTTGCCATAGGGGCACGTTTTTTTGGAGTCTTCTTGCTCATAAGCTGATGCGCATATCTGTTTGTCTCTGTTACTATAAGGTCCAAAAGGTCATCATCAAGAAATAGTTTGAAGGCAGCAACAGGATCGTTTAAATCAAAATCAACTTGTAAGCCAGGCTGTGCGTTGAAGGGAAATTGCCTACAAGTTAACTTAAAATCTGTCCACTCAAGCATTTCTCTTACATAATTATCATGGATATCTCTCACCACATCAAGTACTGGATCTCCGATTTCTTCTTCCACCATCCCTTCTAAATGTTGCACCTCATTGACTCCTTCTTCATCACTCTCGTCAAGTTCGTTGTCACTATCCCATTCTGAACTATACACTAAATCGCCATCTTCACTTGTAATGTCTGAGTCTGTCTGTTCATTGTGATCGTTCTCTGACGGCACATATTCACTTCCTGATATCGAGAATAAGTCACTCAAAGTATCGTCAAGGCAACGATCTATATCGGAATCATACATTGTACTAACTAAATAACCAATAAATAACACTTGAAAGCGTTAGCTTACTCTACAAACACTGTACAGCACCAAAGACGTAGGCGTCACTGCAATGCGGTGGGAGGAAGACTGGTTTAGTGAGCTCTAGCGGTACAAATATCAACTAGCTCGATCATTAGAACTACAGGATGCACTGCTATTATGCAGTACGTAGCGTGGCCACGGGTGGTACACGTCGACCCCGAGTTATATCGACATGATGACAGGTCGACGTGTACCACGGGTGGTACACGGTTTAATTAGCATAATTATTATCTTATATTGTTACTAAAACTGTACCAAGATAGTAGAGTTGATAATTAATTAATTATGTCTAATTATTATTTTAAACATACTTTCGTTTTTTTGGAAAGTCTATGGTAATTTGAACACGTATTTACTTTTGGCTTAAATTTCATTCGTGTACCACCGGTGGTACACGCCGGAGCGAACGTGTTAACAAAGATGTCCTAGTGAAAGTAATAACTGTAGAGTATCCACCAAGAATATTTAATATAAATATATTTTCCTGACATAGCCAGTGTTCACATAAACGCATAATCATAGGTGAATAGTTAATAGTCTAAAAAAATTACAATTCCAGTATTTTTTTTTTTACTATTCACACCTTGGATGTTTTAATGCATGACAGATATAGGAAACAGTCTTATCCTAGCAAATTTTTCAATCTTATCATTTATCATTTTTTAAGAAAGGTTCAAATCTTTCTCTTTACATAGATTCTTAGAACATTAGTTTATATGTAAGGAAAAAAACACCACAACTTTTATTAAAAACAAATTTTTATTTTAGTAAATTTCATATTTTAAAACAAAATTTTCTGACGGTTTAAGTGTTTTTCAAGTTTATTCTGTTTTAGTGAATAATTTAATATATTCTAATTATCTGTTATAATGTTTTTGTTACTCTTGTTACAGTTTTCAAATCGAAGAGTTCTACCTCAACAATCACAATTTGACGTTTTGAAAAGTCCAGTTCCAAACTCAAAAATGTTTATAGGCAGAGTATATGATAACCATAAGAAGAATAAAAATAGTAATAATAATGAAGATAAGGCTGTTGATGGAAATTTTACAGAAAATGAAAAAAGTGTTGATGGTAAAGAAGTTAATAAAGACAAAAATCGTACTTTTAGAAAAAAATTTAACAAAAAGAACAGTTCAACCCATGATAATGTAATTGAGTCAGATAGTGATTCTAAACCAAAAAAGTCGAAAAAGAAAGATGGGGATAAATCTTTTGTGGAACGGATTAATGAAAAAGTTAAAGTTTTAAAAAAAGACAAGGAAGAAAATAAATCTAAAATAAATGGTGTTTATCCTGACGAGGAAATTAAGCAGGTTGTGTATTCTATAAGTCGAAATGATGATGATGTGGAACTTGGCGATGTGGACGATGATATGGGGAGAAATTATCATCTAAAAAATCTGGATAAATTTGACACCATTGAATTAAACAATGTAGATGATATTCAGGCTTATAACAATGACAGAGATAGTCATGCTCCACAAAATTATGTGAAAGTCAAAAATTCCAGTTCCAACCAAACTGGGTTTAATTCCATCGGCATCCAAGCATCTCCATATCCTCCATTCCGTCTAAGAGTTTTACCAGAATCAGATTGGAGGGAATCTGAAACAAAGCTGTTGACAGTTTTACGTTTAGTTTTTTGTCAGGTTGGACTTGCGAGTATCGTTTTCACTTGGGCTTTATTTGGAGCTTTCATGTTTTATTTTACAGAAGGTCCACAGGAATATAAACAGGTCAGTTTAAGTGATATTAATAAAATAATTTTATTTATAAATAGTTTTGTAAATGTTTGATCAATTCTATTCAGTTTATGAAAACATTCTACTTCCTCATTGCTATTTTAAATTTATTTTTAGATCTTTGTGTCAATATTAATGAAGTGTAGTAAAATTATTAAGAAGATGTTTTAAATTGATTTTAGTTATTTTTTTAATTTAGGATTTCACCCCACATCAATTTTAGCATGCTGATAATTAATCTCAATAATTATACATTACAAACAGCTCAATATTATGTATTTTTACTTTTTATTCTTCTTTACTTACTCCTTTTCTTTTAAAATTGAGTTTATAAGGTAGATTATCCAAGGACGTGTTTTTTCTATAACTTCCATGAACAAAAATATGTTGTTCATTAAAAACAAACAAAAAAACTATATTCATATATAACCTTTTTAATTTTGATATTTTATTCGATGAAAACCAAATCTGATATTTATAATTTTATCCATACAATTGAATGAGTTTG
The DNA here is from genome assembly GCA_963513935.1 of Aphrophora alni. Classification (NCBI taxonomy): domain Eukaryota; kingdom Metazoa; phylum Arthropoda; class Insecta; order Hemiptera; family Aphrophoridae; genus Aphrophora; species Aphrophora alni. The sequence continues at coordinate 125,366,930 of OY740769.1, read as the reverse complement.
TGAATAGTTAAATTAATTAATTAGAACTCGTTGGGAAAAGTCACTATTTTGGTAAATTAAATTTTGTGATATAGTTTTGTAGATTTAGTGAAGCGGAATTAATTGAGATGTTGCTTTAAATGACTTGCCACATATGAATTAATAACCAAAAAAATAATACCTTAACATTTTAAGGTGTTCATTGGACAACTTGAATGAAATTCAATATATATATATATATATATATATATATATATATATATATATGTGTTTCTTTTTAAAGGTGTTTTTGCGTAGTTGCTTATCAAGTTCCCAAATTTTCTGCATTACCTAAAAATTTGAACCATTTGTACTTATATGCCGATATTAATCATATTTATAATATATATGTTTTAAAAGGCTACATTTTTGCTCATTTTTACATTTCTAGTTAAATTATTGGTCTCTAAATCCCCAACTTATCACTATATATATAAACGGCTTTGTCCTGACTGACTGACTGAATGAATGACTGACAGAGAATCAATGTAGAGCAAAAACCAACAAAGATATTGATACCAAAATTTAAAGGCATATTTGTATGAGGTCATAGACGCTCACTAAGAAAGGATTTTGCGAAATTTTAATTTTAAAGGGTATTAAATACAAAAAGAAAAACAAGTCAATTTCATTCATTTAATTTTAAACGTCAACATACACGCGCCTAGCGGCAAAAAGATAAGACTCGAATCAAAACAAATTCTAAATCTAATATTTTCCGACCCAATTATAACTAATCCAGAAAATTGTCAATCTAAAACAAATCAAAACCTATATTAAAATTGCGCCTAAGAATTTGATTAATCCATAAAAAATAAAAATACACAGTTAAAGACAAGAAAACTTAAATAATTTGTTTTTATCTAGACGTGAAAGGTCAACTTGGAAAATAACCGAATTGAAAATATAACTCCGATCTTTCGCCGATTATAAAAATACAGAAGACCTAGAGACAAAATGAGATATACAGAAATACGAAGTAGATATTTCTAAATATAAAACATCACCTGAGTTCATATAAATATTTAATAACAAAGACATAATCTGTCGAAATATGAACGAAAATCTGGAATTAAGATGGCGACCATTAGAAGCAAGACGTTAGTTATATAATACACGCCCACAGAAATATATATATATATATATATATATATATATATATATATATATATATATATATATATATATCTATATCAATATAAGATATTTTTCTTTATCCTTTGAGAGAATTTATTTAACCCTATTCAACATTCTAAATTTTAATTGAATAATGTAAAATCATATTTAAATATATAAATTATTAACAGTTTCTTGAATAAGTAGGATCATAAATTACATTTCATCTTTCCCCCAAAAATAAACAAGATTGCATAAGACAATGAACTTATAAAAACAATCTCTCTGTACGCCTTTGTTGAAAAAAAACAATTGAATAATTTTTTTCAGTGTATATTTAGAAGCCATTAAGACTATATGGATGCTTTTCTGGACTGTTCAGTTTTCCTAAATAATAGTATTAAAATTTATTAAATAGAACATCAGAAGATTTTTAATTAAGGTTCTAATACTTAATCTATCTATCTATCTATATAAATAAAAATGTAAATGTGCGTTTGTTCAAAATCGATAATCTCAGAAAGTTCTTCACCGATTGCTTTGAAATTTGGACACAGTATTCCATTCGAATCCACGAGTGTTTTTATATACTTTAAAATTAAAGAATCTTTATAAATACAAAACATAAAATTGTAACAGTTAGGCCTACAATTTAAATAAAAACTTATGTAAATGTTACATAAATAATAACTTTTTTAAAACAGGTTATTGTACACAATGTTATTTTCTCGGGAATATTAATTAGGACAGAGATTTTGTATTGTTATAAATAAAAGAGGCAATTTTCAATTTATAAAATATATCATTTACCATATTATAAATAGGCCTAGCCTACTATTAAATTCTAATGTCTTTTCTTTTTTTTTAATTAGATTGTAACATATTGTTTTCTTAATTTTAAATATTATTATCTTAACGCAAGCTTTTATTGGTTTGTGTGTGTTGAAATATATGTTGGTTCAATCTAGGCCTAACTTAAAAATATTATTTGTACTAGCTGGACATCCGAATCAACTGTTTCATCAGTTATTTTATTAAATTGGCTGCTATGGTAATGAATGCCAATAGGTACATTCAAGAAATATGTATTGGTTCATCTTTCTAGGCCTAACCTAAAATTATATTTAATTTATTTTACCTACCTTAATGGCAACATACACACATAATTTATGTTGTTGTGCACATCTTTGGCATAGTACGTTTCTATTGATATTTATAAATTTCATCTTTCAATAGTAATTTTTTAGTTTTTCATAATGTTGTTTATTTATTGATACTACAGCTGCTAGACACTGGGTTTAATGCCCAAAGATTTTTTTACGATTTTCAAAATAAATTTACAAATAATATGGAATATTTTATAAAAAATGTTTTTATCAAAATGAATCCTACTCTATGTTACTCTGGGATAGTGTAGCTTTTTATTTAAAAAATGTTTCAATTGGTTCCATATTTCCAACATAAAAATGTTCAAGTATTTCCCAATATTCAAACCAATTATAAGAATTGCGATTGGCTGAGTGAACGAGCTATTCTTGCCTCCAAGAACAAAGACGTCTACGAACTAAATAATATTATTCAGACTAAAATTCAAAGCGAGGTAGTCACATACAAGTCCGTCGACACTGTTGTAGAAGCAAAAAAAGCAAATAATTACCCAACAGAATTTTTAAATTCACTCTATCTGCTAGGGATGCCACCACACTTAATGCAATTGAAAATCGGTGTGCCGATAATCATCTTGCGAAATATCAACCAGCCAAAGCTTTGCAACGGCACAAGACTTGCAGTGAAACAATTAATAAACAACGTCATAGAAGCAACAATCTTGACAGGACCTTACAAAAATGATGATGTCCTCATTCCTCGCATTCCTTTAATTCCAACAGACATGCCATTTAAATTTAAGAGATTGCAGTTCCCAATTCGATTGGCATTTGCAATTACCATTAACAAAGCTCAGGGCCAAAATTTAGAATTGTGTGGCTTAGATCTAGAAACGGATTGCTACGTTAACCAGATAATCTGTATATATACACAAACAATGGAACTACAAAAAATATTGTGTACCCACAAGCATTGTTTAAATAAACATATTTTAATTTATGTCTTTATTTATGTCTTTTATTTATTTTCCATTTAACCAGATGAGCCACAGCAATGCGTGGCCGGGTACAGCTAGTGTAAAATAAATTCAAACTTTTTAAATATGATATCTGCAAACAAACGAAGTGTGTACATAATACATTGCATAAGGCTTAATTAAAATTTAGTTAAATTTTATATTTATGTTAAGTTTATACTTTTTAATGAATATGTTGTTATTAAAAAATAATTACCATTAAATTTCAAAATAACATCAGTTTGAAACAGTTTTATTTCTTATTTTTAACTGCTACACAAGCTTATCATCTGCATTTATTAATACTAAGGTCAAATTAAAAAAAGTGGATCTACAAATTTATGTATTAACATTTCATCAAATCAGCTGGATGATAAATATTATTTGAAGGTAACGGAACGTTTAAATTCACTTGTCATTTAGTCAGATAAATTAGTGCAAATCTGTTTTCTTATTCATTGTAAGTGGACCACATATGATATTTTAGCCATATCCATGTTTTTTTAGGCATTGGAGTTAAGTAAGCAACAAACATCGCTTATCATAGGTTTAGCCACAGATTTACGTAATGTTGTTCCTGAGAAACCTGTCTGGAGAGAAACTATAGAACGTTATACAGCACACCATGAAAGTCTCATTCTTGCAGCAGTAAGTTCAGGTTATCCTCAAAAAGGAACTATTTGGACATATCCTGGCTGTCTGTTGTTTTCAACATCATTACTAACAACTTTAGGTAATAACTATAATTATATTATTATTATGCCTAAAAATAATGTTTAAACAGAAAATGTCTACTGTAATTATCTTTTAAATACTTTTTGTTTTGTTTTATAATAAGCAATTATCTAATTCTGTTAGCAATAAAATCCAATATACTGGATGATTCAATAAGTACTTTACAACTTTGAAAGAACAATGTATTAAGTCTGAGGATCAGTAAATAACAATAATTAACAATTGATTATAACGATATTGAATTTCAGCTATAAAATAGACATATGAAAATCACCTAAGGGCTCGTATCATAAATTTCAAACCCTGACCTCACAAAATTAGTCATAATCAAAATAAATCCATTACATACCCCATTTCATAAAGCACCTGCCATTCCAATCATTTTGTAAATAATTAAATAAAAGTGAAGTTAAAATTAAAAGAAGAAGAAGAAAGGAGTAAGAGGATTTAAGCAGGCAAAGGAGACAACAATAAAAATCATCACTTGGACTCAGGACACCATTTAAAATAGTTTGATAAAATTTGTGCTCAACCCAATTAAAGATTATGATATTAATTAACCCAAGAACCTGAGATTAAGAGACAAAAAAAAGTAAACTTAATTAAATGGTAATTTTAAAATAGAAGAAACTAATGATGAGTGAGCTACTTAATCACAAATTTATCATCAGGACATTTTGGGAAGTGTAACACATTCTTCTAAATTAGAACTCCCTATAAACTTTTAGTAAACTTTTAATGAACATATAATATTGTATATAGTAAAGACAAAGAATTGATTATACATTAATCATTCACTCCATATTTTCATCAGATAATCGCCTACATAGTCAGTAAGTCTAATAACTTTTAATTTTTGTTTTTATTTAATTGTATCTAAGAACAATTTTTATTAACTAAATACATACATTGTGATTTTGAAAGATTTGATTTTTCATTTAGGCTTTGCATTTTAAAAAGAAAGATTACCGAACAGAGATAGTACTTACTTTCCAAACTGAAACCGAACGCAAGATATGTTGATGTTGACATGGAATCAACAAGTCATGACGTAAGTCCCACAGAAGAAATTCATTCACAACGAAACTGTTGTAATGGAGCTGATACCAAATACACTTCCAACAAACGTTGAAATTGATAATAATACAGACATTGAATACAACACTCAGATAAATACAACACTTTCACCTGATTATCTTTTTGTTAATACACAGCACGATAACACAGAGAACACAAATACTGAATTAGAAGCTAGCCGCACCAATCTAATTTTAGATACAGAAGCTGAAGGTATCCAAACACAAACAAAGGATGTGGAATATACTTGAATAACGATCCAACCATTCAACTTTTACGTTTATTGTTAAATAAATGGTAAACATAGAAGATCAAAATTCACAATTAAAACTTGAATTAAAACAAGATCCGAACGAAATATAATCCGAGGTAAATAATAAGAGAGAAATACAAAGTGCTCAGATGGTCTCCATGGAATGTAAAAAAATTATCAACCAGGCCATAGCAGAAATTGTCAGCCATACCAAACAATTGGTACTAAATACAACAATTTGAAAATACAAGTGCAAAATAACACAAAGGCCCAACAAAATTTATAAATTCATTTAAATAAGATACAAATAAATATAACGGAGAAATAAAGACAAGTAAAAATAAATTGATTGAGATAAAGAAAAATTTTCACACACAAATTAAATCCACTAAAACAGACATTAATCAAAACTTAAACACATTCATAACCACATAAAAGGAAGAGCTACAAAACACAAAAATGTCACCTATGAATAATTTACTTACACACATCGAATTACAAAATAACATAAACGCACCACACCATTTATAACTCTAATCCAACCTTACAAAACATAACCTCCAAACTACATCTAACCCAAATATATATAACACATTCAAGTTACATGCACAGAAAACAATACACCTAAATTACAATGACCAAAATATCATGAGAATACATAAAACAAGCAAAAAATACATAAAAAAGCTGTAGGATACTTAGATAAGATCAGAAATTACAACATAAAAACATTAGGCCTATCTCAAACACAGTTACCTACACAAAAAAACCTATCGTTATACGACATTTTGGAAACAAGTTTACAAAATTCTGCTCTACAATGGTACCGAATAACACGAGAACAAATCACAAATTTAGACACATTTTGCTCGATATTTTTAGAAAAATATTGGAACAACAAAATTCGTACGCATATAAAGCAACAAATACAAGTGGAAAATATAACAGACATGGAAGATTGAACCGGTGTGACTATTTTATAGAAAAAGTCAATACCCTTTAAGTCACTAACACAAAATATACGTGAGGAAGAAATTGTACACATTCTAACCAGACATTATGATGATACAATTCGACAAGGTCAACACGTCCAAGGAATTAAAACAATCAACAACATGCAATCCTCGTTAACTGAAATAGACAATGAGGAGAGTTTCAGTAGTAACCCTACACATACACCGAATCTATTTTAACCCACATATAACTACAAACTTAACCTCAATCACCAAACACAAAGAATTAATCACTATCTGTACACTAACCAATCCCAACAACGTTACACTTATAATAACCAACCTATTCAACATAAACATGGATCTAATGTATACCGACAAACAATACTAGAAACACCAAATATAACACACCATCACCAATATAACGAACGTCACAATTACATGCATCAAACCAATTATTTCCAAAGATGACAACCAATCTCACAAAACCAACCTCACAACGGACCTAACCTCAAACAAACACAAGGACACGGAAGTATACCAGACACTAGAATACCAATGCAGATCAATTACATATCAAAATAATACATCATACTTACAAATCCTACAAATAGACATTAGGAAATGTCATAACATAGCCTACCAGGGCAACTCAAATAAGAATCCCACACTTTTTCTTGGTGAAAACAATATCGGAAGACAGACAACGGCCTAGCAAAGAACTACCACATGATGGAGTTATTAACCCTACAATGGATCAAATATGGAAAGACAATTATAACACTTGCACCCATACTGAAATACACCACAATCCAACACAAGCTATATCAAAACAATATCTACAATTTACAAATTGTGATAAACAATTTTTAATGAATGACGACGATAATAATGAAATGAATACACAACAGCACAAAATATATAATTATCCCAAATTAACGGTAAACATTGGAGGAATTGTGACACTATTACTGATAGACGCTGGTTGTGACGTTTCGTGTTTTTTAGATGATGGTACAGTCACCACAAAGCAAAAGTAAGATATTTCCTACACTACCTGTCACTATTTTATCACTATATACAGAAAATGGACAAAGAACACAGAAAATCACATGCATTATATATTTACCCATTACATTTAACAAGATCACTTTATACACTCAATTTCTCATTGTACCTAAACTATCAAAGTCAGCAATCTTAGAGATCGACACTATGTACACATTTCAAATGAAAATAGATTTCACACAGCACACAATGTCCATTTAATACAAAGATATAACCTAACCTTTTCAGACACACATATACACACAGAAATTAATATCAAAGCAGACACTGAACACAACACCTCATAAAGATATAATATAAAAACAGATGATCGACTACAATCTTTAAACATACACATGATGGAAAACACTCTTAACCTTTTCGGGACTGTCGACGCGTTTACGCGACTGGAGTAAACTGTTCACACACTACGGTCGCGTATACACGTTTTAGAACTTTAACGTTTGAGTACTATCACCGCTTTAACGCGACTAATATAATTCTTTTACTGACATGTACTGCAATTTATTAGCTTTAAAATGAACTATTTGCACTATCGATAGGAGGCGGCTAACAGTAGAAAATAGAGAGAATAAAATCATGTTTACTAGGTTTTGTTGAAGAGTGTTAGTAAACATGGCCGATTCTTTGCAGTCGAGTTCAGGATTTATTTCTTCTAAATATGTGGATAAATCGCGGAAATTGTATTCCAGTGAAATTTTGCTAAACGAAGAGTCAGGTGATGAATTTGATAGTGATTGTTCTAGTTATAGTTTTGAAGATGATACCACGTGTGGAAATGAGGTTAGTTTTAGTGATTCTGTTGTTAGTGAAGAAACTGCATCTACTTCCAATAATCAACAACAAGAAATAGAATCTGAAATCCCAAAAAAATTTAAATTTTCAATTATTAAAAACAACATTTATTCCTAAAGTTTGAAAAGTGATAAATAATAGAAAAGAATGACTGTATGAAGGTAAGTGACATAAATACAGCTAATTAAAATAACCTAGTCTGAGCATGAAGTAGGGTTTAGAGTACGTTAGTTCCGAAAAGGTTAATACTAACCAGGCTTAAATAATCATAAGATCATAGTTAACACTAATACACCTTACATTAAACAAAATTATCCTATTCCCATACAATTCTTATGTCCAGTCGATGAAAAAATACAAGAAATGGAAGAATTAGGAATCATAAAAAGATGCGATAAACCATACATCAATCCCACCTTGGTAGTAATAAAAAAGGATCTAACTGTAAGACTCTGTCTAGATGCTCGAAAATTAAATTCACAAATCATCCCCGATTTTGACCATAATTTGAGCATCAACAAGTTATTAGCAAGGTGCAAAAACAATAGTTGATTGTCAACAATCGACCTCACAAGTTCATATTGGCAAATACCACTAACAGAGGAGTCAAAGAAATATACTGCTTTTCAACATCGAAACAAAACCTACTGTATTGTATAAAAACTACTAATGGCAGCATTAGTAAAAACTTTGGAACTCATCTGAGGGTGGGGGAATCGACAGAAAACACCCTAATTTATGTTGTTGACATTTTCTTTATTTTGACAAACACATGACACATCTTCGGAATTTTTTCCAATGTTTCAAAGAAGCAGGAATTACCATTAATTTACAAAAATCTTCCTTATATTGACGAGAAGTTTATGTTCTTAAGAAATAACTTACCACCCATGGACAACATACAACCAGACGATAACAAAATCAGGGCCATAACTCATTTTCCTTCTCCGAAAAATTGAAGACAATTAAAACAATTCATAGCCGCCTGTAATTACTATAACCACTTCGTAGACCATATTCCGATTTTATACAACCACTAGCCCACCTCACATTAAAAAAATATATAACAAATTTATTTGGACCAATAAGGTGGAAAACATTTTTAACGAACTCAAAGAAAAATTCCTAGAAACACAATCCTACACCATCCTGACTACCAACAGCGATTTTACCTACAGACAGACACAAGCAACATAGCAATCGGAGGACACATCTTCCAGTATAACTAACGAACAAAAAAAAGCAGTTGTGTTCATGAGTTGAACATTGAAAGGTGGTGAGTTGTGCTACTACACTACTGAAAAGAACTCCTATCTGTAGTAGTCTGCCTTCAGAAAGGACGACAGATGTTGTTAGGCTCAAAACTCACAATACTCACTGACCATCATTCACTCACATTCATACGAATTACAAACTAACCAGCTCAAGAATTTCGAGATGGATCCTCACCATTGTAACGTCTAAATTATCCACATTGCAGTTTAATTTTAAGATTTCTAAAAATTACTAAATGTTGCCCGTCTATCATGTGCTGCGATTTGGTTGACAGACTTTGAACACAGGCTCAGGCGATGTGACTTTGCTCTGACCTTTACAGATCACTTCAAGGGCAGAGTCGAGTTCGTATCGTTGAAATGTGAAGTCGTCCGCACGTGATCATTTCTATCTGTTAAATAGTCACTACCAAAGTTATTAGAATGAATCAAAATTTCGTGCGAGAAAAATAAAATGAACCGATACTAAAATTTTCCGTATATGTACATATTTCCATGGAGTGGTTACCAAATGTCTTTCTTCATATTTAGAACATCGTAAGGGTTTCTTTCGTTCAAACCAGGTAACTCGGTGATTTTCCTTTGAGTAGATTAAGTTGACCATATTAAGAAATATGTATTTTTATTACAGGAATGTAAAATCTAGAAATCTTTTCAATCATAATTAAATTTTATGTTATCTGTCATTTCTTTTAAAGCATAAATTCATATTATCTTGTAAAATCAAAGTAATTAACCTTCATTGTAAAATCAGTATAAAATCAAATTATAATTTTGAGCTAATTATAAAATCAAGGCATTAATTAAAGAATGGTTAATTAATTAAAGAATGGGCGAGGAACACCTTCTACAGTGTTGAATATTGGATGAAAATTGATAAACTCAAGAAAAATGATTAAACTTTATTGGGATACCAAAAGGCTGATGAAATTTAGTCCAGGCTAGCAACAACAATTTGGTACACAATGATGAATCTGTATGGTAAACAATTTATATACATTTATGTAACTTGTAACACGGGTTATGTAATGTCAAGCTTACAAGACACATGTTGTGTTAATTCCTTAAAAGTAACCAGAAACTTAACTAAGAGTCCTGTTGCGTTAATTCCTTATTTAACTATCCACAAACCTTTCCCTAACCTGTTCTAGGACTATATCAGTAACACAAGGTAGACTTGTTGATTTTTGATAGCGAACAAAATAATTGGTTTCAATACAATTCTGGTATCAAGAGTAAATTATAGGTCTTTTCGGTGGATAATTACTGTATCGAGTGAGAAAATAATTGAACTGTTATCGCTCATTCTATTTCATAAAACCAAAATACGCAACAAACAAGCTGTAAATATTGAACTGCATACTGTTAGCTTCGCGGTAAAGATATTTAATTCCACAACACTACATGAGTCAAATTCCATTTATTTTATTTTGTTACAAAAATATTTATAAATGTGTATCTTTCAAAGTTGTGAAACGTACGAACTTATTGATTCAACATGTATAATCAATGAATTGACATTTAAAAATTAATGTGGTAAGATTACAGAGGGTTAAAATTTAAACTATTACAAATTATAATAAAATCTTAATAAGGAAATACTAGCTTCTTTCAAAATTAAGTTAAAATTGAAAATAGTTGTGGTTTTATTTATTTGTTGTTCAAGCACAGAAAAAAAATCTTTATTGTGTCCCGATACAATTGGGATTTAAAATTATCATCAGCTGTTATTGTCATTGCTATTTATTTGTTGCCATAGCAATGAGTTTCTCATTGTTGACTAAATTCAAATACTGTACTACAGGGATATAGTAGGTGGTGAACTTGTAGTAGTTTACAAAATTAATTATTATTAATTAATTATTTTTAAATTCCATTATGACTTTATTATTACAAACACGCATCACATTGATTCAATGTTATTATGAATGTAAATGGAGTTTATCAGCCAGGTTAAGAAAGTTTTGTACTCACAATGGTTTGAGGTACGGACCGTACAAATAAAAAGCTTGTTAGTAAATTTGAAATCACCAGGTCTGATAGAGACATCAAGAGGTCAGGAAGACTTTCAATCATAAGAGAAGGTATTTTAAAGAACTGAAAGAAGCAATTATTCAAAATGTAGCTGAGATATATTATGTCAATATGTTAAAAATGATGCACATAGCATAGAGGAAAGACTACTGCTTCTCCTGGAAGAGAATGGTGGCCACTTCGAACATCTGTCAATAACTCTCACAAGTAAGAATTTGGCTTTAAGTTTTTTTATTAAATCTTGTTTAATTCCAAAGGAATTTATATACTTTATTTTGTTCTATTTAAATAAAATAAAATAAACTATAGTCAATTAAAGTTTTAATTTACTTGTGAAAGAACCGGTATAGTTGTTTTTTTTTTTTTTTTTTTTTTTTTTTTTTTTTAAGTTGAAATTGTTTGTCATTATTGTTTGAAATTTATTAATTTTTTGTTATATAATGTGAAATTGTAGTTGTAATTTCGACATTTGTCACTTCATTTAGAGTCTTTGTAAAAACAAAGAAAAAAGCCTTTCTTTTAAGGAATTTTCGTAGCTTTAAATCAATTTCAGTGAGATATTTGTATAAAACTAGTACTTTTGTAAGTTATTGATAATGAACTAACTGGTTGTCGTTTCCATCTTTAAAGTTTAAAAGTTTATGTCATTATTTTTTCAACATAAATTTTTTTTTAAATCAATAATTTTATGGTTATTGGTGCAACATTTCACAATTTTCACCTAAGTAATGAATACAAAATCAATGAAATACTTGACATTCCATCGAAGTTATTTAAATTCCAACAAATGACCATCACGACGCCTAGCAGTAAATATGCGAGACTCTGACTAGATTTAAAGACTATTTCTACGTCTTCAAAATAAAATTATTGTAACTTTATAAAAATTTGAACTAGAACTTGAAATATATTACTACAAATATTATTTTTTCAATTCTATAAGCTATCTCACAAGTCTCAATAATAAATTATCATGTTCAATAGACCAATAAATCTAATTAGCAAATATGTTATTAGGTTATATGTGTGAAAGTTTATGGGCTAATTCACCTTTTATTTATTCATTATTGTTATTATTATTTCATTGTATATCTGTAAAATGTGTTATGGGAATGTTGTGTTTTATAAATCATCAAATACATTTTATAAATAGGAATTTGTATTATTTAATAGGTTTTGGAGCTCCAGTGCCACGCACAGTTGTTGGACGTATTTGTGCAATTGTGTTTGCTGGTTTGGGCATACCAGTACATTTTCTTCTAATACTCAATCTAGGACTTTTGTGTGCTGTAAAATTACATCACTATGCTCGTGTAGGGCAAAAGAAAGTAAAACGGCTACAAAACAAGATAAAACGTGGTAAGTAGAACTGATGAAAGAAATACTATATAATGCTGTTTACTGTAACTTGCTGATATAAATCACAGTTATAGATAGAGAAAAGTTCAGTTTCAGTACTCTTTTAATAGAAAGACATAACATTGAAAGCTAGAGCTTCAATTTTGCACAAAAAACATAACATAAACTATAAACAAATATATACTGTAATTGTTTACTTTTTAAAGTAATTATGAATATATCGTATAATAATCAAGGGTGAAGGCAGAGTTATTCAAATGCTCATAGCAAGTTTTGCACCTACAAAAGCAGAGAATAACTGAGTCATTACTTAAAACATTCAAGTTCTCATGTGAATTTTATTTAAGTAGGCCTATTGGCAGGTGGTATCACCAGTATACTTCTTACTTCCTTATTTGCATTGTTTGTCTAAATCATTCATCATAACAATTTCTAAAATGACAATCACTATTTAAAAAGAAATGTTTCAAGTTTTGGGAGGTATATGTTTATTTAAACTAATGAGATGACATCAAATTCTTTGGTAAAGTAAAATTAACAAAATTGATTTTCACAGTTTGTCATAAAACCAGGCCACAAATTGTTTTCATAAAAGTCAAAGACTTAAATTATAGTTTTATGAATACTATTAGTAACATTATAATTGAAGATAAATTAAGGTTACTTCAAATGTGTCACTTTATATTGAAGTTTAAATTTGCAGATTGTTTTAAATAGAAAATAAATTGTGGTCACATTTTTTACATACTCATTTATAAAACTAAAACCTAACCAAATAAAAAATATTCATCATTTTATCCTTGAAAATTTTTAGTTAAAAATAGTCAGATTATAAAGTAGTAAAATAACTCATTATTGCCATTTTAGAAGTTCTAGTATCTTAAAATTGGCTTAAGCAATTTTGATAGAATTTGGTATAATGTAAAAGTTTTGAACCTAACTTTATACCTCACAAAATTACTATTCTTCACAACTAATTTCTAAAATCAACGTGAACCTGCTCCATTCCGCGTTCTTTTTGCATTTACTCACAAACCATATCGTTAAATTTTATAATTTTTGTATAGTCCTACATGAATGCATTATTAATGTTTATTAGTTTCCACTAATTTTTTATTTCAATTTCAATAACATTATTTTTTGTATGTGTTTTATTATTTATATGTGTGATCTATTGTTTCAGCTCATACAAGAGAAAAACCAAAATGGCCAGAAGAAATATTTACTCCTGAAACACTACCACCTCCACCATCTTGGTTGAAACTCTTTCCATTTTTTGCTATTCCTGTATATTATATGACAGGATTATTATTATTTGGTATTGCTAGAGGAAAAGATTTCCCAGAGATGTTCTTATTCCCTCTGGATTTTACTGCTGCTGGTGGTGTAGCATCAACTTATGGACCAGTTAGAATTGCTTATGCCATGTATTTAGAAGGCGCTGTTATTCTAGCATCTACTAATGTTGCGTTACTTAGAGTATCAGCCACTCGAGGATTTACATCTTTAGCATTGAAGTTAGGCTTAATGACAAATTCTTCTCGTTGATGTAATTGTAATATATGTTGAATTGTACAATAAAATGTATTTAGCAATTATTTTGTTTTAATTTACTTCTTTCAACATATGTTTAAATGAATTGTTGGAATGAAATAATATAATAATTATCGTTTAATATTGTTAATTATTGTGTGGCACTGCTGCCAATTTCCGTCTGATTTTCCTCCTTTGGTTCTTCCTTTTTATTCGCTTTATTTTGGTCTGAATTACTAATTTTTCCTTTTAAATGTTATTCTATTAACCCTTTGACACTTTTAATTTCTTATCTTCCTTTATTTGGTGATAATTTTTTCATTAATTATCATTTTTCAGTCTAAAATAATGCAGTTGTAACCTTGCATTTGGCTCCTCACCTTCCTCTGCACTGGAGGGGTAGTTCAACTTATGTTTCTGTGAATTTTACTACTTATTTTCTTCAAATTTTCATATCTATTCATTGGCTCAAGATTTCAGAAATGTGAAAGTATACCATACTTTTTTTTTAATAACTTGTAAATTCCATGGAAACTTGATTTAAAGTTCTAGGTCAATAACTTTCCGAGTTATTCCTGTTTAAAAATTATGGAATTTTTCTCTTAACCATCTTTTGATCCTTTTAGTATTTTTTCCTTTTTCTTTTAAATTCTTGTTGCCTAAGTGTTGAAATGAAAGAATCTTTTTAGTTTTTTGGTGTAGTCCTTTTCTTAGCGAAGATATTCGTTATCCAGATTTAGTGATTTTTCCCTTAACTTTCTTAATAAAAATTCCCCCTCCCCCAATTATTATATATCTGCTTCTTTTCATTGTGAAATAAACATATTCATCAGCTTAACTTATTACCATTAAAAATTTACAATTTTCAAATAATCAAGCTTTTTTGATTTTTTACTTGGCGGTTTTTAACCCATAACTTCTAAACTATTATAGTTATTAAATTTCTTTTTGCATATTCTTTGGTCATTAGATCTGCTAGACATAATTAGTAACAAATATTTTAACATGGTATTCCCTATAAACAACTAACAATTCATGCACGATTTGTCCTATCCAAACATAGAGCTTCGAAAAGGAGTTAGCATTACATCATTCTAAAAACTTTGCCTGTCTGTACAGGACTGAAATTTAAGCTTGCATATATGCATGAATCATCCCTTTGACTTACTCTGTAATACTTATACTTTTTCATTTGATTAAAAATTCTAAATTTTTTTGTTACAGTAAACTCTCATAATTCCGGACTATTGTGGCGGACGGCCGGTCCGGATTCCGAAAAATCCGGATTTCTCGGAGTCGGAGATAAGTAGGCCGCAGGGCCGATAGGAGCTATGATAAGCCGCACATTCAATCGCTACCGGCCCATGCCGATACCCAACGACACTTGTTACACTCTGACACATTAACTAATGGTGCTGTTACTGTAAAGTGCATAATACAGTACTGGATTGCAATTAAGTAAAACGCAGGGTAGGGCGTGTCAATTACCTCAGCCGCGCGGAAACTTTCACTGCTCGTGAATCAAATGACATAATACGTCATTCACGCAATGGAAAAGATTGCGTGAAAATTGAAGGCGCTAAAGCAGCAAATTGTTATTAAAAAAATTTTACCTTCCGGTCCAGATTTTCGTGTTCCGAATTTATGAGAGTCTACTGTACGTACTTGAATGTTCATTGAATAAATGAAACCGTCTTAGCGCGAAAGTTTCAATTACCATCTTGGGAATACCGAAATGGGCGGAGATCGGTAATTCATTATAGAATTTAAAAACCATATCCATTAGTTTGGGTGGAAGAACCATTCTACCTGTGCTTTGGCCTGGCGCCAAATGCAATAGGGTGCGGTCAACAATCGAAACTTTGGGTGGAAGTAGATTGGTTATAATAATTTTTGCAAGTGTGGGATCTTCATATTGATGGATATGGATATCTTTGATCTGGGGTAGGATAGACAAGAAACATATCGTTGAAGTTGAAGATAGGGTAGAGAGGGGAAAGAAAAGGGTATGATGGTAGGGGTGGAAAATTAAAAAGATGTGATAAGGAGTCGACGACTATATTATCTGAACCTGTGATGCGCTGAATGGAAAACTGGAAGGCGTTAATAAATTCTGTCCATCTGGCTAGTTTCCCGACTTTGTGAGGGTGGTTTAACAACCAGGAAGGTGTGAAATTATCTGTGTATAGTTTGAAATGCCTGTGTTATCTACATACTGCTGGAAGAATTGGGTAGAATTTAGGCGGAAATAAAATTTTTGCTACTTACCAGTTTATATAGGGAAAAATAATTGGCGATACTTATATTATTATTTAAGGGAAAGGAAATTTAATTTATTTTTTATTTATGTAGAGGAACAGGGAATTTAGATTTAGCGAAAAAAAGGATTCTGCAATATTAGTATGTAAAGGTTGATTTATAAAAAAAAAAAATTTACTGTTAAAAAAGATGAATTTTACATATATTATATTACAGACAAAACTCGGTAATCCGAATATTTGTTTGCTCGAGGCATTCGGACTATCAAAAAGTTCAGATTACTGAGGAAATGCAAAAAAACGCCAGAAATAATCTAAAAAAATTTTATTACTGTACAATAAATTTAAAAACTACAGTACAGTATATAATAAAGTTGTACAATACGTGTCACACAATAAACTGTGTACTGTATGTTAAAACCATTTCTCCAAATAACTTTACCATAAAAAGTCTTTAATCGTTTTCTGACCTGCTTTTTTGATCGACTTATGAAACGCGTCATCACACAGTTGACGAAGGGTGAGGATCTGGTGCACTGGATGTTGTTTTCATCTGCCCACGCCAAACAGATGTTGAAAGATTGCATCGCCTCTGCATGTTTGACACATTGGGTTGGTTCTTTTTCCCCATTATTTACGTCTTCATCGCCGCTCTCTGCTTCTTCTTGAACACGTTGGATGATTTCAGCATCAGATAAGTGTTCATTGTCTAGCCCTGCCTCCTCTTCACACAGCTACTCGGTAACATCTTCCATAATAAGGTCAACTGTCTTGTGAACTGTTTGGAGAACATGATTAATGACTTGCACCATGGAAGCATCTGATGAACTTTCGGTTGCTGGTCTTTGGGGAAGAGGCCAAAGTTTAGTCCAAGAGCTTACAATGTTCCCTTGAGAATCTCAACCCAAGCCTTCACTAGATTTATCACTGCATCTTTAATTGCCAAGCGTTTAATGACAGTTTCTAGAGATTCATTTGAAGACAATACACTGTAGAGCAGGCTTCTTTTGTACCGCATTTTGATTCTTGCGATCACATGCTGGTCCATTGGCTGACTGAGTGCCGTTACATTCGGGGGTAAGTATATCGCGTAAATGTTCTTGTCATCACTTACGAGCTCTTCTGCAGCCAGGGCAATTGTCCAAAAGTAAGATTGCCTTTTGGAGAAGATTAATGGATTTAAGGTGGTTTCTCACAGAAGATACAAATTCGTTATGAAACCAATCAAGAAAAATTTGCCGATTCATCCACGCACTCTTTTGGTTAAAATACTTGACTGGTAAAACAAAGTTTTTAAATGGCCTTGGGTTTTTGCTTTTCCCTATCACTGCCATGCACAACTTGTGAGTTCCTGCAGCATTAGAACAAGGGAAAAACGTTATCCGTTCTTTGCTGATTTTCCGCCCAGGAGCTTCCTTTTCTCCTGCCATTGCAAGAGTTTTTCTGGGAAGTGACTTCCCGACTCGTCTACATTATAAAGCTGTTCTCGGTTAAGTCTCTTTTCTGTGATTTCTTTTTGGAATTCTTCTTTAAAAATGTCAAATGCACTTTCATCACTCGAAACTTTTTCTCCAGTTAAACTCAGCACTCTGATTCCAAACCGCTTTTAAAAATTGCTCACCCAACCGTTACTTGCATGAAAGTTACATTATCATCATTTCTCTGTAGAAAAATCTTGCTTTTTCTGTGATAATGTCACCGGTTAGCATGTTGTTTTTTGATCTTTGCTGAACTATCCATGTGTAAAGTGCTTGTTCAACATCCACATTTTCAACAGTTCTCAAAGTTTGTCGCTTTCTCGGACTGCATTCCGTACGAGAACAGTGAGATATGATCTTATTCCTCTTAGTTTTAATGTCAAACACTGTCGATTTTCCAACACTGTACTCTGAAGCTAGTTTTCCTAAACTTTCTCCGTTGTCCAGTCGTTTCATAATCTTGCACTTGTCTTCTAAAGTTAGAGTCACATGTTTTCGTTTCGATGTCATCATGAAAAACAAAGAAAATCACTTCACAATGAAACCGCACTATCGCACAACACACTCGCAACGACGGAACGTATTGTATTAACAGTGAAATGACCTGACTAGTGACTCATCTCAACTACATCCTTTACTTTGTTTACGTTTCCGTTGTTGTGACATGGGAATTCTAAGAAATGGCAACTGAAGGCCGTTCGGAGTAACGTGCGTGCGGATTAACGAGGCCCGTCTGTACAATTAAATGGGGATATTATATAAGAAATAATATTAACAAAATTTCAAAAGTCTTGTAGTTTATTATTCTCTTCAAAACACGGATAAACACACAAACTTACAAGGCACATGGAACATTCCTAGGTTGTTAGTTTTTGTTCTTTTTTTGTAGTATGGCTACAAACAAAGTATTCTGACTTTTCGTTTCCTTGCTTCACTCATTACAAGTCAAATAAAATGTCCAGATAAGCAGAGTGGACTGTTGTGACTCACGTATTGAAACAGTGTGATGTTTGGTTTAACTCTTTATTTCTTTTGATGTTATTCACAACAGAAGGTTGAAAATGGGAAATTGAACTTAATGCTATACAATTCCAATAAACCCTTAATTTTATTCAAGTCCCACCTTTGGGGAACTGCTTGATAAATTATTTATTGACATCCTTATTCTGCCAAACACCACAATGCCTCAAGAATAATCAAGAATAAAATACTGTCTTTAGTATTTATTCTTAGATAGTAGGAATTACTGTAAAATTCCTTTACTACTTTTATTGTTTAATCAAAACTAGCTCTTTTTTCTCTTATTACTTTAACTTTAAAACTCACTCTCAGGGAGTGTCATTTGAAAGAGTTATTTTACAGAATCTATTTAAAATTGTGAAATTTATGAGAGCACAAATTATTTTTAAAAACTTAATTTTAAGCTGAAAACAACATAGAGTTAGTTTAAAATCCACACAACTAAATGTTATCCAAAAATAAAATTTATATTTTAATTAAAAATTCCCTTTTTAATTCTATATATTATTCAAGACTTCAAATCATTAGTTTTCTTAACTTTAAAACATCTTACAAAAATTCAACATACAGTACAACCTCGTTTATCCGGACTAATTGGGACCGGAAGTGATCCGGTTAATCAAAAATCCGGATAATCCGAAATTATAGAAAGATAAATAAAACAAAATATAAAATGATAACTTAAGATTTTTAATTTCCTTTTGGTCATGAAAAAACACAATATTTACACAGGTATTCAATTTACATAATACACGAAATTACACAATGTACAGTACTGTAAATCACGAAAAAAAATTTATTTACACACCTGAAATATTTACACATGCTTTTAATTTACACAGGGTTTAGTTGTTATTTACAAAAAAAGTCATTTATCTTCCTCTGTTTTAATTTGGAGTGTCGTTTCAATGCGGCCCTGTCTATACGATTCAATGCGTCTAACTTTTAGGCCATTGTAAGCATATTACGTTTTCGTTTCGTCGCCATTTCCACGCAGAAACGTTAACACACGAATATAATACTATTAACCGTATCCGATCAAAAATGTAAAGAAACTAAACACTGCACAGCATGATATGGTAATGATGTATTCCGGTCTCTAGCACGTGACAGACTACCCGCCGGCGTAGACAATAGACAAGGTCACTGTCGTGCCCGGTCGGGGTAGGAGGATGGTGACGCAGAGGTCATTGCTCCTCCACTTTCTCTTCCCAGCGCATCAACAACCCACCCTGATACCTCAAGGCGACACTGTAGTGTTGAGGAAATCACGTTTTTATCAACATTAATGTAGGTAATAGCAGATATTTCTTGTTGAAACTCCCATATACAAGGATAAAATAAAGCAAAAGCCTAAAGTTTCAAAATATTATAAATATTATTCAAAATAATTATTAAAATATTTTGAAACTTTAAGCTTTTGCTTTATTTTATCCTTGATTAAATTTTTTATTTTTTGTTCCGGATCGATCCGGATAATCCGGACATCCGGTTGAACGAGGTCCGGATAAACGAGGTAGTACTGTAAATATCAATGACTCTATTATTTCTCTAATTATTATTAAAATGAATGTATCTTTACTAAATATTAAAATCAAACTTACTTTAAAAATAAAAACACATTGACTTTAAGAAGTACATATATAAAATAAAAAAGAATTTAAATTTGATAATTTTCCCCAGAAAGTTTATAAATTTATTTTTTATTTCAAAGCGAATATTTATTCAAAATCGTAACTATGGTACCTTGTAAACATATTTATAGCTGTTTTCGGCTCCTGTTAGGCAAGGCTGATTACAGTTGTTCTGGTGAAGGTTGAAGTCTAGTTGATCTCAGCTAACAGTCCTCAATTACGTTGAAATCGGTTGTGCTGTTGTTAAAGTTGAATGGTTACAGATTGAAGATCTTGTAGTCGAAAAGTTTAAAGATGAAGTCCAAGTTTGAATCAGTGTGGCTGTTTGTCGTGTCTTGCTATACCATTTGAAATGCCAGGTCGCTTTGACTCTCCTCCTGGTGCTGGTTAGAGATGTTCTCCTACTAGGAGCTTGATCAAGAGTGAAGAAAAATTCTGTTGAAATGGATCTCCAAAACTTATTCTCTGTTCCACTGGTACCAATTTCTATGAAGATTTCCCTTTGATTTACGAAGTTTAAAGTTGATTAATTTGGTTTATTTCTTCAAAATTTCACTTTAGTTAGTTTTTATTATAACCCTTTTGATTATTTTAATATTTGTTTTACTTTAATTAGTTGTTGTTTAACCCCTTAAGTGTTTATGATGGTTTAAGCCGACGCTACAAATATCGATAAAAAGTGCCGCTGTCGGCTAAAGCCGACGCTCTTAACTTGCCCTATTCTATTTCGTTCTCTGTCGAAATATTACGTTGTAGTTGCTAGTATTGCCGCTAGATAGTGTTGGCATGCTCTCTAGAGCATAACTTATAAAACTACCGCTTTATTTTTGTTCTCTTTGGATTCGCCGTGAAATTATATTTACAAGGAGTCGCGATACCAGTGCAGCGAATGTGATGTTGGGCTGTGTCCTGCCCCATGTTTTAAAATATATCACACCCAAAAAAATTACTAAACATTAGTAAGAAACTGTAAACAATCTTTATTGTGTGTACTTTTATTTTTAACAATGGTTTTATACATTTTACTTTTTTTTAATTGTTAGGTAAATGTGTTTTTAATGTATTTGCAGAAAATTTTTAAATTATATTAAACATGACATTTATACTTTTGATGTTGCTTATATTTTCTTTTAATGCCTATTTTTTAACTTCCAAGTTAACAAACATTAAAATAATCAAATAAAAAAATAGGCATTTTTGGGTTGATTTAGGCAAAAAAAATAAAACACTTAAGGGGTTAACAAATTATTATTTAGTTTATTTGTACATGGGTTTTCCAGCACTGCTTTTGCAAAATCCAAACACTTGGCTCCACCCCTATTGTGTGGTAGGGGTTACAGCAGGTTGATTCCTGTAATGTCTGATTTTCTGGAATTTAATTTGTAAACTTTCTTGAAAATTCTCATATCTCTGGTTCTAACAGGAATTTTGGAAATCTGTAAATGTCATTTTGTTCCTCTTGACTTCTGGATTCCATACAACTTTGATTTAAAGTTGTAGGATGATACCTTTCTATGATGTACCCTTTTTCGTTTTTCATGATTTTTTCTTTGACCAACTTTTGATCGGTTCGGAATTTCTTAATTCTTCTTTTTGGTTTTTGTAGCCTCTGCCTTAGAAATGAAGGAATTTTTACGTTTTTCATTTATTTTCGTTTTCTGATAAGTTATTCATTGTTGAACTTTGTCGATTTTTCGATGGGCAAAAACTCCCCCAAAATTAATTATATAATAATATGTACTTATTTTGGTCTCATTATATTATGTCACATATCCTTAACCTATTTCCATTATAAAAATTTAAACTTATTATCTAGACAAAATTTTAGTTTTTTGTCTCTGCATGTTTTTTGCAATAACTACCGGTATTAAACTATTCGGTTTAATAAATATTTTCTTGTATTTCCTATGCTAACCAGTTATTCTTTATCATAATATGATTTTATATTTAAAATTAAAACTTAACATAGGAAATTGCATGTGAATTATTTTGTAACAAGTTGAATCAGATTATTTAGTCCAGTCTGGACCTGAGGTGTCACTCTATTGTTCTCTGTCGACCTGTTGGCTTCTGTTAGCTAGCCCCATCCCACTTCCCTTACGCTTTGAATGGTTCATTTTTTAATGAAATTGACAAAACTTTTATAATTCTACTTTTCTTCATATTAAACTAATTTATTTTCTGTACGCATTATTAATTATTTATGGATATTACCATTTATTTATGTATTCTTGATAATTATTATGTTTTAACTAAAATTTTATGTTTAAAAATTTTTTTGTTTTTGGAACGATTTTGGTGGAAACCCAAACCGTTTCAGTATGTAGCATTTGAAGGCCCTCTTTTATCAGCTGTTGCATAGAACTCAAAGAGTTGTCTGATAAGATTTATCCTGAATTCCATCAATGGAATTGCCAATTTGTTTTTAATTTATACATTTGCCTATAAGGCCTAAATTATGCAATAAGGCCTGAATTAAAATTGCCAAATAGAAATTTTTTGGATTAAATTCAAGTACATGATGCCATTTACATTAAGGGCACTTACTTTTTTCATTACCAGATTCACTCTGTATTGGTATATCTTTGCTTTCATTTGAATAGGTATCATTATGTAATAAACAACATTAAAAACTTTCCATTAAAATATCACTAATTGTTCCATTTAGTAAAAGTTCATTTTCTTCATATTCATTTTCACTTTTAGGCAATTTTCATTGCCCTCTTTACTCCATTCCGAATCATGCACTTCATTTCTTTTCTTTCACTGTTAAGAAAAAGGTTGTTATTATCTGCCATTGTAGAATATAAAATGAACTATAAAAGGTGATTCACATAAGGTTCCAAGCACTATCTGAGCTTTTTCCACTATCAACTATAATGAAAAAAGTTCACATAAACTTAGGTCCGGAAATGCTTTGTTTTAGAGTTATCCGCTTTTTTTTTTCTTTTTTTTTTTTTACAAAATACCGTACCGGTACCTAATATTTTTTAAAGCAATAAAGATATTAGGCTCAAACATTGTATACTTATTTGCTGCGTAACCGTTTATCACTGTACTATCAAAAACCGCTAACTTTACAAAAAAATTATAGGAGAGCAAAAAATTTACTTTGTTAATGATAAATATAACTGTTTGTTTATTTTGTCTGTAGCTCAACGGATAACAGAGATATTGACAAAAAGAAATATGTATTTCTTAGTAGATGCCAACAATATCCAGAATTACTGCAGAAACAAAATATAAGTTTATCAAACAAAATACATTTATCACTCAATTGATACACCTATAAAATAAATAACAATCATTGCTACATTTAATAAGGTTTACAGTAAATGTTCAAAAATAAGTCCTACTTCAATACATTTTGCACCTCGCGTTCGAATTCTTAGCATTGCTCTCCACAATCCTGTGCGGCTATCCTTGACTTGTGTAGCGGCATCTGTAATAGGAACAATTAACTCTTTTCATGTATTAACTTTTTTCTTGTACACAATACTTTTCAGCCAATTCCATGGCGGACCTCACTCCTGGCCACCATCATCACCAGATCTAACATCATTAGATTTTTGCATATGGGATCATATAGTATCAGCGCCAACATACACTATTAAAAATAAAAATGTACTTCATGGTTCATCTAGGAGCAAAACATATATACATATTTTTCCTTAGAAAATGGAAAAGTTGTAATGAATAAAAATTTTTTTTATATACATCAGTTTAAAAAATTAGATAAACAGTAAATTGATGATAAACTAAACTATCCAACTTCATAATATCATAGGCCATAATATATCATGTGGCCATTATTTCTTTTAGATTACATTACAATGGATTCAATCAATGGGTTCTTCTTTGAAGTCTCCTTTTACGTTCCTTAGGTCGAAACTTTCTTCTGTTCATACGTTTAACTTTGTACCACCATTTAAAAATTTGACTTAAAGGAACTGCATTCTCATCAAATAAGTTCTTAAACAGATCTTCAATTATTAAAGGATGACCACCAATGTTCATTAAGTTAAGAAATTGATCTCTTTGCTGTTGAAAAGGGGAGGGACTTTCATCATCCATTTTAAATATAGCAAAATAAAATTTTGTTCTGCCTGAAAAAACAATGACTGATATAACTATTTAAAACACAATAATTTACATTAAAAAAATTCTTTACTACATTTTTGTAGTGGCCATGGCTACTACTTTTCACATTGTTGGTTTCAGAGTGATTTACTGTTGTTGTTTAGGCAAGCAGGAGTGTAATGATTCAACAACTTGACAGATAATTAAATGCAGTTGAGTCATTTTCTTTTAAAACAGATCAAAATTTATTAACTATTATAAAATATCAAAACTGTAAGTAGAGTTTTTTTTTTTTTTTAATTTGAATATAATTTACAACATAGTAGCATAGTAGTATATTACAATTAGTAATCTAACTCTACTGAAATCCAATAATGAAATAATATTAATAACTGTATAAATAATGATTGTGCACAAATAAGTGTCATCTAATTAATTCCAGGTTGATCGGTTCACAATACTGGGAAAGTGTTGTGTATCACGGATTTCCAAACATGAGATTCAGTCACTAATCATAATATTTATACTTTTCAATTTTTAGGCTACAATCATTAAAGAAAGGTACATCAATTGTGATAACTTTTTTCCCTCCCCCTTGGATTATCCAGTCTGCCTAACTGGGAATCTAAAAAGCAACTTTTAATATCAGTAATGTGTACACACACAAAAATGCTCTTATAGGCCAAAGCACATACAAATTGGGCCAAAGAAGACCTTTCCTATTCAGGGAAGAGATTTTTATGTTCAGGAGCAAAGTATTGCATACATTAAAAATATGTCGAAAGAGAAAATGTCACCAGCTCATATCCTACAATCAGTTAAACATCACAAGAAAAAATGTGTTAGGATTGTTTCATATTTGAAGGATCTTATTCATTAGTACCCTATCGATGTTATATTGAAAAGTGATGGATATATCACGATTTTGCAGGAAAGGGTTCTAACACAATTTCAAAACAAATTGTCACAAGGCAACGGAATGTTCAAACAACATTTGGTGCCATGCCATTTTTTTATTGCCATACTTCCAAAAAGTGTACAATTTATTTCAAGAACAATATATTAAAGTGCTCCTGTGGCCAGGCAAATTACCAGGTCTAAATTTTACAGATAATCTTTGGGCAATTGTCAAAAAAACTAAAAAATGAACTACCTATGTCATGAAAATTGTTCTCATTAAAAATCAATAATTCGGGTATGGCAGAAATTAAAAAAATTTGGAATACACTTCTTGGATCGATGATATATTAATGTATTAAGAATAAAAGACAACAAATTAACCACTAGATTTTTACAAATTGTATAGGTAAAATTTTAAAAAATTAAGTTACTTTTTATTAAATAACATCTGTGTTCCAATTCATGTGGACATTACTGTATAATTAATAAGATATTAAGTTATATATCTAGAAGTAAACGGTAAATTCAATTTAGTGTTGTAAAATAAATTTTGCCAGTTAATCTATGTCACAAGTATATATATGTTCAACAATAAATAAATAAGGCCGAAATTAAACAAAATTATATTATCCAGTGAGATCGAAAAGCCATACACAAAGTAAACTTTATTGTAAATGAAATTGCTGTTATAATAATTGTATCTCTTACTGCTAAATTGGAAATGTAGGAAACAATATAATTAAGAAGGGTTGAAGTTATTAATAATATTTAATAACTATAATATTTATATAAATAATTATATAAAAAAGCTAATTGCTGTACTTCTTGGACGCCATGGCAACTCAATAATTACCAAATTATTATGTGAAATGAATTTAAATTTACGTTAGAAATCTCTAGGGTCACAAGTTCTTTCTACAGTGTACTCTAATAGGATATTGTTAAGAAATTAGAAGTCCTTTTTTTGTGCTGAAATAGTACATATCTTTATTAATACATATTCATGATCAACACATATAAATTTTGAATAATCATATTCAACATCTTATATTAATACATTCTATTAAATTTCTCTTATTCAAATGATATTGATCAGAAAAAAATCTGAATATAGTTTATTTACTGGCGTTATTTTACTTGTTGCAACATACAAAAAAATGAATTTAATTGAAATAAGAATGGGATTCTTTGAAATTAAGCAAGTTATATTATTTCATTAGGTTATCTAAAGCTTTTATAAAGATATCTTTTATATTTATAAAAACAGGATTTTCCCTGTTTATTTAAATTCAAAATGAAAAGATTCAATACCTAATATTAAACAATACAAATCATATTAAAATACATATAAAATTCAAAAATAAAAAAGTTTCTTAAACGTGGATACCAATTCGTTGAAAACACTTTGAATCTGTGGTTAATTGCTTCTGTTGACCAAAATGCCATAAATCCGCCTCGTACGAAGTGTTCCCTCCTTTTGGGGTGACATCATCAAATCGCCTCTTCCTCTGCATTACGGAATTCATTTTAATTTTCTATCTAACAAAATGGAAATTAGTTTTCCTTTCAATTTTAATTGTTCAATACTTCTCACAAACAATAGTCTAGTCTATCATAATGCTATCTCAGCATATTCATTGAAATCACGTGCATTATTTTCAAGCGTTTTACAAATTTATACATGGGTTTAAATGCTCACAATTTAAAACAATCACATTCAATACTTGAATATAGGTTTATAGTCCCAATGTTCAGAAGATATTCAAATCTCAAACCCTTTGACTCATGTGAGCCATTGCAAGTAACCGCATGGTACTTCGTTTTAACATACAGAAAAATCTTTTTCTAAGTCCATTTCTAACAACTTTTTGTACACTGATATTTGCTCAATATGTCTTTGACCGACGTCAAACCTTATTGTTCACGGTAAACCGCATAACTTACATTTTTACCGGTTTTTTATTGTTCTACATTGCAAACACAAGAAACAACCAATATGTCTGAACCCTTCAAACGTTACACAAGGATTGCTTGATATTGGGGGACGCTTAACTTAAGATCATTCCAGTTTGCCTAGTCATGTCCTTTTTGCATAGTAACCGATTTCACAACACATTTATATGAAAATATTCTTAATTATCAAGTCTATACTTATTCTAATTATATTAACATTCAAATATATTTCTCCAATTACGTTGTTTGTTCTTTCGTCTTGCGTTGGACCAATTGCGTTCAAGGTTCTTCTTCCTGAAATTTTGGACCAATCACGTTCAAGGTTTCTTTTCCTTGTGCTAATTTCAAAATTTAAAATGTACAGCATTACATGTAGGTATTATTAACAATGATCATTAACGCCATTATGTTGTGTATCGGTCATATGACATCTGCAGTAGAGCTATGTTTGAAAAATGATCTTTTGCACAACTATGGATTATGGTAACATAACTTGGAAAACTGTACCTTGTTGATTTAATCAAATAAAATCTATGTGTAAAAACTGAAAGTTTTTTATTTAGTTTTAATACTAACATTCTGAGAATTAAAAATATATTTTGTTGTTTTTTTAATTACTTACTTCTTACGACAAGCTTTGAGGATCCATTGTTACGATGGCTTGGTGTCTCTCATACGCTAATACTGCCAATGACCAAAACATTCTTTTGCTAAAAATATCTTTACTTATTAGTTGTTTATCATGAATAAAATCATCTTGTTTATGTTTGTCATTCAACCCATACAAGCAATACTATTATACTATCAACCCATACTACTAATTTTCTAATAGATCTATACACAAAATAAATCCAAAAAGGATTCATCATCATCTTCCCAAAAATACCCAGTCAAAAATTGAATACTGTCTCAGAATATTGAATATATTTGTGAAGGGTCATGTCTCTTCCTCTTCAGGTTAACATGAGTAACAATATGTTTGTTTCTTGCTTGGGCAACAAAAATGGCAATAGCACTTGGTATTCCTTGATAAAATGTAGTTTCATAGGGTATCAGTTGAATATTAAAGATAGAGTGGCCTGTAGTTCCATCTCTCCATTGATCGCTCCATATCTTCCTATATTTTGTTTTACCATTTACAAGCATCCACTGCAAGCTATCTATTTCAATGGTGCAGGTCTTAGTTTTCTTGCTAAACTTGCCAGGCCATCTACCCTTTTATATCCTGATATCCCACAGTAACTGGGAATCCACTGTTAACCCTTTGCGCTCGAATAGGGTCTTTAAAAAAGTTCCTCTGGAGTCGTATGGCCACTGGGAGTGGCCACGCCATTTTCTATATCAGCTTGGAATTGTTTTCGCAGTCTTGGTCCGCCCAGCTCGTATGGCCACTCAGAATGGCCAACACAAAATCTTGCGAACACTCGCATGGCCACCGTGAGTGGACATAGCATTACGTATCTATGAATAGCTTTTTTGTATTCTCAAAATTATATTATTTTCTGTGGAAAGTGCTGGAATCTGTAGGGAAACTCTTGAACTATATGAACAACGCATGATTTCTTTCCCTCCTTTTATAACAACTGTGTTGAATTCCATAATATAACCTCTATATTTTCTCTCAGTGCTGTGCTAGTCGTTGTTATTGGCGTGATAAATTGTTGATAATTTTAATATTATAAAGTTACGAAAATGGATAATTTAAATTCAGTTGAAATTAGAAATGAGTTCGAAAGAGATATAAGTTATAATGTAAGTTTGAACAATTTTAAAACATTTTCTATATTGTAATTTGTCATCTGTTATTTATATAATAAATATAAAAATATAACGTCTTTATGAGGTTGAAATACTATGTAATACCATGTTTTCTATTTCAAATAAGTTGCATTTGTCAATAAACAGAGCTTATTTATAAAATATTCATGTTTGCTCTTTTAAATAGTTACCTAGATGTCAAGTGAATTCAACAAAACAATTCCGAGCTGGTGATGCCGTCCGGTCAAAATGGCAGCCGTGTAACAGCCGACGAACGAGCGGCCACTCACGGTGGTCATGCGACCTTAGAGGACTAAGCTCACGGGAAATGATACAAGGTGTCTACGAGTCGGGTGTGGCCACTGGTAATGGCCTTTCGAGCGCAAAGGGTTAACACATATATTTTATTTGCAGCTTTTCCAACATGTAATTAATTTCATTTGTATGGAAGGAGAAGTTGGATGGTCAAAGATCCTTGATTAATTGTATCGCTAATTTTGAATCTGACAATATGCAAATTTTTGTTGTAGATTGAGAGATATAGTGAGCCAGTGCTGCATTTATAACTAGAAGTCTAGCATTGGTGCTACATGATGTGCTGGGAGGAAGTAAAATATCCACACCCATTGTCTGATCAAAGAAGGCCACTACAGTACTCTCGTTATCTTCTTAATGGATCCATCCGTAAATATATAGTGGTAATTGTTGTATATATTATTAATGTTTAGTAGCAATATTTGAGAAAAAAATTGAGAAAAGTCTTTTTTATTTTCTAATTTTGATAGCAACACTGATGTTTATAACCAGACAAAGTGAAATGGAATTCACCACGGATGAAACCTCAGGAATGTAAAATGAGTATTGTTTCATGGTTGAGATGATGTGTTGAAAATACTGTTGAACAAGCTTTTTGTTTTCAAGGAGGTGAAGTGGATGATATGGAGGAAGCACTAGGGTTTTGAAGTACTTGTTCACAGTTATCCTTCTTATGTATAAGGGTAAAGGTTCGACTGCTAGGTCGATCTCCAAGGCCCGAATGCTTGTAGTTCTAGGACATCCCAAATAAACCCTGAGTGGATAGTTCTGTATGACTTCTAATTTTACAATATGACAAGTGACAGCACCACCTTATACTTACAGAAGTAAGTAACTTTTGCACAAATGAGGGCTAAATAGAATTATCTCACCTATACTGTATCTGCACCCCAAGTCTTACCACTATCTTATCACTTTTAATGCATTTAATCTATTCACAGATTGGCTCTGAATATAATTAATGTGATATCCTTACAAAAGTTTAGTGTCTAGTATCAAATCAAAGATTTTAGGTATTGGGTTGTAAGGGAAGTAATTTCTATTGAGAGAACAGGTTGAAAATGCCCTGGCAGGTGTCTTTTAGTGAATGCCATGCACTCAGTCTTTGTCTTCAGATACCCATTCTTTAAACTCCATTTGTATACCCATTGATGTGGTGCACAACATCAACTACCATGAATGATTTGTTTTCTAATGTAGAGAAATAAATTTTCATTAAATATTTGTTTATATTTTAATTGTAAAGGTTTAATAGGATACTTAGCCTATTAGTTTAGATAGCGTATGGACATGAGACATGGCTTACCTTGGAACGTGTAACATTTCACATTTTTCTGTGAATTGGTTTGATTGAGTATATGAAACCAAAATCATACTATATCAGATGTAAGCTGAAAATGGTTGTGTGTGTGATCAGATTAGATTTGTTCTTGGATAATGTTGAAGTATTAGGGAATCAAACTAACAATAAAATAATTAATGTAATGTAATAAACAACCAGAATATTTTGTAAATGTATAAATGTAAGCTAGGTATGAAATTATATTATATAGTATGTAAGTTGAAATATGATTGGTGAGAAAGACCAAGCCAATAAAAGGTTTTGGAGAGGGGGAGAACAGTGAACACTTCTAGAAAAATCCCTCTGAAGTTAGTTATAGTTAGTCTTAGTTGTAGGTGGAAGTTATATTAGAGGAGTTGTAGTTAGAGTCTGGAGAAAGTACTCAACACCTGTAGATGACATCCAATCTGGCTTATCATATCTGGAAACATTTTGGAGAAGGCAGTCACAAGGAACAACAAAGTTGTGTGATGATTTTAATATCCAAAAAGAATAGTAAAGTTGATTAAAAGAAAACTAATTAGAACTTAATAAAATTCAGGGAAAAGAGCAAATCATGGTAAATGATGAAATGTTTCAATTTTATTATTTTTTGAAAGACTGAACTATAAAAATAACCTATGTTACTAAACATTGTTCTAAAAAATAAAATAAAAGTATTATTGTTAAGTGAATGATTGTGTGTATTTCAATATATTATATTATATATATATTTTTTTACAGCTTATAATCAAATAAATGTGTGTATTTCAGAGCAACAGAATTCTGTTTGCATGGTTTTCCTAGTACACTTTTCGAAAGAACCCATTAACTGAGAAAATATTTAAAAGAGTACAAGTCTCAGCAAACTTGTTGGCACCCTTTTTTCATGTTTTAAAATAAAATAAAATGATAATAAGTAATGGTCATGTTTGAGTAAATACAAATATATTGAGAATCCAAATACGAGTTTTGTTAATAAAATTAGAATCACAATTTAATGAATAAATAAATGAGCCAGACAACGTTGAGCATATATATAAATAGTTATAAAAGTGGTCCTTGGTATTACCTAATAATACACAAATAGGAAAACACTAAAGTTCTGAAATATTTCGTAAACACTGTTTACTTTCTCAATCAGTAGTGAGTATAAAAGAAGACTAAATTGTTGTAATCTATGATAGATCTATGCTGAGTGTTGAACCTGTAATAATTTAATAAATGAGGGAGAAGTTACTTTAAATAAAAATGTCACACGTTGTGCGATGATTATAATAATTTGAAAAATGAAACTAATTTTACTTTATTCAAAAAAGTTGACTGATTTTAGTTGGGCGCCATGACAATTATACATAATTACCAAATATTTAATTTTGACTATTAATTTCTGATGGGGTGTGAATTCTTTTGAAAAAAATGTACTTAATGGAATATCTATGGAAAGTAGAAGCTCTTTATACTGAAACGAACATGTTATTTATTGAAGCAAACATATTATAATTAATGCACACATATACATTTTAAATTTCAATAGATAAGTATTTCAAAACATAATATCATAACAAATGTCACTTTCCACAGGAATATTTAACAAAGGATTTAGTTATAATTATAATTTATTAAAATAAGAGCTTGGTCCCAATTGAGACAAGATTACTCCAAACTCTTATATAACAACTTGACATCAAATTCAAAATTAAATTCATTTATGACTTCTACTATAAAATATCAAATTAAATTTTAATCTAAATAATTTTAAAAAAATATGTATTCTTATTTGTCATAATAGCTCTTAAAACAGCATGTTATAGATTTCAAACAAATAGAGCATAACTATGAAAATCAAAAGTTTATATAAACCTACAGATATTTAACCGTCATTTTTCTTAACATATTGTATACAAAGATAAAAAGCGTGCTTTACCAAAACACGTACTCTCCGTGAAACACATTTTTTCTCAAAGGAAGAAGTCACTTTGTTACACTGAGATATTGTCTTACTACTTATTCATATTAATAGTTACTTACGGCAACTTGTCCTTGAGCAAGCTCAACTTCACGCACGACATTGAGACTTCCTTGTAATTTCACATACCGTACTTTTGATGGTTCAAAAGTTATTAGTTTAATACCTTTGAACATTGTTTATTTATAAAATGCGTTAAATTTGCACACAACACTTTACTTTTGGCTTTTACTGAAAACTAAGCCTAGTTCTTTAGTTGTAGACACGTGCTCTCACAGTATGCACTTGTTTATCCATTTTAATCTGTAATTTTACGAAACAAATCTCTTAGTCGGCAGTACTTTACATTGTTTATTAAAACACTTTACTTTACTAACAGTTACCACTTCATATTTACTCTTTTCTGTCTAAATTAAACACTCGCCATTCTAGGCAACTTTCTCCTAGAATCACGCAATCCGGAAATCTCTAGACTCATGCAATCTCCTTATGCATGGTAAAATTACGTGATTTACATTTTTCTTAATTACAACAATTTTTATCATTCTAATTATATCTAAACACAGTATACATCTCTCTGATTATTTCTTATCATTTACATCTTTTCAAATTTTTGTCCTTTTTAAGTTATAAAAAGTAGTTGGAAGGACTATTTTTCTTCCGCTTCTCGCTTACTGTTACTCCGCCTATACGTACCCCCATGCAACTTATGATCAGCTTTGCCTTTCCCAGAGCATACTTTCTTTCCATACAAAGTCAACGAAACTCAAAATCTACAATATTACAAACCACAGATGATTATAACTTTTTTAAGCCTGTTGGGAGAGGAAAAAGGATAAAGGATGATTTATCTAAGATTAAGATTAGGGGGTTCTCTTGATTTTGTGGCCCATTGATGAGAGAGTTCCCATCTTCTTAGTTCTGACGGGTTACATTCTGTAGGGAGTGATTTTATTATTTTTGTCGGAAGCAGTCATCACAAGTAACAATGTTGCGGATTTGCTGCATGTTGTGCAGTTGGTTTCTCTATATCTATGATTTTTACATCATGTCTGGCTATTCATCCTGGTGCTTAGGTTGTCTGTAGTTAGGCCAAATATTAAGCTGGGCAAAACCTGGACTGTAGTTGGTAGATAACATTTATTTGTTGTACATATGAAGGGTGCAGGGGAAAAACCAACTCAGTCCAATTTGTACCAATTTCAGTTTAAGATTGCATTTGATTGGTTAGAAACCACCGAATCACATTGCGAAGTGTACAGGGGAACAAACAGCTCAGTAACGAAATATTACAGCATTTTGTTTCGTCATGCAGGGGAATAAACAACTGAGTCCAGTTGGTACAAGGGAACAAACAACTCAGTCCACAATCTCATCAGCTGCGCATGCGTCGCGTCGTCTGTCAGCTGTGCTGCTATTGTTTGTTTGCGTTCATTCTGACTTGAGGTTAAACGATGTTTACACTGTTTAGTGTTATTTAATTTGGTTTTTGTTTAGAAACTATGTCTGATAAGTCTAGTGGTGATTCCAGTGATGAAAATGTGCGTGGTGGTGAAACAAAACTAACTAAGAAACGAAAGATAAGTGGTAGACTAATAGATACAGCACGGATTCTAAGAAACTCTACTTTAGAAACTGGACCGGACTGCCACTGCAAAAGGTACGAATGTTTTAAAAACATTTCACAGCATGAGCGAAACATTTTAATAAATCAATTTAATAACATTGGCAGAGAAGGAGGTTATAATGCTCAGAATAGCTATCTTTCAGGGCTCATATCACTTCATCCAGTCAGTCGGCGTAGGCCTAGGGTTAACGAGGACCAAGCAAGAGTAAATGAAGCGTCCTACACGTACAAAGTCAGAGTTGTTAGGGATGGTAATGCTGTAGAAGTTCCGGTATGTTTTAAGGGATTTCAAGCTATTTTTGGCATAAAACCATTCAGGCTTCACACCATCAAAACTTCCCTTAGAACAACAGGCCATGCCCCTACAGATGGAAGAGGTAAACATTTCAACCGACCCCACAAATTGGATAACCAACTGCATAAAGCTGTAAGGAACTTTTTTGCAACTCTTAAGGGACGGAAAGCTCATTACAGCTTAAATGACTCAGATAAAGTTTATTTACCTGAAGAAACCAACCTTAAAGATCTTCTTGGCATATTTCTTAACCAACATGTGGGGATGGAAATATCATATGAATCGTTTAGGCAAATATTTGTGACAAATTTTAATATAGGCTTTGGTTACCCTAGAACCGACACGTGCTGTTGGTGCGATGAGCACAAAGCCAAGATTGTTGCAATTGAAAGACAGGCTAGTTCTTCCGAAGGAAGTGGACAGGAGCTAAAGAAACTAGAATTTGAACGTGAATTGCACCTCAAGAAAGCCGAACGTTTTTATAAATTAAAACGAAAAGCCAAAAAAGAAAGTAGAAAAACCCCAAATGTAGAAGCCATCGCCATAGATTTTGGGAGAAATCTGCCTACCCCAAACATCACAACTAGTGAAGTTTATTTCAAAAGACAATTGACCTTTTACATTTTCAATGTCCACTTTTTGTCATCTGGCAAATCAGTAATGTATACATACGATCAGACAATCGCCAAAAAGGGATCAGATGATGTTGTCTCTATGCTGTTTCATTGTTTCAACAACTTTGTGGACAAGAATGTCACGGTACTTCACATATTTGCAGATTCGTGTGGAGGCCAGAATAAAAACCACACAGTTATCCAATTCCTCCACTATGTAGTAACTCAATTGAAAATGTTTGAAATGATCACCATAACCTACCCAGTTCGTGGCCACTCTTTCATGGAGACTGATAAGAACATGGCATTGATTCCAAAATGTGCCAGAGCTGAGACACCTGATGCCTGGAGAGCAGTTATTGCGCATGCCAGGTTAAACCCTTCACCCTTCGATGTTGTTTCCTGTGATCAGGTTATGTTTAAGAAATGGGGAGAGTTTTTTGCTGGAAAAAGTTACAAACAGAAGTTTGGCTTTGCTGTAAGACCCTTGAAGCAGCTCAGAATGAATAAATCAAAGTGTAAAACAATTGAACACAGAGAAACTTATTTCGGGGCATTCTTCTCTTCCTCAGCTTATATGACAGAACAAGAAAAGCAAAACCGAAATAAAGCTAGATTGAAGAAACATCTGCCACCTCTGCGAGAAATCCCAGAACCTGAGGACTCGTACCACGCTCCCCTTCCCTTGGCCAAAGAAAAATATAACGACCTAAGAGGACTCGTAAAATACTGTGAAGATGAGGGGTCAAAAGAATTCTACGAGAAGTTACTACTTGTAACAGAAGATGCAGTGCAGTCAGTTCCTGATGGTGACGAGGTTGACTACTTCTGAAAAGTGTGAGCTGAACTAAAAAGGCAATACGCCTAATTAATTAAGAATTCCTTTTACTTTTTGAACTTTCTTCTTAATAGTTCTACTTAATGATGTGTCTGATAAATTTTATAGGTAGAATGTAGGCAGGTTTATATCTGTTAAAGAATTATTTTAAATTTAATCTTGAGCAATATATTACTACTATTGAGCAAATAATCAACTTTCAACTTTTATTTTATTTAATTGGCCTAACTTAACTTTTTTAGCCTAACTTTTATTTTTTATTGCGTGCCAACTATTTAATAATGTTTGACTTTTGTATCTATTGACAGTTTGTTTTATATGTTCTCCATTAAATTACCACTAATGTCAAATAACACGTATTTTAATTAATTGGCCTTTGATCCAGGGGAAAAACCAACTGAGTCCATGTCATTGTTGAAAAAATCAATAAATTTATCATATCAGGAAAAATTTAACAAAAAAAGTACTACTTGATGCTGATAACAACCTACATACTAACATAAGTAAGCAATAACAGTATGTTTGTTGTAATTAAATAGTGTAGTAATAACGATTGAAATTGTTTTTTCCTTTTCCTGAAAAATTTTATAATGTGGACTCAGTTGGTTTTTCCCCTGCACCCTTCATATGTGATGACCTTTAATTAAAAATTCTTTTTTACTGGAGGAACTATTGAAGGGAAGGTGTTTTGCATCTTGGCCTATTGCATGGAAAAGAACCGTGAGGAAGATTAGGTTGTTTATGTGTGTTGGGATCCGGACGCTCGGAGTGAACTAACATGTGTTTCAGATTTATGGGCTGTTTAAACAAGACTCTGGGAGGTTTTGTGAGAAGATTCTTGTTATGGTTGGAAGGTTATAGAATTTTGAAGCCTTCCTCCAGTATGTTGTTTAATCTCTGTAGGCCTGGGTAATAATGGTGATCAGAGAGATGAACAAGTTATCTTTTTTTCATGGGTGTGATAACTGTGTTTTGTAGCAAATGAATTTGATTCCTAACCAGTTTCTCAGGATAACCCCTTTTTACAAATTCAGATGTATTTATTTGGTTAAATTCGTGTAATTCACTCTCCTTGAACAAATCCTTTTGGATCTGATTATCTGGCTATAGGAAATGGCTAGTTTAGTATTCATAGTATGGCTGCTATTGAAGTGGAGGTATTGTTGGTGGTTTGTTGATTTAACATGGATGCCAGTTTGTATTTTGCCGTCCTTTAGTTTTACTTTGATGTCCGTAACTTGTGAAGTAGACATAGTCCAGGTAAAATTTTGAATAGAAAATTTTGAACAACTTTCTAAGAAGTGATTTAGGCTTAACTATTTATATTTAATTGCCTAGATATTTTCTGAAATAGATTTTTTATGTTACAAAACTTTAAGTAAGGTCAAGACATTTGTTTAACAGTATTACAAATAAAATATGAATCTATACTATTAAACACATTAAAAAATAGATTTACATTGCAAACTTATTTCGTATTTTCACTCTGAAACCACTGAAACTCAGAGCCCCACATCAATCATGCTGAATTTGTGTTATCTGGATGTAATCCAAACAGTAATTTTAAAAAATAATAAATTGTTAAATTAAAATATACAATCTCCAATGACCAATCTGTTAATGTATGTTTTATAACAGTCCTCTGTGAAAATACTTGGCTCCTTGTATTTCATAACACAATCACATTGGCTAGCAGTGAAAAGTTTACACCATGAAAAGTTTACATCAGAACTCTCATTATCAATCAAATCATTACAATTATCTGATAATCACAATAAGTTTTACTCCAAGGATTGATTTGACCCCATTATATTATACTATATACTAAAGGGGGGAAATGGAGTTTTGTTTTCAGTGGAATAATAAAACCAAGTCATTTTTAATATAGTATATCCATAACATGTTTCTCTAGAAATTATCTACTAATAGTCCCTAAAGTTGCTACTCAGATGCGACACAATACATAAAATAATTTAAAGGAGATGGAAGAACCAAGGTACTAGACGATGTGTTTGGATGGGTAAGCTGAGATACTGGAGAAGGTGTTTGGAAAGGAGAACGTTAAGTTTAATTAAACAATTAGGTAACTCACTTTAATATTCTCAAAAAAAATTTTAAACACTTCTAAACAAATTTGGATTGTATAAATATTACAGAGTGATGCAATAAATTATCTAGACTTCAATATACTGATAAAAATAATTATATGTATAGCATTTGCTTCACAATTTTTAATATTTGTTTAATAATATACTTGGGTACAGAAAGGTTTTTAATAAAAATTCAGTGACATATTAAAAATTTATTAAACTGTAAATATGAATAATGTACAAACATTGAATAGTACGACAAAGTTAACTTCGAGCAAGTTGACGAGTTTGTATATACTTGACATAACTGTTGGGAGTAGGGAGGAGTGGGATAACTCTAATGGAATAGCTTGGAAAGAGAAGGAGAGAAAACACGACTGACTTATTGTATATAACTACAGTAGATGCATCAGATCTTTGTATTATAGAGTCAAAATACAGTGTACTCCAATTATCCATGAGTCTTGCAGAAAAAATTACTAAACAAATTTGACAGTTCTCTTTACCTGTTTAGTACGGGTAACAACCAGTAAAACTACGATGACTAAGTTGTGCAGTAGAGCTAAGCTTACTTTCTAGAGTGGTTGGACTGTGACGCTAATAAGCTGGGATTCGAGCAACTAAGGACCAAGAGGAGCGAACGAAGAGCAAAGTGTAAGTGAAGAGGAAGAAGGAACGAATGTGCATGCACGATTGACACACGAAAGAGCCTTGCAATACATCAATAGACTGCTCACTGCTCCAGTATTTAGAGGAACAAGACATTGACGCACAATTAGCTGAAAAACTAATACTAAGAAAAGTTCTGTCAAGAACCAAGGACAGTGTTTTCTCAATAAGAAACAAAAAACAATGTTTGATTTTTTTAAACAATCAGCTAATTAAAATTACAGTACTGCAGTACTAGTGTAGCATAATGTGCTTCCTGTATTGGTCTTTTGTTTTACTACAAAAACATCTAGTTTATTATACTTTTTTATTTAATGTGAAATATTTTTAATTTATAGGTTTGTACTGTGTACTTTGTGTTTTATGAACAGTATATTAAGTCTTTTTATGTCAAAACTATTTTTTTATTTCAATAGTTTCTCTTTATTTTTAACATTCTTGCAGATTATCCGCGATTTTCATTATTTGGGATGTCTGTGATACCCAATTTTGCAGATAATCAGGAGTACACTGTAGTTTGTGCTCTTTTGTTATACTATTCTGTTTGTTTATAATGCCTCAACCTAGATCAATTAATCGACTAGGCCAGGGAGTATCATTACGAAGTCAAAGTAAGTGTATTATTGTAAATGTCTTTAAAAAGATTGAAGAAGAAAATCCAGAAATGTCAAAGAATAATGTTAAACACAGAGTTGCTGACTTATGTGGAATATCATTAAGTACAGTAAAAAAAGTAATAACAGAATTCAATAAATATAGACAAAATGAGACTTTTTCAATACCTAGAAAAACTCTTAGACGGTTAATTAAAAAGTAAATATTGATAACTTTCAAAAAAGCATGTTATGAAATATAATTCATAAATTCCATTTAAAGTATAACAAACTATCGTGTTTAAAATCACTAATGACAATTTTAAGAACTGAATACCCAGAACTTGAATTAAATTCACGACTGAAACCTTGCGCAAAATTCTTAGAAATATGGGTTTCCGGTGGAGAAAAACTGATGACAATAGAAAGAAAAATTTTAATTGAAAAAAAATGACATATGATTGAAGAGGATTAATTTTTTTAAACTAATGAAAGACTATAGACTTGAAGGGCAACCAATATTTTTTTCTGATGAAACACTACTCACGTTAAAAGTCTTTCATGGTCTGACAACTTGACAAGTGGTTATAAAATAATGTTTCAATAATGAAAAAGGCTGATCATTGTTCATGCAGGAAATAAATGCGGAGGTGTTCCAAACTCATTGCTTATTTTTAAATCGGGAGAGCAAAAAGGTGATTATCAAAACGACATGAATACCAAAAATTATAAAAAGTGGCTTGAAAATCATTTTAGCTAATTTAAAAGCATGGTCTGTTTTGGTAAAAAAAATGCGAAGAAAATTATTTTACATCAGACAGAATAATTGATTTTCAAACGGAAGAACTAATTATAAGCATGGGAAATAGCGATGAAAGTGACATCTTCAGAAACTACTGATAAACCTTACTGTATTAGTGGAATTGAGCCATTGGAGTGAAAGAAATGAAAGTGTTATAGTTTTATTTGGCTTTAAATTGTTGGCATTCTTACATGTTTAATTCTCCTTCACACAGTGACATATCTACTAACAGCCTATTTAGCCCCACTACATGCCCCTTATTTCCCCAACCTGGACGAGACTTGCTCAAAGTTAACTTTGTTGTACTATACTAATTTTCTTATAGATCTATACACAAAATAAAACCAAAAAGGATTCATCATCTTCCCAAAAATACCCAGTCAAAAATTGAATACTGTCTCAGAATATTGAATATCTCAAATGGGTTGGCAAGATTAATCAAATATTAATAAAATATAAAAATGTATAACTCAATCTTTCACCTAAATTTGATTGAAATTACCAGAACTGATTTAGAGTCATTTTAAATGGTTAATTTTTACTATTTGACTTACATGTTCCATATACATGCATTTTTGGGGAGATAAGAATCAATGAATTTTGACTGATTTTTCAAGGGAAATAATAAAATTTTATCAAAAGGAAAAAACCTTAAAGATAGTACCAAAATAATTCCACTTGGTAAATTTGATCAGAATCAATTCATCCTTTTGTAGCACATTGCACGGACTATATTATTATATACAGGGTGATCAACTCAAGATGGCCATCATTGGGATCTCGGAATCTATCAGTTTCTCAAAAAAAAATTAAACTGCATTAATTTAACACTACATGTGTTACATTTATTTTCTGTCATCATTCTTTGAAAATCTATTATAATTAGCATTGTAAATTCTCACTGCTGAAAGCAATAATTAATAAAACAACTTTGTTAAAGGTAAAGGTCTTAGTTTTATGTATTTACTTTTATTTTAAAAAATATCTATTGGAACAAGTTACACAATACATTACGTTAATTCCATTAAAATCATATGGCGGTAATAGTTGTTTTTACACATGACGGCTTAAGCTCCATAACAGCTGTTGTTTAGAGATAAATACCAAAGGACAAAAGTGTCATAATATAATATGTTCTACTAAAAAATACAATTAAAATATGGTGTTTGTTTTAAAATATTTAAAATAGTGACCATATTGGAAAAATTGCGAAGATTGAAAATACGGTAACACCATAATTTTAATTTACGTATAAATCCAAAGAAGGTACTCAATTTAAAGTTTTTTGAGAAACTAATAGCTTCTGAGTTCCCAATGGTGGCCATCTTGAGTTAATCACCCTGTATACTCATCTTACTCCAGAAACCTTTTAAAAACCTTCTCAAAATTGATATATTTTTGAAATATTCAATGTTTATTAATTGCAATTGAATAGTTTTTTTTAAATTTGATTGATCATAAAACTTTCTCTGTATGA
This sequence comes from Aphrophora alni, assembly GCA_963513935.1. Taxonomy (NCBI): domain Eukaryota; kingdom Metazoa; phylum Arthropoda; class Insecta; order Hemiptera; family Aphrophoridae; genus Aphrophora; species Aphrophora alni. The sequence continues at coordinate 125,324,902 of OY740769.1, read as the reverse complement.
AAAAAATTATAATAAATAAAACTAATTTAAAACAAATACAGCCATACTATATTTGTACCATATTCATCTCATCCGCTGAACAGCCAATGATAAAGCTTTCACAGCAGCCAATGCTTCATTACCTGTAGGTTTGATGTAGCTTGCTGGAAGCACAAACCCATAGCTTCCGGTATCTCTTAACTCTATTGTAAATGAATATTTTATGTTTGCTACACCTTTTACCCAATCGTCAGAACCACCTGCAAAAATAAAGTATTAGATTAGATTGATACTTGGGGATCTAGAATCTGAAGTCTTTCTCGCGCGCCAACCAGTGGTGTATTGTACTCACTTTAGGCTTAACTAGACCGAACAATCCCTGTATTTTTGAGAATTTTGTTCCCTATACTAATATTACTTTCATGATTCTTATCTTGTACCCTAATGACTCGCAGTCCATAAGGAGATGCTTTGGAGACTCACTGGCAACCCCTGGCATGCACAATCAACAGTTTTGATCTCTGTAGAAGAGATTCACTTTTGTTAGGTGTTCTATGAAATTACCATTTCTGGTCATGAAAGCAATTACATGTTTTAGGGATTCTGTTAGAGATAAGCTCTGTCCCTTGATAAGGTATTTGCAGATTTTGTTGCCATCTCCGATGTTGCTCTTTTTTTGGCCCATTATTTGCAGCTGCTAAATGGATGATACCATACATTGTTTCTGGTCCTACAAATAGGATTATTGATCCTTGTTTGGTAAGGATGTCAGCCTTCTCATCCCACTCTATGTCCTGGCACCCCTTCTTACTTATATAGGTATTAAGACATAACAGCGTTGTATAGATAGAGACACTCTTACACTAGTCTGGAGTTAACTTCAACTGAATCAAGAGTTCAAATGGCAGCCTGGCTGTTTGACAGGATCAGAATTTGCCTACCCTGATAACTTCTTTCCAACCTCATGTTAGAGCTAGATAAAATAACCAGTATTTCAGCCTGTAATATAGTACAGGCCCCCCAAGGCCTGAGATAATGTCAAATAAGCAACTGTAGACACCATACCCAGAACCTTGGTCCATGAATGATGCATCAGTATTCCACACCAACTCATCTGTAGCATATCCCAGGATTTTAGGTTTGCTCAGTCATCCTGAGATTTATTGTTTACCGTAAAAGGTTTGTTTAATTTGTACTCTGTCAGCATGACATATGATAGGAAAGTGTCAACTATGGAGGTGTAACCTACTCCAGATAGGCTCCTTTTCCATTCATCCACAATCTTTAATCAGGAAGCATATTTGAGTGCCATCACTTTAAAAAAAATGTTGAAAGCACGAGTTCCACAGTGCTGCTGTTGGGCAGCTTCTGAAGGCCCTTGTTACTCATAGGCAAGCCAGTCTCTGAAGACTATGACAGCCTATTTCATGATGTAGCCTGACAGGATATCAAAGTATTTATATCCTTATAATTTTTTATAGTAAATAATTCTTAAACATCTAAAAATTTATACTTAGTGAGCTTTCAAACAGAAAAAAAAGTGATTTATATTAGTACTATTAATTGTTCAATACAAAAGCAAAAGGACATGGATCATATAATCCTGTGTGATCTATGATTGAAAGTTTTATTTTTAGGATATAAAAACAAATGCAAGAAAACCATATTTTGTTAAACCTAGTATATTAAATTCTATATATAATTTCTCTAAATAATAATATCATTTTGTAAATGAGTGATAGGTAAAGTACATATTTTTTTACAATTTTGCTTTTTTATAATTATATTATATTTGATAAAAAAGTGAAAAATTATTGCACAAACTGTCTTACACACCCATTCCCAATCAAAAAATTAACCAAACAATATTATTTGTCAGTTCGATAGATGTCAGTAAAAAGTAAAACATCAAAATGAATGGCATTCAGTCTTAAATTTTTAACATTATTTTACCAATATTTAAATATGATCTAAATATGCTTCATTTGGGTCATAAACTCGTCTTAAGTATAAATATTATAAGATGAAATCAAGTTTAAATCATGGGGTCAAGGTTTCTTTATTTTTTGAAAATGATTCCATATTGGTAGTTTCTATCATTTGCAATTTAGTTCACTAGTTGGGTATTAACCTTCACATTTCACCAATATTACAATGAAATCAGTATAGCAGATATTAAGAAATTATGTTTCTTAAATTCTTAATTTAAGCATTATGTTTCACATTCTTTGAATAAACACACACATACAACTTTTTACATTTGATAGAGGCTGATATTTTCACAATTATACATGGGAAACATATAAATTTTACATTTGTACATAGGGAATGTTGACAGTGCAGAGCCATAGTGCATCTGGGAGTACTTGGCAGGCCAAAGTGTGTGTTCTGGGCTATAGAAATGATCGAAGATGATCCAAGGGTGTACTCATTCCCAGAGTCTCATCTGCAACTACCTAATATGATGCACTGGTAAACTCTTTTATGACCTCTACTTTAAGAACCTGGGAATCACTCGAGGAGTCTGTTTGTATTGAGATAAAGAAGAGAAATTTTGGTAGAGAGCCAGAGACCTGATCCCAGGTTCCTTATTGTCCATAACAGTATTGAAGGGTGAAATCTGTCTAAGATCTTGCCCTTTGTAGTTAAAAAAGCAATTACTGGTGCTATATGAAATGTATATTCAATTCTGAAACTCTGAAATGGAACTTAGGTCTATTATTTGATCACAGATCACAGGTCTTTTGAGATTGTATTATATCTTATTTAAAAACACTGAAATAAAACTCTTGACATGTTACATGTTCTCAGGGGTTCTTGGTGGGGAGCTGATCGGGCTTCTATGTTACTTTTTACCTTGCTCTTATTCAATTGCGGATTGATTATGGCTGAATAGTCTACTCATCTATAAGACCATCAGCAGTTAAGACAGTTGATTCAGTTCATAACTCTGCCTTCTAACCTGCATACTATACTATACTATTTATTTGCATCATTTAAGGCATACATAATGCAGCAGTGCTGCGGTATACATTTGAGTTGGCATACTATACAAAAATCACTCACACCACACACAATACAAATAGACAATATACAATACAACAAATACACAAGATAGAAATTTTGTAAAATACAAACAAATTAAGACATAGTGAATCATGTATAAATGTTATCTCATATTAATCAGTTATTTGAGTCATCATCCTGAATGCAAAATGCATCCCAGGCATCCAGAGCATAACCTCATAGCTGAGATACTCTTCCACTGAGTAAAAAGTAGGCCTTAAAAAGTATCCTCTGATTGATCCACGAAAATTCTTGAAAAAACTTTGTTTTTTTATGTTTTCCGGAAGTTTATTAAATAATTTCAAGCCAGAATAATAAACGCCACGTTCTAAAAATTCCAATCTTTACACAGGATATTGCAAAACATTTTTTTCTCATGAGATATTTATGGCTATGTTGTTTTCTTTTTAATATACTCTGGTTTGCCTTAAAAAACACCAACATTTCATGCATATAAATAGATGGAAAAGTCAAAATTCTATATTTTTCAAAAAAAGTCTACATGATTGATGAAATTTCCAATTAAACATTACTCTAATTATTCGTTTCTGAATACGGAAAATTTTAAAAGCATCGACAGAGTTCCCCCAGAAGCATTACTACCCCATATCTCAGCCGAGAACATACATACCGGTATGCAGAGTAAACTGATTTTATGGTCATTACGGTAGTAATCCTTGAAGTCATTCGGAGAACAAAGCCAGCAGATGCCAGGAAACCCACAATCTTTGAAATGTTACATCTCCAATTTAAATTTTTGTCCACAATAACAACCAGAAATTTTACATTAACTGTGTTTTGGATTTCTTCCTCACCTCTAACAATAATTATTGTATTTAGAGTTGATTTTGTTTTAAATTGTATTAATTTAGTTTTTGCTACATTTAATTTCAAATTATTTGCTATAAACTAATCATTGATCTTTGACATTGCCAAAGTTGCTGATATAGCGAAGTTATACTACTTTGCCCAAACACGGTCAAAATAGTGTCATCAGCAAATAATACTTATTTTGCAGGACCAACATCGCAACCGTGAGATGAAATAATTCACATTACTATTATTGTAAATTCTTTTATACTTTGGTTTCAAATCACAGGTTTGCTTGAAGCTCTCCTGTATACATTTGGAGCATTTCGTTCGAGTTCAGTCACAAGTTTATTTACTGAGACAGGTGAACCATCTCTTGCTTAACAAAAACAGTAGCTGTTAATGAATATTGCAGTTAATCATTGTATTTGCACTGGTATGAAAGTTATCTGAACTGTACTGCTCCAATTGGTATTAGAACGCTACGGATTCTTGGTAATTTGGAACTTGTAGTTGTTCTAGTTTTAGTACTTGCCATGTTTTATTCCTCCATGGTCTATTGAAATGCCTAATTTTTATTTCTCCTTGTCCAGATTCTGTAAGTACAACACCCCTGATGTAATGTATCGTCAGGAGTTTAGATGTATATTAATAACTACCCTTCCTGTGAAATTATTTTCACTGACAATTTTAAATTGGCCAATCAGGTTGATTGTGCATATTACTCATCAGGACAGTCTTATATGTATGGGTTACCTCCAGCTTCCAGAGTTTTTACTGCCAAACTCCTTCCTATTTTTAAAGCTCACACTACTGTTCCATCTAGTTGCCATTACTACCTTAAAAACTGAAAATAAAATATCGAGATATGCCCCAAAAATGCCCACATTCCAGTTTTGTTTAAAATCCACATTTTAGACGCCGAGAACCTCAAAACAGATATTTCCACAAACAACTTGACACCTGTTTTTTGACCCATTGCATAACTTTCTCTATACTAGTGAGAAAGTTCTACATTCCTTGTATGTATGAGAAAGTAAAAAAAGACATCAACTTAATTATTTAAAAAATGTTTACCCCACTATCTACTTAAAACATAAGTAAAAGAGTTAAATCAATATCTTGAAATTTAGAGTTTTAGGGGTTGGTGAGGTAAAACTGAGCATTTTTTCACTTTATACTAAAGGACAAGCTGTGTGAGATTAAAAAACAAAATCCCGCACAGTTAATTTTGGATCTTACGGGTAACCAAAAGCGTAAGATTATTGAAAGTCAAGAAGAGCACGATATCTGTGGGAAGTTACAATAAACTCGTTTAGAGGAAAAAGACAGTATTTTTTTCTTGGTAATTTTTCTGTTACTAGACAGTTGATAATTTCAAGGTTTCTAAACTCAGACATATTGGGGCATGAAATTTTCCATTTGTGAGAGCTTCAGGTTTTGAATTGCTAACACAAGAGAGTCAGATCATATCACGCCAAGTGAATTCTGAATTTTAATTTGTCGAAAATAATTATACGATTTTAGGTATAGAGAGGAAGCATCCTAACTTAACTCAGTGTAAAAGGTAGAAGCATCTTTCACTTATGCCAGGTCAAAAAGGTGACATGTAAAAAAAAGAGAAAGTTCTTAGGATAAATGTAGTTGTTAGTTGTGTTTTTGTAAATTGTGGTTTGAAATATGCTAACTGTCTTAAAGTTTAAGGAAACCTATTATATATGGTGTGTAAATCATATATTATTAGTTATAGAGTTTTGTACTATGACCTGGAAAAAATAATTAATTAATTATTTATGCGTACTATGTTATTGAAATTCATGAAAATCTTGATATGTACATTTTGAACAGTTAATTCAATTATAACTACATATGTACTTTTGAAAATTTTCTCTTGGGTTTTGGAAGAAATATGTTTCTAAGACAGATTTTGAAAAAAAAAAAAGTATTATTATTTGGTTGACATGCAAATTTTTGTAAAAGAAAGGAAATCACTCTAATTAATATTATACATTAGTAGTATTCATATTTGTAATGAGAAGGTCATTGTTTGGTTGAAATGAGTGAAAAGAAGCCAAAATATAATAATCAAAATTTAAATAAAAACATGAAAGCTTTATGCTTTCTGAAAGTCAGGTACAATATTTATATTCTTTTGTCTTTTGTAATTCAGGGAAATTCACATTTCATTCCTGTTATTATTAATGTTATGGGCTTTGTTTAGGGTTTGAGGTTACTCTCCTCAAACATTTGTTAGATCTTGAAACTAGTCAGACATGTATTGAGCACTGATCAACTTCTAGAAGAAGAGATGACTGCTTCACGGACATAACTTGTGTGTCTCACGTGTAAAATGATCAAAACTGGATGTTTAAGGTGAAATCTTTCTAAATTTCTAACTCACCATGTATAACAGCAATACACACACAAATTTAACTAAAATTTTATTACCATTATTTTGTGTTGTTTTCGTATACAAAAATGCAGTACAAGGCTGTGATCAAAGTTTTATATATATATATATATATATATATATATATATATATATATATATATATATATATATATATGGTATATAAAATATATAAAGTGTCTAAATTGGATTGAGGCAAATATGTTTCTTCAGAATAATCAGGAATAACTTTAAAAAAATTATAAAAATTGGATAGTATTTTTTTAAATTTTGGTAATTGAAATTTTAACCTTTTTTTATATTCTAAGAATACAATATATCTTTGTTAATAGAGACATTTAAATTTCAACTACTTAACTTGAGAAGGGGTTTCCTTTTATGTATACAGTATATATAGATATTCATAACTGTTGGCTTTTCAGCTGATTTCAAGTGATAAATAGATGTTAACTTTTGTAACTTAAGTTTAAAATATCCTTATCTTAAAATTTAAGTTTTTACATAGCCATGGTCACTTTTACCTTGTAGATTTATTATAATATGGTAAGGGAAATATGATATCGTTTTATATTTTTGAAATATAAGCACATTTCAAACCAAATTATGAAACCTGTATTTTCGTTTCAGCTAAACCTACACATCCTCAGATTAATAATTATATTTTTGTAGGATTGTACTTGAGTATAATTTCATTAATTTAACATATTTTTGTTGAGAAAATAAAATGTAAGAATTTACAACTTTTCTAAGAAGAGGGACAGCTTCTCTTATTTATAAGATAAGCTTTCTTGTTGAAATTCCCTTGGGGCCTCTTACACCTCAATAGTTTAAAAAAAATTGAATTCAATGAAAAGGAAAGGGGGTGTGTCAAATCTCTAGATTGTGTGGCAAACTAATGAATTAAATTAACAATGTTTCTCTCCAATATGTTATACTAGGATATATTATCTCGTACATCTTCAAAAAAATAGGTTTTATTTGTTTTACAATTATATATATTCTATTGTGTCATTTCTGTACTTACCAAAAGCAGGATATAATGTGATTGCAGTAGGACCTACATGATATATAGACCCCCCAGCATTAGCAATAGCAGCAGCAATTTCCCTTCCAACTCTATGTAGGTCAGCATAGTCTGCTGGTACTTTACGATCATAACCCCAAGGGTATAAGATAACCTGTCCATAGCTGTGGAAACTCAGGAATGCCTAAAACCACAATCATCAGTTATTTTTATTTCTAAAAAAATATTCTAATTCAACATATTTGACCAAATAAAGTCTTAAGGTCAGTGTACTTGGTTTAATTCCAAATTACAATGGAATAGTTTGTTGGAGAAGTGCTATTCTAAAGTGTAATGGTTATGGAAAAAGAAAATAATTTACATTATGTCAAACAAATTGTTAAAATTTCACCTGTTCTGAAATTTAAGAATTCTGCTATTGAAACACACTTATATGTTTTATCCTAGAATTTAAATTTTTGCTTAATTCATATAAATTCCATTGGAGTAAAGAATTAACTTTCCAAATTATTAGACCAAGATTAGAGATAAACATTTGTCTAATAATTATGCTCCATCTAAAATTTTCTATCTTCTTCCAAACAAAAAATAGTGGAACTAAAATCTCTTTTTAATTGGCTACTGGAAACACTTCTTACTCCAGATTTAATGACTTTCCATATTAGAGTATGTAAAAAATTCTATAAACATTGGTTCATCTCAAGAGTGTGTTGATATTGTTAAATCACAACACTTCTTATTTCATCTTATGTTTTGCATGATTTATTCATTACTATTATTTTATACATATGATTTGTATGTCAAAAAATGAATTAATTTTTCTTTCTTCATACTGCTCTTTGATACAAGTAATCCAATTGTGACACCTATATCCAGAATCAAAATGTCATCCCCGTTTTTCTCAAAATAAACAAACCAAACGGGGGGGGTTCTCAAAACGAATCAACCTGGTCAGTCAAGGACTTCTACGGATCAAGAAGAGAATCCAGGAAAATATAAGGAGATGGAAAATTCAAGCGTTTCTTTTCAACTGAAAACAGCACATTCCGAGGTATGTAATAAATATATTACCAAATCAAATTGGGCTAGACATAAAGCATATAAGTTTAGGTACTTCTAACGCCATTGATACAAGTATAGGTAATTTTAATATAAGCGTGACTAACTTAGGTGAAGCAAGTTCATCAGATCAGCATTCTAAAACAGTATATTGTAATGCATGTCATAGGAATATTAACGAGTCATACTAGATGAGACATGTGAAATCAAAAAATCATATAAGTTTAACTAGTTTAAATGCCTTAATCGCAGACATAGGTAGTTTAGATACTTCTAATATAAACGTAGATGCCTATTTAAATAAGATCGTAATTAAAAATTATCTGAACAAGTTAGTTAAAGCAATGGAGCAGAGGTCAGTTGCATATCGAGGACAAGGGTTAAAAAGAAAAAGATCATCAAACCTAAAATATAAAAACATAAAAAAAAAAAAAAACCTTCTGCTAACAAACACTGATATCCTTTATTATGCTTTAGATTAATTTAAAATAACAAATTTCAGATCCGTTTTCATGCCGAATGAATTACCACAGGTACTAAAAATAACACAGTGTGGTGTAATTAACTTGGGTGATTAACTCTAGCTCAAACGGTAGACATTGGACAGCATACTATAAAGATAAAGTTTAAAAAATATTATTTTAATTCATACAGAGATGTTAATCCTCCAAAAGAACTTGTAAAATATCTTGGTAGAAATAATCTGTTCTACAATGATGACAGAATACAAGAACATAATAATCCTCCGATATGCGGTCATTTATGTATAGTTGTTATGGTATTTATTATCTCAAAAACTTTCATTTGATAGTATAATTTCAAAGTTGAAAGAAAATAAATATTTCTAGGCGGATAGTTTTGAATAATCTTATTTGTTACAGGCGCAACTTCTTTTTCTAATTCTATATAAGGGAGTGGAAAAATGTCAATTATATACAGAAAGTATATGGATGATATTGTTCGACCTGAATATAAATCATTTTATCCTATGAGCAAGTTAAATTTAAATGCGCCGAATAAAAAAAAAAAAAAAATTAATGATTATGGTGACACATTTTCAATGTCGAAATATCAGTTTTTCATTACAGGATCATTTTTTATAAAGTCTGATGGGACGAAATTCCTTGCAGGCTCTAATATTAAACTTGTTGATAATTTTGTTCCACATCTATTTTCAAAGATAGAACTAATGGAACATAATCACTTGATAGAGAAAGTTGATCAGCCCGGGATCACTAGTACGGCTAGAGCCCTTGTTTCACGCAAAAAATCAGAATTGAATTCACTATGAAACTGTGGGTATATATTGGATTTGAGGCAGTTGAAAATAAATTCTATCTCATTGGGAACCTGGCACATTTTGGTTTAAGATTTTTTGATGATGTGAAAACAGTGATCTATAAAGGGGGATTAACAATTATGTTTTCTTTGATCTAGTTATGCTAATGCACTGTTTCATTGGAAAAATACCAAAGCGGATGGATCATGATGATACTACGCTACCAGAAGAAGGTAAAGTTGTGATAACAGAATTCTATATACGAGTACAATTGATAGAATTCAAATCAGAATCTAATATTATGTTGGTGAAAAATTAACCCTTGTGAAAACTCTCCCATTCGAATTTAGAAAATGGCAATGTGTACAGAAAATTATGCCTGAAGGGGCCAGTTTGTTACATTTTGATATAACTAATATTTATGGGAACATTGAAAATCCTACATTCTATCTGATTAGTTACCAAAAAATAGCCCTAACCGCACAAACGTTCGATCGTTCTATCTTCAATTCAGCGCTAGTGAAAAATATTCGTATTTAAATTAACGAGGAAAATTATCCAGATGAGCTGATGAATTTAGATATTGAGAATGGTAATTATGCAATTGCGTACGATATGTACAAATATTTCAAACATGTTTATTCTGATGACTTGGATATGAAACATAATTTATACAGTCTTTGTGTTATTAGTATTTTATTGTGGTTTTGGGGAATTTTCTTTTATTATATATTCACCACAGTGCTCTAGTGATTCATATGAACTGTTATACATGTTGGAAATTAATCCTTTAAAAAGCAAAAGAATAGGTTGTTTTATTACCTGGTATCACAAATTTTGTATGTCATTGTTACTATAAATAACTAAAATTTAGGGGTGACCCCCAAAACAGGAAATGAATTATCGAAATAGTCAAATTTGGTGGTATAATGAAAATTTTGGGATGTAAATCAAATTTGGTATAAGTAAATCTCACTTTTTCCTCTCCCCTCTGTCTGCCTGTATAGATAGTTGACGACGGACATGGTTTACTCAGGCATACACAGGGGACAACAAAAGTGGAAAACATATTACATTAGCATAGTAAGCATGTTATTAACTTGTAGAGTATATTATTAACAAATAAAAACTACATTAATTACTGGTAGAAAACAATTTACATAGGTATAGTAAGGATCATATCAACTTGTAAGAATATGACTTATTAATATATAAAAATTATTAATCGTATAAAATACATTACAAATACTCTGGAAGTAAATTACTAACTTTTAGATCAATAATAAAAAAAAAAAACACAATAATTCCTTGTTTAAAACACACTATAAGGATGTACTAAGTGTATATTACTAAATCATAGAAAACGAATTATTGATAAATAGCAGCTACATTATTAATTTGTTCAAATGCATGGAGAAATTTATACTATGTATTGTAATAATTAGAATGTTTATAAACTTTATAATTTAAAAAGTGCAGTATAAACATTTTGCATACAAAGAAGAAAGATTGGGGGATTTACCGCCCAACTGCAGTTAGTTGAGTTAGATAGAACCTTCAGGGCGAGTAAAAAATATTAAGTGGTAAATAATTCAATTATGGTTGATAGAACTTAAAAAAGTAAGAGCGTGTCGCTCATGTAATCGTGTTCGATTTTAAACAAAGACAAAGAAATATAAAAAGGGTTTTCTATAATAAAAATGAACTGCTTTGATAAATAATGTAATGTGATAAAGATTTAATTAGAATCAATTATGAACGTTCAAAGTGAAAATATTTGAATTAATAATTTTACACATTCAGCAAATGTATGTTGCCCGGAAAGTACGGATGTAAAGACTAAGTTTTATTTTGTGTTCTATCTCAAATAAAACAATTTGAACATTTATCTTTGTCACAATATGAACGATTGACGTGTTCTTGTTAATAAGAAATGTAGACTTAAAACATTAACTTTCAATAACGGTTGGAGTGGTAGTGATGAAACAACGTCATGCAGTTACATCAAGGAAAGGGTGTGATTTTAAATAAAAAATTTCTTTTAAACAAACACACGCGTTGTAATAACTTTTATTATACAGTGGAACTTGGTTATAACAGCATCGGCTGTAACGTCAACTCGGGTTAACGTCACATTTTATACAGACCGGCCAAAATTGAACATTTTATGTTATACGAAAACCCGTTTATATCGTCAACAAATATCGCGGCACTCGGCTATAGCGTCAAACATTTTGCGATTCTTAGGTTGCAAAAGTGGTAGTGTGCTTGTATTATGTCCCAAAATTCATAGAAACAATGTGTAGAAACAACAAAAGCAATAACAGGTCACAAGCCGGACGTTGAGCTGGTGACGGGATAAAACTCTTTTGTGTAATTGGTGTCTCGAGGGGGCGGGGGCTGTCCCGCATACCTGGGTCTTATCCCTTCCCACCCCTACATTCTACAAGGTCAATGACTGTGGTGACACAGGCACACTGTACTGTATTGTTTGTTTCATTAGTTACGGTAAATCATCAGTCACATCACTACCTACCTCCGTGTGAGCATCGGGTGTGTTGACAGTTGTTTTATACGTCGTTAGTTGTGTTTTGTTTGTGCAATGTCAAGTTGTGGTGTCAAACGGAAGGTGCTTCCTATCAAGGAAAAAGTGTGGTTGATCAGAGCGGTGGAAAGTGGAAGAAAAATTGCTGATGTGTGTCGTGAGTTTGGTCTGGTAAATTCTACAGTAGGTTCAATTTTAAAGAATAAAGACAAAATTTTAACCGCGTTTAAGGAAGACGGAGAAAACGTAAAAAAAATAAGAAAGTGCCAACATAGTGATGTGGATGAGGCGTTGCTTAAATGGTTTAAGCAATGCCGCAGCGCCAACATTCCTATTAGTGGACCAATTCTTAAAGAAAAAGCGACTGAGTTTGGACAAATATTCGGTTCTAATTTTACATGTTCAAACGGCTGGCTTGATCGTTTCAAAGCGAGACATTCAATCTCCTTTGCGAAAATTTGTGGCGAAGCAAAAAGTGTTGATCAGAACGTTACGAGTGAATGGGTGCAGAAGACGTGGCCAACTCTAAGTGAAGGTTACAAAGACGAAGACATTTTCAACGGAGATGAAACCAGAATTTTCTTCAAGTTAACTCCGGACAAGACATTACAATTTAAAAACGAAAAGTGTGTTGGTGGAAAACTTTCCAAGCAGATAATAACGGCCTTCGTTTGTGCAAACATGACAGGAACTGAAAAAAGAAAGCTTTTAGTGATCGGAAAGAGTTTGCGCCCTAGATGTTTTAAAAACGTAAAAAAACTACCAGTGAATTACACTGTTAACAAAAAAGCGTGGATGACTTCTGCCATATTTGAAGAAGAGTTAAGGAAGTGGGATCAACAGTTATCTTTAAAAAACAGAAAAATTCTTCTTCTAGTTGACAATTGTGCAGCACATCCGAAATTAAATTTAACCAACATAAATCTTGTTTTTTTCCCTGCCAACTGTACAAGTATTCTTCAGCCCATGGACCAAGGTGTCATAAGAAGTCTAAAGTGTCACTACCTGAAATTCTTGTTAAAAAAAAAATATTCTTAGCATGGACACCGTACAGCAAGTACTTTGTCCTTTCACTCAGATTTAAGGCTGCTTTTTTATAACGTCACTCGGATATAACGTTAAAAAACTTCCGGTCCCTTTGATGACGTTATAACCAAGTTCCACTGTATAAAATAAAATGTAATTTTTCAATGACTTACAAATTTGATGAATACTTTAATCTAATACTTAAAATTTTGTTTGATGGTTTATTATAATAGATAATATGTTGTTTTGAAAGTTATATTAAGATTTTAAAACCTATAAGAGATTTTCTTTTTGATTTAAATATTTGATGAATATTGTTGCATATTATTACAAAAATAAGTTTATTAATTTTTTTTAAATCTTATTAAATTCAATCTTAATAGTATGGTTGCAACCAAAATTTAAATTTAACAAAATTAATAAAATAAAATTTTCTTTTAAGGATTTTTCAATAATATAAATATATAGGATGTACTAATAAGTAGTTAATGTTTATAAGAATATGATTTCATAATTTTAAATGATTATACATTTTTTAAATCATCTGAACAGCAATGTAGCTTTAGTAGCGTACAAAAACTGAAGCCATAATAATCAGTATAATCTCTCCATACATATTTGGTGAAATGTTGAGTGATCCTAAAAATCTTAATTATATTGTAGTATTCATTGATTGTTATAACAAAAAAGATATAAAACTAACTGTTGTTATTTTTATTAATGATGGCACTAATGTGAAACTGGTCTATTTTGAAGAAGTACTTGATGAAACAAGTGACATCCTTCTATCATGTTATAAAGGGTATCCAAAAATATTCTCTTGAGTCTAAAATAATGGCTCTCTAACTAACATACTAAAATAATGCAGAAAAAACTAACACCAATTTTGATGGTGTTAATAGGGGAGCTGAGGGAAATTTTTTTTTTTGTTTGAAAATTGCAGATAACATTAGAGAGGCATATTCTCGGAATTGAATGCTCAGCCCACATTGAGCAAATATTGTACAAACAGCATGTGATGTTCTTTGTGTTGATATCAAGCCAATCATCGTAAAACAGTTCTTTTATCAATACTCTAAGAAGGTAAACTGAGATAAAAGAATTCTGAAAATTTGCAAATGTTAATTTTTTTTAAATTCTATCTCACAACAGTAAAAGATTTTTGATTTTGTTGCCAGCCCTGGAAAGAACACTCAGTGAAGGCCATTGAAGCTGTATTTTCTTTCAAAAAAAAATGTAACCCAAAACTGTCCATGAATTTTTTCAGTAATCCAGTTATTAATATTAGTAATCCTGACATTTGTTCATGGATCACTGCTGATGGTAAAAAAAATAATTGAAAATCGAACGAGATGACATCAGTGCTTCTGAGGTGTCACAAGTTAGCTGTGAATTAGTAAAGAAGAGAACCATCTGCTAAACTAACTAAAGTCATAAGGTAAGGTCAAAGAGGGCAGGTTTTTGAGAGTGTATTAGAATTTTATGAAGCTGGCATAAACTATTTGAAACTATAGGGCTCTAGTTTCGACATAGCAGACAATTTTTATGGTTGACTATGAAAAATGTAAATAAAGAAGTTATGTGGTCAGAATTAGAAGAGAGTGGAATGACAGCATAGTGCAAGATTCAATCCATATGGACCAGTTGTTTGACAAGCATACAATATGCTGTGACATAATTAATCAATTAAAACCTAAGTGGGTAGCCTCAGCTTAGTCCTAGGGTAGCCTAAAAGAAGTGGAAAGAATCATTGTCAAAGTATAGCATCAAATTTATGAATATTTTCAAATTAGTGGAGTTTGAGATATGCCTACCAGGTATATTAGCACCAGTAGAAAGGATGATCTCAATTATGGATAGTGTATAGTCGGATGAAAAGGGAAGACTGTCCATATTAGTTGTAAGGGAGCTAATGGACATTGATAAACTCAAGGACTTTCATGAAAAAAATCAAACATGATAAGGTATTTCTCAGCAAAGTTCTTTCATCTGAAAAATATCAATTTTGTCAAGAAAATTAAGATGAAGAAGGAGCAGAATATGCAATACCCATACAAGTTCAAGTTAAATATGTGGACGTCAGAATATTGTGTGAAATCTAAAAAGAGTTAAGGCTAAATATTGTGTGTAAAACGCTAAGGCTAAAAGTTACTAATTTAAACTATCCATTTTAAGTATGTACACTACATTATTGTTTTAGTGTTAAGTAAATAATGTAAATGTGGTTATTGGAAATAAATTAAATGTATTTTATGTAAAATGAAAAGTAATTAAACTCTTACCCCCACCCCACTCACCTCTCTCAAAAAGTGTCTGGATTGGTGATGAGAATTTATGGTAACCTTATCTAAGAGTAATCCAAAATCTAGGATTAACCTAAGTTTCACCATAAATTAAACCTGCCTTCAAATTAGATGCATGTAGGAGAACAAACTGAGACACAGCCCTTGTCTCTGGTTCGGAGAATGCTGATATACCTCCATAATTATCAGTACAATATCTGTTAGAAATCGCACCTCCCCAGTGGTACCCCCAATTACGATTGAGATCTACACCAACACATCCACGTGATCTACTACGATTTTTCCGCCACAGCCTGTCTACAGTGTGGGTATACTCATATCCATCAGGATTAAAGAGTGGCAGGATGTAATAATCTATGCCAGTAGTATAAGCAGCATGTTCATCTCTGTTCTCTACAAGTTGACTGATTATATAAGTGACAGAAGCTGGGGATATCCATTCTCTAGCATGTATACCTAATACAAAAACAATCAAATATTAAGTTTATCTTCAAACCTATGTTTTAACTGTAACACAGTATTATATAAATCATACAATTAAATGGTACGAAATATTACCTACTATAGCTAAACTTTTAGAATCATTGGTAAACAAATCAGATATAGTATTTGGGTTTTTGAATAAAATAAAATTTTGAATGAGCAGCAATATGGTTTTCGTTCAAACAAAAAAACAGTAGAGGTAGTTGGTAAACTGGTCAGATATGTTTTATCTAAGATTGAAGATAGGGAATTCACACAGGCCATATTATATGATCTGAGTAAAGGCTTTGATACCATATCTAATTACATTACTAGAAAAACTTAATGTCTTTGGGATTTCAGGTCTTGTTTGAACTTGAATTCTTCAGATCATACCTGTCAGAAAGAAAGCAAGTGGTTGAGTATGGTGTTGTTTCGGATGTGGGGTTTATAAAGTATGAGTTACCACAGGGGTCTGTGGTGGAACCTGTTCTGTTTCTGTTGTTTATTAATGATTTGGCTTATAATTGATCAACTACTATATTTTTCTTTGCTGATGACAATTTATAATTCTAAATAGTCATAATGATTTATATGACGATGAAATAGTACACTGGAAGAAGCAAAGTTATGGTTCAATAGAGATAATATATTTTTCTTAATGAACAAAATACATAACTAATTATTTTCTCTGCAAAATGTAATCCTAAATATAAAGTAAAGCTCTTGTATCAATATATATTCTAGTCTTTCATGGCAGTATTAAATCACAGATATAGTAAAAAAAAAAACTGGCAAGGACTGTGTATGGATGAGGAATGAATCCAAGGCATCAACTATCCAAATTATATAGATAATTTGCTTTCTTCCAAAGTGTGTTCAAATTGAAGAACAGTAAAAATATTGGCATTACATTGAACTTCAAAAAAGTTATTAGATTAATAAGTTATGCTGGTTATAGGGAAAGTTGTAAACATATATTTATTATGTTAAAAATTATGAATGTGATAAATTTATTATTAGATTTGCTGACTTGTATTAAACTAAATCTATCCGATATTAAATACACGTCACAAGTTTCTACAATATTAGAAGAGTCACGTTATGAAGGTTCCGCATAGTAGATTAAGTGTGACACAAAAATTTATAAATCTTTTAGGTTTAAGGTTTTATAAATTACCTTTTGAATTTAAAAACATTCCTATAAAGTTATTTCAAATTAAATTGTATACATTTCTATTGGAACATCCAATGTATGATATAAATGAATTCCTTAGTATATAAATTTGTGATTGATGCTGAATTAAATGTAGTAGCTTTGAAAGACTAATGTTTCACCTTTGTTTATTAACATTACCGACAATATCTAACAATTGCATATTTTACATATTTTATGACAATGAAGATATAATAATATTACAATAACTTCCTCAGACACAAAACCAAAACAAAATATTTGTTTTTATTCATTGTTTTATATTAATAAATTTAGCTAAATATACATATTGATAATTAAAATAAACAATGGTAAATATTTTTTAGATTATGTTAACAGTTAAAAACAATAAATCTTTGTACAAATTAGAGCAAAACAAATTTCTAGATGACAAGGGTCTATAAAAAAAATAAGTTTTGTGACATTCGTTAGGATGAAAATAAAAAATTAACTTAAGAAACATACCTCCATCAATCCACATAGACTTTGAGTTTGGTGCACCCGATGAAATTTTTATCACTCTTAACGGGCGACCTTCAACAGAGAAGCCGATATCTTGGAGTTGAACAAACTGAGGATATGTTTGTGCTAAATAATTTAAATAGTCATGTATGTCAGCCATCCTTTGATAACGGTCAAATGTCAAGTGATGACCTAAGTACATAATTTAATAACAAATATTGCTCAATAGTAAATTGCTTTTGATAATTTCAAATATAAATAGTGAACAAAAATTCTCACAGACTCTTATTAATTTAAATCTGTCATCCCGGGAGTTATCCTCTGAACCTCTTCTTTGCAGGGTGTTTAAGACCCTTTAAAACATTTCAGAGTTGCTTTCTCTTCCTACTCCCAGGGAGTAATCAGTTTTAAATTCATTGTGAAAGCCTCTGGATTAGTGAAATATTAATTTCATATGTGTTTGTGTTTTATATAAGTTTATGTGTTTTTTTTTTTACTACCCTGATGTTGAGACTTTACCTGAAACTGCAGTCAGTCAGTATGACTGAGAAAGATAATGCACCTTCTTATTAAATGAATTAGTAGATGTAATATCTATAGATAGATTATAAATTAATTAGGAATCTGTTCATTATATATTTAGGACATATCCTGCACATTGTAATTAATATAAAACCTAAGGTTTTCTATAAAATTACTTTATTAACAAAAAAAAAATGAAGTTAAGATTATTATTTTTATTTTACTTTTTATTTATGAATTTAAAATCTTTGCTCAGCTTATGGGCGCCAGGTAACTTTCGTCTACCAATTTTGAAAAGAAAAGAAGTTAAATATTATAATATTTAGGCATGGATTCTTTTAAAAGTGTACTCCACAGTGATTCTAGGGTTTCAAATGAAGAACTCTTTTGTATGCTGAAATTTTACATAATTTTATTAAAGACAAGTTATTTTTTATACATTAACATGTTATAGAGACATATCATGAAAATAACCATAATTATCATCCTAGTTAAATTATTTTTTATTTTCTCAGAAGGAGAACTGATCTAATTATTAGATTATTATTCCATGAATAATATTATAATATTATTCATAATATTACTATAATATTATTCTATTATTCCATGAATTTAAAATTTACTTTATGTTGCAACAAAAAATTGAATTGAATGAATTTATGAATAAAAATAAATTGAAAACATCTGCTTTTCTTTGAGTATGAATTTACTTTCCTTTGATAGGGATAAATATGTCATTAGACATTTGTTAATATTTTACATAAAAAGAAATTACTATCCTTTATACATTAAATTTATATAATAAAAAAATTAAAAATTAAACATTGTAAATTTCTATATAATAACAGAGTAAATATAGTGTGTTATGTAACACAAGTTACCAGTCCATAGTCATACTGTACATAATTCAAAGTGTTTCCACAGCGTCCTAAAAATGGCGTCTTGTGTCCGTGGCGAAATTATATTTGCACTTTACGAATGTTTATAAAAGAAAATCTCTTCATATCCCAGTCCATTCTACAATTTATAATTGTTCATTATCCGACCACATTGTCACAACACACGCTATTTGTCAATTGTCTATTCGCGTGAAACCGTTTAACCAATTTAACTGTTCAAACAGAGTTTTAACACACTCTCACCCTTAATCGACCGATGATTAAACTCTTTATACTTTCTATTGTTCTACATCAAATTATTACATCACACTATGTCCGTTCTTTTTACTAAAGTCTTTGAACTACATATTCAACTCGACAAACATACTTCCTTACTCTCCAAGTTCTTTCTTAACACTCTGAAATACAACAGTTCATTCTAACACTTCAAACTAAACTCAAAAAACACATTTTTATCTTCTCCACGTTTTTTACTCAGACTCTCAAAATACGACCATTCGGTTCAACACTCCCAACTGGACTGCGGCCTCATGGTGAAAATCTACCTTCCGTTAATGTCTCAGGGTTCACCCTTCCGGTATCATGGACTTTATTCAAAATCTCACCGCATCAGCGTTATCTGTTTCATCGAATGCACCGTTCAGTACTACGCGCATGACAACTAGTCCTTTTTACAAATTTATATCCACACACAAAATTGTTTAATTTCTTATAACTAACTTTTCTTAAAACCTATACATTATTATTTATTTGTGTTTGGAAATCTATAATGGTTGAATTTACTTTATTTTTTAATTTTTTTTAAAGACATTAGTCACATTTTTGACTTATTTACCCCCTCCCAATTTATTTCTATACGATTTCCCACTATTATTTATTATTCAAACTGGATTAACTTTTTTAGGTGTTACAACATGTCCAAACCAATGAAGACCTATTATCTCCAACTGAACAATCAAGTCTTCTTTCACCATAAATTTTTCATATATGGTTTCATTGCATACTTTTTAAAGGCAAGTTAATCAAGAAACTCTACCTAAAACCATCCATCTCCAAAGCTTTAGTTATTTTGTTTCACATTTAAAGTTCAACCTTCTCTACTATAAGTCAAGACTTTTGATTATTACTTGAAGTATGATTTTTTATTGACTTTAAAGTAATAATAATCATCTGACTGGAACCATTTTAGAGTTTCCCATATGATCTTTGTGCACTGAACCAAGCGTATAAAAACTCTAGCTATTCCAGTTTACTCTTTTTTAACATATGTTTAGACTCAATGTTTTTTGCTGTTACACCCTGAGCAGCAAATGTTTTTAGTTAATCTTTTAGTTTTTTTACATCATAAATTGTTGATGACCCTATAATGTAATCACAAATGATAAAGTTTCTGCTTTTACCCTTTTCAAGTTGTTTAATTGTGTCCAATTTTTGTTCGATCGTAAGAGTCACATGTTGAGCTTATTATTTGTACAGGTTGAACAACTCAACTTAGAAAATATCCTAGTGTATAGATTTTTTTGGAAAAGTATAACTAGATTATAAATGCTAAACTAAAGTTCACTAAAACATAATAACAAATGATATAACAGAAAACAACAATAGCAATAGAATACAGTATGATGATGTGATGCATTTCAAAACAGCAGACTAAGAAAATAACGGCTACTGACCAAGGCTAAACCATGCCCAATGCATTATTTACTGAGCAGGTCCGAGTTGTGCCGGATTATATGATGTGTCGAACCAAAGAGCATCTACTGTATATGAAAGTATAATACACTATAATACTTGTCCAAAACAGTAGTATGCTTTGATAGCCCACGGTGGCACTACAAGTTATATGAAAATCAAATTTCAGATTTTCATTCTAATACAGAATTTAATATTCTATATGTTAATGGTAAGGTAAAAAGTTAAACGCACTAGAAATGTTAGAAATTAAGAGAATAATCAATAAAGACTCTAACTTAGTTATAAGAACAATTAGATCTTAGTAATTCACCATTCTTGCAACCCTTATTTGGGCCTAGGAATCTTCCCTCTCTCCCTCCTCCTTAACCTAACAGTAAATTTGGCGAACTTTCTCTTGGCCTATTCTGTTGTAAAATTCTTTAATTCTTTGTACCTTAGTCTGTAAGCTACTTTTGACAATGAAACCTTGGTCGGCATGGCTCATTAAAATATATTATGGAAGTACAAATTGCCTTTTATATCATTATTAAATATGTATCTGTATTTTTTCATTTTTTATATTTATGTTAAACATGACAATTCAGGATACTCCAATAGCAGTGGTTATTTGTACGTTGGTAGTTGGGAGCTCTTCATACTTCCCTATATTTTCTTATTTTTTTGGAAGCAATTTTCGGGTCAGCATGAAACAATTGACACTGTGTCAATGAGGGCGTTTATGTCTTATTTTCCTATAGACACTTTTATTTCTAGATATCGAATCATTTTTATAGTTTGGTTTTGTCACTTTATCATGGTCATCTTCAGATAACATGAATTATCTATTCCAAAACATGTTACTAATTATTATAAAATCATCTTCAGAAATTTCATTAATTTTGTTCAAAATTATTGGCCTATTCGCTCTAAGCTCGTTATGTGACACAGAGTTAATCCATTTATGAGAATGCATTTATGGGAGATTATGTCCCTAGTACACCCATGGTCTGTGACATTTCCTGTGATCAGTAGTTTTCCTGCTGAGACACAGTATTTGTTGAGTATGGTTCGGTTCTGTTCATCGGTTACAGGCTCTCTGCAACCATGTGGGAAACATTAATTTGTTCCAGGATTGGGTATGTCTAATTTCTGGGTCCTGTCGATATTGTCTGATTTCCTCGATATTGTTAACATTTTAGCCTTAATAAAAAATACTAGCCGAGGCAATTTCAAAAAAACTCCATGTTAAAATGGAGTTTTATCAGTTATTGAGTGGATAGCAGTATAATCATATAAAAAGCATGAATTTTGATGGATTGTGTATGTACATTAATTTTATATACAAAATAGATAAGCCTCTATGGTATGGTTTGATGTTAAGAAATTAGAGGCTCTAGTGCTCTCATATCTGCTAACACATATCGGCCCACTTCTGCTAACAATCACAACATGGGTTTCTAACTCCACCCACACTAGCTTATTCTAAAATGAACTCACAAAACTACAATTGTTCCATTCATATGTTGTAACATGCTGAGAGACTTATTACCTTAGGTATAAATTCAATAGTATGTACAAAGAATACATATCAAGAAAAATTAAACAAACTGTAAAGAAAATATCAACAAATAAAAGACTTATACATGGATATAACATGGGTACATGGTATACAAGACATTTGTGCTATATGGATAATGTTAGAAAAGGATTTAAATATTACATATATTAGATAGTCAAACTAGATCACTAACTATCACGAGAAGCTTATAGTTATTTTCTATACTTGTTCGGCAGATAAGAACCTTTCATAGCTTGTGAAGCTTCTAATAATACAAATTTACATGTCCTATCTTATCTTTACATGTTCACTCCACCTTATACTATTTATAACTTTCCTTAAAGTAGATTTGAGCTTTAATCCTAAATAATTGGAAGATATTATACAATCTAAGCATTCTAAACTGCATCAATTTAAGACTCATTTAAAATTGTTATCCCCATAAATCAGTAGGCCTATTATAAGGAAACAATTATAGTCTATTAGTTAGGCTTATGCCTTATTAATATATTTTTAATATTGTTAGTTATTGATAAAAGGTATACGGATATGTTTTTGAACACAGGCATTCAATTTGATATTGGTTAGTCTGTACCCAAAAAAATAAAATAATAACAAATAATTAAAAATAGATTTTAATGAAACTTAAAATTACAACATATTTTAAATAGTTGACTTTGATTTTAACATTATTTAGTTTTTATGTAAATAATAACCTAATTATATTTTTTACTGATTTCTTGTCAACAATCTTGACTTTTGACTCCAAAATTTGAATAGCAATGGAGTCATATACATTTCATTTGAATTGGAAAAATTTATTGTTACTGGTAACGTTTATTTAATATAAGTTAGTTTCAAACCACTTATCAAAACTGTTTGAGATAACATACATTTCTTGTTTGTATAGAAGTCTACAAAAAAGTTGATATTTCAATTAAATTTAACTCTTGATTTTTATGTAATAATTTAAATGGGGTGAGATTCCAAAGATAGTGCACTTAAAGATTGTCTACAAAAATTCCTTACTTTTCTACAAATCTCTATTTTGGTTTCAATGAAATTATTATTGGTTTCACTTACTAAAAGGTAGTTCAGAAAGCACAGAATTGGCAATTTTGGACAACTGTAACCAAAATTATATTAAACATAAAATTTGACTGATTTTTTTTAGAGATATTATTACATGAGTAAATGATAGGACTGGACATAATAGTCGGTGTTTAACTTCATCCTTTTGTTGATTATCATGTTTGTAACAGAGAAAATTAATCAGTATAGAGAATGATATGAGGTGTTGTTTCACACAGTAGGTACTGAGATTGATTTTATTATGAGCTAACCAGTTAAGTTAAGGACTGAGATAGTACCTATTGCTAGAGAAAACTAGTGCAGCCAGTTTGTCTCAGTCTTTTAATAAAATTCATATAAAATAAAATGCGGAATAACATATATATTTGGCAAATTTTGTCAACAGAATGAAAAAACTGCCATGTGTACTAGATGTTACTAGTAGCTTACAGAAGTGAGACAATTTCAAGTGCACACATTTTTAGTGGTTTCAAATAAAGAAGAAAGAACGAGTGTTAAACAAATTAAAGATTTCATTTAGACCAGTTCAAACTATTTTGACTGTTGATTTGGGGACGAAAAGAGATTTGGATATGAAGGGTTAATCTTTATAATGGAATAAATCTGATTCTCTGCAACCCAAGAAATCTCGGCAAGTTCACAACCAAGTGGACTTGATGCTGACCACATTTTTGAATACAAAAATTTGTGTCCATCAATAGTATCTCCAACAGGAGAAATCATAACAAAGGATTATTACATTGTAGTTCTTCGCTGATCACTATATACTGTGCATAGAAAAATACCTGGGTTTAAAGAACCAGACAGACAGCTGAAATCTGCATTATGGCAATGCTTCTTACTTAGCCCATCTTGCGTGACAGTTTTTTGGTTACACATGACATCTCAGTATCCAACAACCTCTGCACTCCCTACATGTGATTTTGTCCTATTTTCAAAAATAAAAAATAGTGCTTAGTAATCAATGTTTCTAAGATGTGGAAAAGATAAAAAAAAAATGCAAAAAGCAGCTACAGATTATTTCAAAACAACATTTCCAGAAATATGGAGATGTTAGAAACACTGTGTGGATTAATGCCTTGTATCTTTAGATAATAAATATTTTTTAAAAACTTAATAAGTCTCGCTATTTTTTTATCACACCTTGATGAAATGTATCCAATATATTTTATAGATTATTTTTGATTGCGATAAATCCAGTAAATTACACATTAACACATGTTTTTATATCCATTTTGCAAGAAAACAACTAATTGATTGAACTCAAAGAAGCAAACATATAAAGAGAGGGTACAGGTAGGTGTTTGGCAGAAACTAAACAAACATAGTATAGTCAGTTCGATGCCTTTTTGGTAAAACGACAGTTACATGAAAAAAACACGTGAATAATGCTTTTTCATACTTAATTAACAGAAATAAATACTAAAATTACAAGCAAAACCTTAACTTTTGTAATACGGTACATTTTCAGTTACATAAACTTGGTCTGACTAGAAAAGTAGTTTGACTCAAGGCAGTGAATAGGGAATGTATTCTGTTATAGAATATAATAATAATAATAATAAATAGAGTTAAATAAAGAGTATAAATAAATAAAGAAGGTAATTAGTACTAAATGGTCAGAGAGATTTGTAAAAATATGTTAATAAGAAAACGTATATAATATTAGATATAAGATAAATATGACAACAGTGTAGATGTGCATATAACTTTAAGAAATGTGACATCAGAGTGTTGTGTGTAAAAGTGGGGACAATGACAAAGCTGAAAAGTTTAGTGATATAGATATTTTCAGAGAGACAAGACGTGGTGTTCGATGAGACAGGATGTTTTATTAGAGACAAGACATTGTGTTTTAACGGATAGGATGTTTTACAGACAATAAAGTGATTTCCTCGGAAATAAGACATCAAATTTGAATAAGTTACATTTTAGAATGAAGGGATGTTTTCAGTAAGATACTTTTTAATAGATGTGATGTGAACTCAAAAGACGACATGCGGTTTGAAAAAAGAAATAGTTTGAATCGAATAAAAATTTTAAGTATATTGCACAATGTAGCTTCAGTGTTAGCATGTTTGGTATAATATGCTCAAATTATGTTTCATAAAAACCTAAACATAAAAATAACTAGAACTTACAGTCTATTTTAACAAATTTTGGATAGGATGTTTTGCAGAGATATCACATGGTTTCAAATAAGAGGAAAATGTGTTTTAAAAAAATAATGATTATAAACTTTGATAAAAAACATTTATGAGTTGATTTTATTAGATTTGATGTTTAAAGAATAAGTATCTAGTAAAAGAAATTTGGTAATATAAAAATATTGTAAATTTTGAGTATATTGCATTTTTATATATGAAAGATTTTTATTGAATTAGGTTGCAACCACAAAATTAATTATAACTTAAGTATGGATGAATTATAATTTTATGGTGTTATAATAAATGTGATGTTTTCTTTCAGGAAATATTTTAACTTGTACGTAATCTATAATATTTTTTAATAATTAAATGTACATTTCAGAAATTGGATTCTGTATTTTTATTTGAAATTCTCCAGAGTACATTATATTAAAGAACTTACGAACCAATTACAAATTTTTTCTGCTCTCTTCAAGAGTATTTCTTTTTCTTTATTATTTTTATTTTGTTTTTGTAATAAATATTACAAAATGACGCCTAACTTCATATAAAATATTACAATTAGCACACTAAAAATAATAATAAAACATCACACTTTTCGTCCAATCAAAGACGCAAATGGTAAAGGAGGGTTTCTTCTGGAAAGTATATACTAAAATTGTAAACTGAAACTGAACTTTCTTGTAGTTTATTTACAGCAATATATCGTCTTAACACTAAAGAAACAACTAAAACCTTACCTTGTCTACCTCTCAAAACTTCTTCCTCAGTCTTAGAAGGGTTCTCGATATCTATAATTTCCTGTAAATTATCCACTAAAACTCTGAACTGAAACTGACCCTTCTGTAGTTCATCTTTAATAGGAATAAGTTTGTTTTTCTTTATAAATACATCAAGATGGGTTGCATTTATATTCCAAATATCCAACACTAAAATAGATAAAAATACTTAAAATTATTCTAGAAAAATAAGAATATGTAATTGAAAAAAATTTCTGATAATTTTTATTGCCTATTTTATTATTGATTGAAAAAAATTAATTCATTTCCAAGTAAGAAATAGAGACTTGGTTTCAGTGGATATCTGTACACTGTGATTTGAGGTAAAACTAGTTAGGCATATAAGATTGCTTGAAAATTGCTAATCTGGGTTTCATTTCATCTGAAAGTCTGTTTGAAGTGGCTGCTTGGCTTTGGTAGTGAGAGTTTGAAGATCAAATGGATGAAAAAATGGGATAAATGGTTAACAATGTTTTCTCCACTATTTTTTAAAATCGCCAATATGATACAGTCATTTAAAAAACACTATTCACACCATTTCTTCTTTGCATAAAGACTAAGAATGGAATATATAGTAAAACTGTCATATCTATTTTGAATTCCATTTTGGATTTGCTGAGTTGTCTGTATGTTTGGTTTACCAAGAGGAGAAACATTCTAATCACTTCTTCAGTGCTTAGGACATGCTATTGCCAGAGAACTCTACTGAACTGCACACTCTAACACATCCTTACACAATTTACACAAAGTGGAATGCACTTTGAACCAGGTGTGCTGGAATCTATGATAACTAATAAGATAAAGGGATGACGGGAATGATAATAATACTACAAATACTGTGAATATGATAGTTTTCTAATTTTCTTGATGTTCAATAAGGGAGTAAATAATGAAAGGTAACATGCCCTTTCACATAATAAATTGCCTCACCTAATTTACTTTATCATAAGTTCAGTGGTCTGTTAAGTTCCATGTTAAATAATTAATTACAAAACGTATTTCAACAACATATTTTTGAATTTCAAGCTGATTTCTCATACAATTTAAAAGAATAAACTGAAGTGTCTCAAATCAAGAGAAAACTTATGTCAAAGGCAAGTTATTTAACAATTGTTATGTCTAACAACAATCCAACAATAGTGTTTTGAATATTTCAGGTTTTTTTCCTACAACATGTATTTTGTTTGTTTTAAACTAAATAAATACACTAACATTATTACCTTCCAAATTGAAAATAGTTGTTTTTTACTCAAAATTGTATCCGCTTTCAGAAAATAATACCTTTCCTATTCTTCTAGATGCCCTTGACCCCATTCAAAAAGACAGGCAAAAGATTTTAGTAATGAGGTATGTCAATGGCTAACTTTAAACTATCAAACATGGATACAGTGTGGAGGGATGATAGCATGGCCGGCCAGGTCTCCGGTCCTATCCCTTATGAATTTTTGTGTGATTTTCAAATAGGAAGTTTACTCCACAGCTGTAAATACAAACAGGATAGAAGCTGCAAAAGTTAAGAGAGAAATTGTCATTCAAACTTACAGTTTACAGTGATGCGGAAGAGAGCAAGAGCTTGCTCCTTGAAATTAAATTTAGTGTCTTTTCTTGATTTATTTTCTCTCTGTAACAAAAGTTGATATGCTTGAAAAATGTTTCACGTCTCTTTCCGCTTAACCCCTCCTTAAAATTCTGTTTTTAATTTTAGCCCAGGTATCTCTTACAATTTAAAAGAATAAACAAAAGTGTCTATAACAAGGACAGGTTTTTGATACAATTTGACAATTATTATGCATAACGACAATCTGACAAGAGTGTATTAAATATGGCAGGTTTTTCCCTCAAAAAACAATTTTCTTTGTTTGAAAGTAAATAAATACACTAACATTATTACTTTTCGAAAATGAAAATGGTTATACTTTATTCAAAATTTCATGAATTTTCAGAAAATAAAACCAAAAGTAACAATTGTGGCAGAACGTTAAAAAAATTGAACTTTTTGTCAATAAGTCACAATATTTTTTTAAAAACAGTAAAAACAAATTAATAGTTCCAAGTCAAATTGAGACAAATGATTCAAACATAAGATTGTACTTATAGTTGTAATACTCAATTTTTAAATTTTGAATTGGTACAAATACATCAACTGTTACTAAAAGGAATTTTATGATTGGTTTAAAGGTGGACGATAAAACATTCAAAATAAGTAGAAGATAAATCAAAACAAATTTCCAAAAAATGTATTTATATAGGTAGTAATGTCTAATTTAAAGATAAACTAAGTATTTGAGTAAAATGTGTTTAAATAAGTGAAATATATCTGTTACCATGCGATTATGGGTTTGAGGCTGTGATAACGTGATTTGAGATGAATAACCGGACAATGTAAGCGTGCGTGAAGTTATTTGGAAGCCAGCGTCTAAGATGGACAGACGTATGTTTGGTTAGAGAAAGATTTAATTCGTAGACAATAAAAATCGCACTAAAGTGACTTTTTGTAATATAGACAATGTAAATTGCAAACAGTTTAGAGTCAGTTGATCGTAGAAAGTTTAGAGGATGCGTCGGAAATAAACGGACACATAAAAAGTGGTGAAATAGTAAATCTTTTGTGAATAAGCGTTGAGCACATGGTGTGAATTGAACTTTGTTCATTCTATAAACAGTTAAGCGGTATTTTCAATCAAAAAAGCGGTTAAATATCAAAAAATAAACTCTATATCAGTGGTAGAGATGAAATGTGTGCGAATTATGAATTTGTAAAATCAAAATCGATATCATCAATTGAAATATTACATAGTCTATGACGAACCTCAACCTAAAAAACGAGACTGCACTCTACAACAGATGTCCACCCTGGAGATTACTACAATGTGGTAACATAAATAATAGACAATCTTATTTTATCTTTTGTGTAAAAAAGGACTCATGATGAAATATTAAAAATGTTAAAATTTGTTTAAATAAGTAATTTAAATGATGTAAGTAATTTAAAAAATATCTAAATCCTCCAATCAAATTAAGTAGAATAGGCTCTAATAGATGTCAATTTTACTTTACTTCATAAATAGACAAATAAGAAAACGAAAACATTTGATATTGAGAAATATTATCTTAAATTTATATTGGTAAAATGTATGCAGAAATTAACCAAACTCACTGTGGGCTCTCGAGGACTCCAATCAGGTCATTAAAAATTTAACTTAATTTCCAGAATATATATATATATATATTACAGTCATATAATTATATATGTTACAGTCATTATGATAAATCAGTTATTATGTATAATGTCTGGATATTATATATAATGACTACATTCACTAGCTAAAGTGATTAATTAATTACATTAATCAGTCATTGTTCATAATGGCTAGTGCGATTTGGCTAAAGTAATAATTATCTTCAAATATTAATCAGATTGACTAGACATTATGAATTTTTGTTGTTCTGGTTGGAAAGGTGGGGGAAGTCACATAACTCCTCTCTTGCTCCTATCCTCCCCGTATCCAAACACTCGCCACATGGTGATTTAAAAATAATAATATTAGTTATAAAACATAATAAATAATTGATTTTTTATAAATGAAGAGTATGTTAAGCATAAAAATAAGTTAATATTTTTATATTCTTAATTGTAAAAACATTACATGTAGTTTTTTCGAGTCAATGAAGAATGTGTTGAGCATAATATTAAGGTAATACAAACTAACTCTGAATATTTTGAGTTAAGATATATGAGTTGTTAAGATATTAAACATAATGCAAAATCGTTCCGTTTTATTACTTATACCAGAACCAACCATAACAGCTAGATAAATTAATTGTTTAACACAGTATTATTATCACATTCACTGACTTCAGAAAGATAGTATGTATAATGGCTGGAAAAAGTGATAAATAAAGCCTCATTAATCACTTTGACCAAATTTGCTAGCTATTATACATATTGTCTGAATATTATACATAATCTAGCTTAATTACTTTGACTGTAATTTCACTGATTTTATGGATGATCCAAATTTTAAGTAATAACATTCATATTTCATCACCAAACTCATAATACTTCTTGAAATAATTAAAATGAACACAATTCTATAAATATAATAACATAATAATAAAACATATTACAAAAACTAAAGAAAATTGGAGGGGGGAGCCAGGAACTTACAAACTCAATAATAATAATTTTAAAAACTATACCTCCTTTTCTTTCCACCAACAGAATACTTTCATAAATTACAAATATGTGGAAAAGTACAATGAATGGAACTATAACTAAGCTAAACTTTTAAATATATTAACATTATCTTCATGTTCACACATAAAATACCTAACAAACTCAAAAACAAATTAATCAAACTTACCTCCTTGTTCTTCAAATTGGATCAGCTTTTCTTTGAACTCCTCAGTGATTCCTTGGATTTGCAACAATTGTGAACCATCATAGCTGATCTTCTCCTCAGCCAAAACAAGGCACAAACACGTCACAGTCAACCAGAGCGACATGGTCATTATGACTGGATAGTGTGACTACTTTCAGTAATTCTGCTTTTACTTATACAAAACTAAATATATATTCTTTTCAATCTTTAGTGAGATAAGCCAGCTTAAATATCTTAATCAATTAATGACTCTCACAACTAATGATTATTATCTAGTAGTAAATTAATATTTGGAAAAACCATTTAATCAATTCAGCAGACAATGCATCAACTTCCGGAAGAAAAAATCAGATATATTCTTATTTAGTTATTGAAATACCATATCATTTTGTTTAGTTAAACAAACATTTTTGTTAAAAGAAACATGTTTCTAAAAAAATAATTTTCTTTGCTCCGTCTATAACTGAAAATTAGGAACAATAACAACTCTATGGCACATGACTCGTAAAGGGCCAAAGCCTGGTATATCGCTTGTCAGTTAGGTAATCTGTAGTCAACACATTGAGTTTCCATCACCATAATAATTATTCTAGCCTTCACTACTGTACTGTGGTTCCAATCCTATAGCCCATGATGTTGGATCAACATCATATTTAGATTTAGATTTAGATTTAGAATGGGGTGGAATTCTGAAAGGATTCCCTGCACGTCAACCATTGGCTTTATCAACATCATATAGTCTGACCTCCAGCAGAACCGAGGTGAGAGGAATGCAGTGAGCAGTCTGTAAGGTTGATTTTTGCTGGATGTTTTCATGTCTTAGAGGTTGAACCTATCAGGCCGCCCGTGTGTTCTACACTTTTAACTTAATTGTAAAAACATTACCTTTCTGGACATTCATATTTTGCGCAAATCGTGTAAAACAATAAATGGAAATAATAAAAACCCTTTTAAGTTTAAATTTCATTTTGAGTTCTGATTTGAAATATAAATACAATACATACGTTACAGTAAACATATTGCATGGGCTTACAAAAAGTACAAACCACTTATTTTCACTGTAACATATTAATTAATATTTATTAATGTAATTATTTTAATAATGTACAATTGCATTTAGATAGTAATAAAAATGTAATTAATGTTGTACACTGTTGTACTATTTAATTAAGAATTTGTACAAATAATCTAGTTTTTAATAATAAATAAATTGTCTGTAATAAAGATATTGTGTTGTGAATGTTAAAAATGAAATATGCCAAAATAATATTTACAATAATAAATAATAATAATAATAGTTTAATATTTGTAAGCTGAGTAGTACGGTGGAAATGAATGAAAGATGTGGATAGTGTGTCAGATTTGGCCTTTCTAGGAATTTACTCTCCGCACTCCTTCTAAGTTGCCTTGGTTCTCCTTGCAGTCATACTATAACTTTTGATCAAAAACAAGATCAAACAAAAACTCATCAAATTAGTATACAAAGAAAACAGTTAGTTTCTTAACTTATTTTCAGCCTGGAGATTTGAAATATATCAGAACTCAGAATATTTTATGCTTACAAAATTGAATGAACTTGACTTAAAACTTTGTATGTCGACATTGTACCTAGCATGACAGTTCCAACCATTATATTATTAATGTCAATATCATATAATTTCAACTTTAATTTTATAATACTCTTAATTCGATTTGAGAGTATAATTATTTATATTGGTTGTATCTTTGTTTGTAATACCAAAAATGGTAATTTTAACTTGGATAACCAAAAAATGGTTATACTAAGATTTGAATCATAAGAATAAATCGGGAAAGTTGTAATTGAATTGGTGGGGGGACTATAGAAGTCAAATCTATAACTGAAAGTAAATGTTAAAACAAGGGTAATAAAATTAATATAGATTTCCAAAATACTGATATGATGTATAAAATGTTAATTATAAGTTCTAATGAATATTTAAATAAAAATTGTGTTGTGAATATAGACAAAAGCTTGTCGTCAAGCAAATAATATGGGCAGAGTCCGTGTTACTAGGTGTGTGAATAATTTTGAGCTGACTTTGGTTATTAAATAAGACACTTAGGTTGAAGCTACACAAAGCAGGACATGTGGTTTGCCGGGTTTGCCCAGTTGCAAGCAGGTCTCTAA
The DNA here is from genome assembly GCA_963513935.1 of Aphrophora alni. NCBI lineage: Eukaryota > Metazoa > Arthropoda > Insecta > Hemiptera > Aphrophoridae > Aphrophora > Aphrophora alni. The sequence continues at coordinate 125,292,059 of OY740769.1, read as the reverse complement.
ACTAGTCAGATGTATTTTGTGTAAAGGAAGTTTTAGATAAATGTGGTGAAAATGTTAAAAAACAGTCCTAAGATCAATGTAGTATTGATCTAAGTTGTATTCGTTCTAATTTAAAGCGTGAACTTTTAATTTTAAAAAAAAGTGAACTTTTTTAAAGGTGTAAAGATAAAATCTTGCACGTGTTCGAGATAAGTAAGACGATTAAAGCGCGAGTTCTGAACTAAACCGTAAAAATGTTAAAATGGAACAGTATAAATCGTAACACAAACAGTTATTTTGTAAAGTGAATAAAAAATAAACTTTATAGAGCGGTAAGCTGAACATAGAATATCAACGTCTGAACATAGAACAATGGACGCTTTCCACGTTACAGGAATGCATTTCTGGGAAACGAGACGAGAAATCACCAAGGAATTGTGTTTTTAATTAACAGAACGTGACTGGTATACACGTTAAGACTTTTCTTATGAAAATATATCTTAATAATATGATATAAAACATGTAAATTTTTAAATATAAGTTTTGATTGAAAGGTTGAAGTATAATCTTTGAGACTATGTCTTATGTTATAAAAAAAATGAGAGTATTAAAGTAAAATGTTTCTTTTTTAATAAATAAACTAATGAGATCTGATCTATTTAAAAAAAATAAAATAATTAATAATATTAATAATATGTAAATTCAAATAAATAAATTTAAATAAATTCAACCATTAAAATTTAATTTGATTTATCAGAAAATACTAAGATGAATTAAGTTAAGATTTTGAATATCAACATTAATAATAGAAAATTGATGATAATTTATGTAAATGTGTTAATCTCTTGATTCAAATAAACTATGTTAAGTTTCAGCACAACAATTAAGATTTCTTTATTTTACCAAGAACCACTGTAAGTACACTTTCAAAAGGATCTGCGACCCTGAGAGGTTTTAAGTAATAATAGTTAATCTTTTCTTTTTTCAAAATTGGTAAGCTAACACTACCTGGGCGCCCATAAAGCTGTGCATTTTTCCTTAAATAAATAACTTAAGATTAAAAAGTGCCAATTTTAGATTCAAATTAATTAGTAAATTCTAAAACCCCGTTTTTTTAAATATTACATACTCTTAATTCGATTTGAGAGTATAATTATTTATATTGGTTATATCTTTATTATTGTATTTTACATAACACTAGTATATGAATGAAGGCTTGAATAACTTGTAACACGTTTAAGGGCCCCTCATAGTGAGTGCGAATGTGGCGGACCGAACACTCGGTGGATACCTTTCTTCATGTAGTCTTGAGTTAGATGCCTCTCTTTCATTTTTCCTATTAGGTTTCTTTTGACCAACTGTTGTTCTCTTCAAACCCTTATGCTATTTCAGAATCTAGAAATGAGACGAAAATTACCTTTAAATATAGCTTGATACTTCACTCAAACTCAGTCATCACAGGGAGTGTTATGTTGATAGTTCCAATGATATAACTCACATTTCATGTTATTTCAAATTATGTACCGTATTTAATGTAATAAGATAAATAAAAATTATCTATTAATTGATGACATTTTTGGTCAAAATATGAAATGAATTGGCAATTTTACATAATTATAAGTTCATGGAAAATAAAAACAACAAAATTGCTAAGCTTCTGGAAAAAAAAACCTTTTCTCAAAATATTTCTAAGATTGAAGGAGTTTACCATAGTCAAACAAATTATGCTGATCTTTCTAAAAAAAGGAAACTTTATTACAAAAAAATAAATATTTAAAAAACTATTTGGCTTTCTGCGAATTGTAACTCTTAGGCTTTATGATGTTACGTTGTTACCTACAGTAGTACTTAGGCTTCTGTGTGTACCATATGAGACAAATTAATAAAGCCTACATACATTTTGTTATTGTTTTTCTTCTTATGATTTATTTTTAAATATATATTATGTAGAAAATATATTTTAGAATTATTGTCAAAACATCAAATTTTATTATTTTATAAAATTTTAACACGTTTAGAAAAAATACTACTTACCCTAAATAATTGTTGCGGTATTCCAACTGCTCTTTCTACCATACCATTGCTTTGTGAATACCTTGGGCTTGACAATATACACTCAATTGTACTTTATACTCCCAACACTTCGTAAATGACTTAAAAAGCTGTTGAAAGGACTATTATCAGGTACAAGTTTTTCTGGCAAAATTGTTCTTAATTTTGAAATGACTTCTTCTATGGATTTATTTTTTATTCTGAAATTTCATTATATCAATAACAATTTTCTGGAATGGTATAGAATGAGGTAATAAATATTCTCCTTATATTACTGCATCTAAATTTTTGAGAAATTTCAGATTTTAAAATTTGGTTTTCAATATCCTTTACTAACCCTTATCCAAAAACTGATGAGCTACACTCATGTTTTTACATTTTTCTATTCCTAAGTGAGATTCATGGACAAGTATTTCCATAGTGTCTTGATAATGATGGTACTATAACTCAAACATTTAATAATACAATTTTTAAACCTTAAGTATTGCTTTATTTCAGATGGGACATCTTTGATAGATTCTGTCCATCCATTCATATAATAATATACTTTATTTAATACTTTGTGATTTTTAATCGCCTTTTGAAACTGTTGCACTCTGTGATGACTCATAGGTAATTCTTCTTCAACACAATGCACAACAATTAATTAAATTTGTCAAATACATAATCTTCTTCTAAATATGCTCTAGATAATGTAGCTGAAATATACATCTGGGGACCAGGTATCAATTTCAAAACCATATTTTAAGAGTTTTAAAAGCATTCTTTGCAACCTGAATAGAGTGAAGGTAATGGTTTCTTCACAATAGATTCTAGTGCTTTATGATTGCTTTCAACAATTATTTTTTTCTCAAAAATAAAATAATGGTATTTTTCTAATACATAAACAACTGCCAATGATTCTTTTTCTATTTGTGCAACTATTTTTCTGTTTTATTTAAACTATGTGAACTACAAAACACTGTGAATACCGTACCAGGTATATGTATATATGTTTATATAGGTATACTATATTTAGTTTCATACAACAAAACACTGGTTGAGACACCTAAACCATCTTTAGTCACTGAATCACATTTTTTTATTAAAAACTTTCAAAACTGGAGTAGTAGATAACAAGTCTTTATTCTATTCTATTCTTTGTTTTGTGTTCAAATAACCATTTAAATTCACCATTATTTTTTATTAGGTTTCTTAAATGAGCAGTTACATGAGCTACATTTAGCATGAATTTGCTTAAATAATGAATCATTCCCAAAAATCGTCTAACTGCTAATTTATTTTCCAGCTGTTTAATTTCAATTAATTTCACATGACTTGGGTCAGCTTTGACTCCTTTCTTAGACATTTTTAAACATAGATACTTCAAGCACTTTAAATTGAAACTTAACTTTATTAAATTTAATGTTATATTTCTTGTCTCATTCTAGTAGTCAAATTATATCATGTTCCTTAATATTTATACCACTAACAATTAAATTGTCTACTCCAGTTAAATCTCCCAATAAATCGTAATATTTTTTAGAAAAAACTTCATGTCAGATTTTACCCCAAGAGGCCATCTGTTAAACCTATATCTTACAAAATGGTGTAATAAAAGTCCACAATTTAAATTACTCTTGAACCAATGCAATCTGCCAAAATCCATTTTTTTGTCAGGTTGGTTTATTTACTGCAGTTATTATACCATCTAATTCTAATAATAGTTCTAATGGTTTTTGTTTAAATTTGGACTGAGTTGCTAGTGAGTTAATTAGTGGTGGATAATTAATTAATAACGGGAGCACACCTGGATTTGAATGTGATATGATGTTCTTTACCTGGGATCAAACCTAACCCCTCAAATACTTTTTTGTATTTATTAACTATCTTGTTTAGTATCATTTAATTGTAATTCATTTAGTCGCTTAATTAATTTAAATTTTATGTATCCATTAAAACTTAGAATTGGCCCAATAAGGGTGCAGGAGGAGGACCACAAACAGAACATAGTTTTTCCGCGCCGTTGATGTGGTTCTTAATATTGTGCCAATGTACTGGGCCCAAGATTCATTCCTACTCTGCATGCTTTGGCTCATAGTTACCTTTCGAGATTGTCACAATTAGGTCTTCAGATAAACATCCTTAGAGCTTTACAACATAAATGGAGAGAATCACTATTGTAATAAATATAAAACTGATGGTTTTATATAAAAAAATTAATTTATTAATAAAAAAAAATGAAAAAATGAAGTTTAAGAAAGTTATTTATGATTAATTTTGAACATTGCTCGGTCATAAGGGCGCCAGGTAGAATTAACTCACCAATTTTGAAAAAGTTAAAAAGTTAATATTTAAATCTCAGGACATGGCTTCTTTGGTAGTGAATGAAAAACTCTGGTTTAGACTGAAAATTTAACATACATTTATTATTCACAAAGTATTTGTATACAAGAACATATTATTTAAACATATTATGAAAGTAAATATGAATATTATCTTGGTTAATTTGTTTTATCTTTTTATCGTCTCAGATGGAGACTGATTCAATGAATTTAAATCTTTACTTTAAATGTTGCAACAAAAATTACTTTTCTTTTTAATTTTAAATTACTATAAAGATCTCTGAAGGAGATTTATTTTAAATATTGAATGTTTCATTATTTTATTTATCTTGAAATATTTTCAAAAAGATTAAATGATCAAACAAATATATATAGCAAAATTTATTAAAACATAATATAATTCCTTAATCTAAAGTTAACATAAGGTGTCTATACCACAACACCGGTTTTTTATAAAAATTGTCCGAAGATAGCAATTCAGACGTCCAGTATCTTGCAGTTCATTGGAATTGTTGCTTTCAGGGAAGTTCATCTTTCGTATGTTCGCACAGCACTCTAGAAATGTTTTTCTTACAATAGTTCATAGCGTTTATGGTTATTTAAAGAATGTTCATCTTTACACACGATTTTCGCCACGCGGTAAACGATCAATTTAAGACTTGCGTATAGAGAACATAGTCTCTTAAAATAATGTTTTGGTTTTTTATTAATAATTATTTGTCCCTTTTTATTATTAATCTGGCAAACACGAGTGTTCATTAAAGTATTGGTATTAACTGTCCAGTCATTCATTTTATACCAATTGTCTTACTTTGTCTGTCCATTGTCTACACTGAGTCTATAAGTCTATTAACCACGTTTACATTGTCATTGAAAACACTCTTTATCACTTTTCTAACCATTTTATACTTTGCCAATCTCTATTTGAGACTAAAAAATCAAATATATTACATTTTTAACAAAACTTAGAAACTCTGTTCTAAGACCTTTTTAACACAACCTTCACCTCCAAGCTCTGAACTGACTTTTTAACACAACCATCACCTACAAGCTCCTCTCTGAGACTGCACCAAAACGCATGGTGAATTCATATATCCGGCTTCTACCGGTTCACATAGCCTGCTCCACGGATTGTCTTTTCATTTACTGCTGACTTTGTGATAAATCATCTCGCATCACACTCACTGTAATGTTCAAATACTACGCAAATCACAATTCATCCTTTTTATAATTTTTACTCACACACAAAATTATTAAATTTCTTATAACTAAATTTCCTTAAAATCTATACATTATTATTTACTTGTGTTTGGAAATCTATTCTAGTTGAATTTACTTTATTTTAACCTTAAGAGCCATAAGTCATGTTTATGACTTACGTTCTATCACCCTCTACTCAATAGGATTTCCATTATAGTAAATATTTTGTTCAAATTAACCTTTTTTAGGTGTTACACTATATTCATCATTGCACTATAGAACTGGCAGACATAGTGGCCTCGTGGGTGAGTTTGTGCAATGTTTTTGCACAGTTTATTTAAAATTGGATTAGGGCCATAATTTTTACAAGTTGTGATTCACATCAGTTGTAAAAATTTTATACTTTGAACAACTATTGTTTTTTTTTTATCACTAGGTGAGTTTCTATAATAAAACACTATATAAGTTAAACTATACTTATACCTTAGTTATCAGGAAAAAGAAGTTTATATTTCACCCAGTAGTGAAGGCAACAAATAATCCTTTAGTTGCTTTTTAATAATTATTTATTGCAAATTATGTTTAGATAATTGAACATTGTTATCAAAATGCTGGTTTAATAACGCTTTACTTGGTAAAAGAATAAAGATTAAAGTTACACAAAAATTAAATAGAATCATAAATACCATATGAGGAGCATATTGAAAAGAGTATAGGTAATAGTTTCTTCACAATAGATTCTAGTGGTTTATGATTGCTTTCAACAATTATTTTTTTCCCAAAATTAAATAATGGTATTTTTCTAATACATAAACAACTGCCAATGATTCTTTTTCTATTTGTGCAAAAAAAATTTCTGTTTCATTTAAACTGTGTAAACTACATAACACTGTTTGAGAATTTTGGTTGAGGCACCTAAACCATCTTTAGAACTGTCACATTGTTTTAATCATTTTGTGTCTGGCATGCTCTATGTATACTTACCCTCCACCGCTAATCCACCCCACTTGCTCAGCTTCTCTCCCTTCAGGCTTCTTCAAACAATAAACTAGTAACAGCAAGTATAAAAGAACCTTAAGACCTTCAATGTGACTTCTCACACTGTTAATATTCCATTGTATCACATAGTCTAAATTTAAATTTGCGCCCATAATTTTAATCTTATATTAATAAAATATGAAAATAATATGATGTATTGGACAAAATTTTTATCTAAATTGTTCTTTCCACCTGTCTGGCTTGAATTACCATCAGATGGTTTAATTTTTATTTTAGAGGTATCAGGGTCTAACTCCATCCCATTCTCAATAACTAAAACATCAGCTGTTGAGGATTGGGAAGATCTTAGAGGTGATTTTGGTAGGGAGTTTCGTTTGACTCTGTCTGAAATGATGGGTGGGGGGACCTCCACTTTAACATTTTTTAGAACTGAACTTAGTGATCAACAAAAAAGATTTTTATGCCAATGGTTTGGTATTTGTGTTTGTTAAGGAAGGACTACTAATGGGCTTGTTTTTCAAAATTGTTTTTTTATTAGAGACAAGCCTTTATATTTGCCGCAGGAGCGACTTTAAAATTTTTATTCCATGGGCCAGAAGTGGATGGAGTTACCAATAGAGGAGGAATTATTTTGATCTTAGTAAGATTTAAATTATACTTTTGGAAAAAATGGCCAATAATTGAACCATCTGTTTCGTTAGCAGTTTAACGGTTTTATTCAGCTCACCACAGTTTTCATAAGGTGCCCTTTTGTTTGAAGCTGGTAGACCAAAAGTTTTACCCATAACTGCAGGTTTGATAGATTTAAACAGCTTTCTAGCATTAGAGAAATATATTTTGTTTTTCGATATGACAGACAAAATAGCTTTCTCCTCCTAGTATCAGGTATCAGGTTAAAGGAACTAGCAGAATGGTTGGCAATTGACACAATTGAGAAATTTTGCATCCTTCCCTGTTGTGACCCTTAGTTCACATGTCTCTGGTTTTGTGCAGGTATGTGTCCATAAATATGTGTTGGTACTATCGGTGTAGAAAAAGTCAACACCAACGAAGCACTTGGACTCTTTTGCCCCTCTCAGTTTTCATAATCCGAATAACCTTGATTCTGATAATTTGGTTTTAATTTCTTCTACTGTAATATGAAGCATATCTCAACAAGTGACTACCTTTGAGTAATTCAAAGATCGGTGGAGTTTCACTGTTATCTTGAACTTGATCAAAAAATGAAGTCATAGAAAGTAGAGACAAACTTTGCTTTTTGTTGCCTGTCTCTACTAAAAGTGTTCCATATGGAAACTATAGGACCTCCTCTGCCAGTAATGGCCTTATTTATTAGAAAGAGGGAAACCTTTAATAGATCTTTTCTTTCCTACGTATTGTTGGACACTACATATTTAGGAACTGGGATCTCAAGGCCATAAGAAGCCTCCTCTCTTAGTCTTTAACTCCACAACTGTTTAATTACTCGTCAGACAAAGCCTCTTTACACTATTATTTAAATGAGATTTGGTGTATGAATTTGAAGAATCCATACGATTTACAGTCCAGCACTTTGTGGATGAAAAATCGTAGTCGATAATCGGGCACACCGAGCATAGTCAGTAGCCCAGTCAGCTCGAACTAAAGCGAGTTCCAAAGTTAAGAAGGGCCGAAATACATGTCTTCGGTGCTCCCTAAAACATAGACGTGAATTCCGGGTTCTCACTTTCAAGTTACTACTGACTAGCCACCCATGTACTATTTTTAAGATCTCAAATATCTAAATGGTTTTAGAATTTTTTTTAGAGTTTTAAACCTTATTTATTTTGTACATCCAAAATGGTTGTAAAAAATCCCCAAGGCAGAAGTTACGGATTATTGAATTTTTGAACACATGTTTTATAAGAATTTTATAGTATATACAATTTTTCATGATTATCAAGAAAAGTACAGTACAAAAACTCGCGGATCAAACACTCGCGAATAATTGGGAGTACACTGTATTAATCTTGTTTCGATCTGTAGATAACCGGTAAAAAAAAACTCAATTATTTTTTTAGGTGTTATTTAGTTTTTGTTTACAAGCAGTTTTGCTCTCTGTGATATAGGTGATGATGACTAAAACAGTATTTACCTTTTAAAATAATAATGAACATAAAAGATTTGTATGTACTATGGAGACTTGTTTAAATGTGTGATTGTTGACATAGAATTGGTACATCACACTCATTTATCCATATTAAAATTATGCAATTAAAATTTGGAGAAGTTTATAAAAACAAAGCAGTGAGACATTTAACCAAATTTAAGAAAATATACTCTCATAAAACTATGAATAATATATATATATATATTGTTTTTTTTTGAAGGATAAGATTTATAAATAATTTACACAAACTATTGAATTATTAAGCAAATTATATTGTTTAATAACACACATCTTTGGCCTTTATACAAAATAATAACAGTGAAATCTACACATTACTATGTAATTGTACAGCTTTATTTAATTATATAATTATTTTAATAATTTCCTCCTTCAAAACCATAAATCTGCACAAAAACCAACGAGGGGGTAATAGTAATAAACTCCGAAATTATGCAACTGAAATATATGATATACGTCTTTTATTTAAACAGAATCTATTTTTTAAATATATATAATATACTAATCATATGCCTTCTACAATCTATGACATTTCACCCCTTTTTGTATCCGATGGCTGTTCTTCTAAATTATCTGCAACTTTTTTCCCAATTGCTTCAGGAAGAGGTGGATTTAGTTTATGTACACTAGTATTTTCAGAAAGTGCAGCTCGAATGGAATTAAGAAGTTCTTGGGGCTCAACAGTACAATGTTTACTACCTAATAAAATAAAAATAAAACAGATTATTCTTCAATTTGATTATTTTTAGAAACAATCTAAATAATTATATATTAAAGTAGAGACCCAGTTATCCGTAGCGTTAACTGTACAAAACTGATGCGTGTACGAACAATATTATGGATATCAATGTTTTCCTTTTAGCAAGCGGAAAGCACTTCGCCAGCTAGCCAAACAAAACACATTGATTACGCTGTCATGTCACAACAGGAATGATAGATTACATTATTTTCAACAGCAGTCAGGATTTGTTTATCGAATAAATAAATAGTGTTAGTAGGTGTTTCTGTATTTTTTAAGTGCTTTTGTGTTTTTATAGTTGATAAAATATCAATGGCTATAACACAAAAAGGTAGCTATATCGATAGAGGAAAAATAGTGTGCTATAAAATGACTTGATCCAGAAGATGCAGCATATAAAATATAATTGAAATAATTTTTATATGACTTTTTGTTAGCCTCATTTTTTGTTTTGAAAATAATTTAATTGAATTGTATAAGTTTAAAACTGAATAATTAGTTAAATTTAATTAATTTGTTTGTAAGCTTAAATAATGTAGTGTTCTTTGTTACAATTTCATAACAAATTAAAAACTTTCTATTAAACTTTAAGATTTTATTGAAACTGTTCTCTTGGATTTAGTCCTATTGTGAATTAGTTATACAATCATCCTTTAAAATAAAGATTTTTAGAAACTGCAAAATATGTTTATATTACATAAATAGCAAATCTATATGAGGTTGATCCACTCACAGTATGGTGAATATGTTGTGTATCAAGCATGAAGATTTCGATCACATATTATAATATTTGGATTTTTTAATGTTTTTTTTTTTTTTTTGCCACGTTAATAACCGGGCCTCTACAGTATATTGAATATCTGTTCAACACTATAAACAAAATTATATATAATATCAAGTTAAAATTAATTATAGTTTATTCATACTTAATTCTAAAATTCTTCTTTTCAAAAATCTAGGAAAGTGATGGTAAAAGATCAAAAAATTTAGTAACAGAATTTTAATACTAAAAACTATATACAGGGTATAGTGTATAAAATAAACCCTAATGAAATATGGTAGTGGGGGGAAGATTTGCAGTACATTTGCTTCGCACGATTTTTGAGAGGCTAAACTCTGTATTATACAGAGAGAGAGAGAGAGAGAGAGAGAGAGAGAGAGAGAGACAGACAGAGAGATAGAGTGAGCGAGAGAGAGGGAGGGAGGGAGAGAGAGAGAGAGAGAGAGAGAGAGAGGAGGGAGCTAAAGTAATATAAATTAGGCAATTTAAAAACATATTTTATAAATAAATCAAATTAAACAAACATTGCACAGATTTTCATATAAGAGCATGCAGCACACAAATGGACAGAACAATGCAACATTTTTATTAATATAATAATTTAAATACAAAATCAATTTCCTTGTAGAGTAGGGCAGAGATTTAATTATGATTTTAAAAAATATTTAGCATATTTAACTACTAATTCACCACGAAATTTTCTTCAATATTTGGTTTTGTAAAAGTGTATCCGGTTTTGCCATCATTAACTTCAAAATTTGATAAACAATAATAAACCCATCAATTGATCCTTATCATGGATCCGACACTTTAGTACAGTAATTAGGTAGCAATTATTTACCTCATTGTAAATCTAGGAAAACTATGACACTAAATCTTGAAATACATACATTTTTTAACATTGTAACTATTTATTGAAAACTTTAATTTTATTATGAAATGTCTATTCGTTTTAATACCCTGTTAAAATTTTAGGTTTTACCCAAAATATTTACAACAAAATCGTTATAAGTCTAAGTCAAGTTATGTAGACTTGTAAAATAAATGCATCACTTCATGTGTAATATTAACATGTATTTCATATTTAATGACACCTTTGCAGGAAGAAGACTGTAAAGGTTTCCATAGTTAAAATTCACTGACACAAACATAGCCAGTGGAGGCTCATTCACATATAAAGAGGTTCAAGACACTCACTCAACCGAAGCAACTAGAGAGACTTCTAAATATATACACGGCTTGTTAGGACCTAGCTAATATCAAGAAAGTAGTGAGATACATAATTATAAGGTTCAGAACATCTGTATAACAACTGTTTTACAGAAACTTACCCTACTGGGTAAGACCCTTGATCTATCAACACTATTTAACATTTCCTACATATGCCAAGAAACCCGGTTTTGGGTATTACATTTAGAGGATCTGCTTGTATTACATTGTATGAAGGGATCATTGTAAGTATGGCGAGTTGATATATGATAGTTATTAACAAGGAGATTAAAGTAGTAACTACTTAAAGACTAAACTACACAAAATCAGCAATTATAGGCCAATAGATAATAACAAAAATGTTTCAATGAAAATTCAACAATTTATATTCTTTTTAAGACCAATCATATTCAATAAATAGTAAAACAATGCAAATTTGATTCCTAATTTTGAAATTATTTAATTTAAAAATGTTTTATTAGCAAAACCCCATCTAAAATTTTATTGTTGTCATCTAAAACATGTTTGGGCATTACTGGATGTAGATTTTTTATCTGCAAAAAAATGTGCTAATTTTAGATGTTGTATGACCTACAAGTAAAAAAGTTTGATGAAATAATAATATCAGTTATCATTTCCAAATTAATTAACAAATTTGTCTGCAAAGTGAAATTGTCCTACAATCCGTAAACCATGCATATATCCAAATTTGAGTCAATAATTGCAAACTTTAGAACATTTATACTAACACACATTTGAGATAAAACTGGATAACCACATTTCCTTTAGAATAATCACAATAACTAGAATTTTTATGTAGATATTCACTTACAGTTTAACAAATAAATAACTAATTGTGATTGAAATTTTATTTAGGCTGCAATCCATTTTTAAATAAAAATGTTCAAATTTCCTACTCACAAAATTTTTTTAATTTGTTCATCCAAATATTGCTTTTTTAATCTTATTCAAAAAGCCGGGATTAGATTGTTCTTCAAAACCTGCCAAAGGCTGATCATCAAGGTTAGGCCCTAGAACAAAAAGCAAAGGGAGGAAAAATAATTGAAAAAATAATTCAATATCCAAAAACGTGTATCAAAAGCTTACAGTTTGAAGGGAGAAAAATGTTTTTATTGTGTGGATTTTCTAAAAAAGATAATTTTATTTCTATAATGAAACTACCAAAATTGATTAAACGACTTGGTAAAAAGTCAAAACACAATAGGATGGACTAGTGATGACAGCACAAGTTTTGAAATACCTCTAATAACAGAAAAGAAAGAAATTTAGTATGAAAATTACTACAGTGAAAAATTCATCAGATTCAAGATGACAATCATGATTTTAAAATTCTTTAAACTGTGGATTTGTTAAATATGGTAAATGCAGAATAGTCCAGAATTAGTGAAACAATCTTTGAGAAAATACAGAGCTAATATACAAAAATCAAAGGATCAATTGATGGTTGTAATGAACATTACATCATTTATATAAAAGATTTTGTAGAGTTAAACATTTTAAATTTCACATGAGTTTTAATTATTCTCTAATAAACGTTTAATATATTTAGGGAAGGGGTTGGGAATAAGAGTGTTTGGTTTAAAATTATATTTAGTGGTACATGCTCTACATATTGCAGTCAAATTTACTTTCCCTCCTCAGTTATTATTTTAATACATAATTTTAAATATTCTATAGATAATGTAATTGTGGTATTTAGCCTAACTGATCACTATAATATAACGGCTTTTACTTCCCTGAGCAATCTTGATTGTAAACTTTCCTGTTTACTGCTGTCTCACCACCACAAACACTTTTATTGGATTAACAATTTGTCAAACATTTAAAAAAACACTTAAATACACTTTAAAAACACACATAGAAATAAATTAATTTGTCATGTTTATTTTGTCCAATTATTGAACTGTGTTGACTTTATCTGGTGGGATGTCTGTTGGTGGGGATATCTTATCTATCAGATCCATTCAGATCAAACATGACGTTGGATTGAAATTGTGTTTGTTCATTTATACAATTTCAATCCAACCTCATGTTTGTTCCAATAGATAAGCTATCCCCACCCACGGACAACCACCCACCAGATAAAGTCAACACAGTTCAATAGTTGGACAAAATAGATAATGGTATAAACATGACAAATTAATTTATATATTTTTTAAAAAACTTATAAAAATGGGTGTTTTTAAAGTATATTTAAGTTTTTTTTAAATTGTTTTTAATGTTTTTCAAATTATGAATGCAATAAAAGTGTCTGTGCTGGTGATGCCTGATAGATAGTTGAAACAGCTCTGTAAACAGGAAAGATTACAATCAAGTCAAGTAAACAATATTTAAAATATTCTATATATGTTTCAAAGTATTGAAAGAATGATATCTTATCATCATTTTTTAAATAATTTTTAGTGTCTTTACCATACATGCAAATGGATATTTAAGCACATGGATATTATTATTTTTTTAAATCACAATAATTAACCTTATTACACAAAACAAATTCAATATAATAATAATAATAATTGCAAGTACAATATAAAAAAGGCACTTATCACGCCAGCAATCCTCTTGTTGGTTATTCTGTTGAAATGTCTCAGACTTTTCTAGTTTGTCCATTAATGATTAATTAATGCATTTGTTGACTAAAGAGAATTGATAGTTTCATCACAGGTGGCATTTTCTTATCTACAGGACTGAGATCATGAACCAATTTTGATCACAGTGTAGGAATTTTGTTTGTGGATGAAATGTAATGTAGACAGCTAGAGTTAAGGTTCAGTAGAATGAAAAAGTTCATAATTCAGTACCATTAGATAAGTAGCTCATAATTTATGATGAGATTATACTAAGATTAACTAAGTTTTTAAATACCTTTCAAATTTTTGAAAAAAAGTAAATGACAACCAGATCTAAATCATGCAGTACATAGTACCTTTATCTTCTACTCTGGACCCTCAGGGGCTCATTATAGTGAGCATGGGCTTGGCAATCCTGATAATCATGGTTAAATCTAGACCTTTTTTTTTACATTTTACATTGTCTTGGGTTCAATTCTTCTCTTTCATCTATCTTATCAGGTCTCTCTTGACCAACGCTTGATTTTTTCTGATCCTGACACTATAGAGTATTCCACGGTAAGGGGTTTTTTATTCTATTTTCGTTTCTTTCTTTATTTTATGATGAACAAATGACAGAGAGGCTTTTCGCCTTTAAACAACAAGAAAATAATCTACTCTCTGGAAAATCTACGTCACATTTTAATATAAATATGAGGAATAATGTTTTGGATTTGAATTATCTTATTAGCTACACTGAATGCCCAATTGTACGATAACTAGAACACAGTTTCTCTAGAATAGACTTGACATCATTGAGACATCAGGTGAACTTTGAAAGAAATTATTATTCATGGGTTAGTGTCACTACATGTAAGGTCTTCACTTAATAATTCTGGTATAACTGTCAGAAGCCTGGGGCTTATCGCAAAGTGTTACGACAGGAGGAGTGATGTGATAGAGGAGTAACACTTCTCAAATAAACTTTGCTAGGTTCAAATGAGTTATTCAAAATCATCACAATTTTAATAAAAAATTGACTTCACCATCTCAGATTTTCATTAAAAATTACCAAATTTTATTAAATGTGTCACAACTCATAATAAAAAAACAGTTATGTAAAGTTTTCAAAAATTAGCCCAAAAAGCGAAAACTGAAAATTTCTGCATTGCTCTAGAAGCTCTCCTAGTTAAGGTAGAGGGGCTGGGAGAGGTGTCATTTAAAGCATTTTTCATACCATTTCCTATGACATACATCATCCCAATATGGGTTGAGGAAAAATATTTTGTTAGTCAAAATCAAAATTTTAATTTATAATTTATCAAAAAGTACATTTTCCTCACCTACAAAAAAGTACAAAATACCTAAAATAGCTAGTATAGTAATGTTGTAAATCACCTGGCAAAATACAAGTGTGGAATGATGATGGTTTAATATTAAAATAATTAAAGACCAAGGGTGGATTTTTCATTAAAGCTTTGTGTATTTAAAATATATGCCACACTCAATAATTTTACAACAAAAAATAAAAATGTTAGAACTTAATGTAAAAATATTTTCCAAAACAGTTAAAGATACATTTTTATTTATATATAATGGTATTAGTGCAATGTAAAAAGAAGCTGTATTATTATTGTAATGTATGTATAAAGTTCATGAGACCTGCAGAAACAAGTACATAAAAATGGATTTATACGTTGCAATAAAGTGGTTATCAAGGTATCTTGTACTAGATGGTCACGTATTAATTATTACTAGCCCAATACCCACTGGCGAATATTTGCTTCAAATTTTTGCCTCTACTCGGTACAATGAAGCACCAGTGGGAAAGGCTGGCTACATATTGGCCAATGTTCATTGGCAAATATTTGCTTCAAACATTCTCCAATGCATTATCTCAAATATTATACAGTAGGGATCCAGATTTGATCAATTCATGTTAAATCAGACTTGTAGGTCGTGGAAAATTTGGAAAGTTGTAGCGAGTAAATTGGATTTAATTAATTTAATTTCTTAATAAGAAAATAATTGAATTACTGATTTACTTTTAATATGTTACTCACCGCCAGCAATCTTTTTTTTTTTTTTTTGAAGTTTTTCCTTCAGTACATATATATTACCACTACACGTGTTTCGGACTTTTTTCGTCCATCGTCGGGTGGTCAAAACACAATTAAAAACATTTAACACAATTTGTAAAAACACATAACACAAACAACACACGCGCACAAATGAAATCCAACATGTCTCTGGGCTGACGCTGTACAATGTACTAGTATAAGATCCAAACCCACAAACAAAATATAAAATTAAAAGTGCAAACTGGGATCTTTTCAGGCGGAAACTGGACGAAGGTGAAATTTTGGATTCAGATGTACTAGTGAACAGAGTAAAATCAATTAAAGCTGCAACAGAAGCAAGCATACCCAAGATAAAAACCAGAAAAACACGTCCAATGAACATTTGGTGGACACACATACTCATCGAACTTAGAAGAGAAAGGCAAAAAGCCTGAAGGCAGTGGATGAAAAATAGGGTCACGAAAAGCAGAAGTACATACAATCGAGCGAGTGCAGTATGCAGAAGAGCTCTAACGCAGGAGAATCGCAACAACTGGAAGGAATTTGTCAGCTCTATAAACTCTAACACACCCTCTGGAGAAGGTTCAAAAGCATTGAAGGAAGACACAGTGCCAGGATTAACTACATTATGACTCCAGATAACCGAATCATAAAAGAAAACAAAGACATGGCAAGCAGTTTCAACTTATTATATGCAAAGAAGTCAGCCTTCGCAACATCTTATCCAAAAACCTTGACCAGAGAAGAACAGTACCTCTCATGCAACAGCGACACCTTGTGTCTACATAAAGATACAGCGGACTCGCCTTTGATGATGAATGAACTCTTGCAGGTAATATCTGAAATACAGAACTCTGCTCCAGGAGAAAATGATATATACACTCTATGCTCACTAACCTTAACCCAAGGCTCCTTAACCTGGTCTTGTCTCATTTCAACAGTGTTTGACGCACAGGAGAGATTCCTCAAAGCTGGAAGATAGTAACTATCATCCCCATCCTGAAGCTGAAAAAAGACCCAACACTACCAAACTCCTACAGACCAATATCACTAACATCATGCCTAGGCAAACTTATGGAGAGAATAATAAATAACAGGTTAGTTTGGAGATTGGAAAGCGAAGAAAAGTTACACTCAAATCAGTTTGGCTACAGACCAAAAAAGGGCACGGTGGATGCACTGCTACACTTCACTGAATCGATTTACAGTGGTTTTGCTAATAAGGCCATGACTGCTGCCGTAATGATTGACTTAGAGGCAGCCTTTGATAGAATTCCCCATTCTACAATAATTTTACATTGTCTGTTGCTAGGAATCTGAGGGAAAATGTTAGAGTTCCTGAAAATTTTTCTAACAAATAGAAAGATAAAAACTAAGGTAAACAACTCAGTTTCGGAAGAGATCAAAGTTGTCAGTGGTAATCCTTGGGGCTTTGTTCTGAGCGGCACTTTATTAATATAGCACTCAGTGATATGCTAGAAGGGATGCTTGCCTCGGCTGAAGGTTGTATTTTTGCCGATGATATTACCATATAGAGCACAGACAGAGACCCAAACAAAGCCACTCAAAATGTCCAGCTACTGTACATTACTGAACTTTAGTGTTTTTGTGTGCGTTTTCTTACTTGTGTACTATTAGGTAATACCAAGGACCACTTTCAAAGGTAAGCCTGTCTCCTGTCCATACAAAATCTAACCAATCTAATAGGCTATGTGCCCTATTAAATTCTAACCTAAAGTGTAGAGAGTCTCATACAAAATATTTATTAAGAGTGGTGGAAAGTCAGGAAGGAAAGGATTATCTTCAGATATGTTGATTGTAAAAAGAGTGATGATTGGAAACAGCTGATGTACATTGGAATTGAACATTACGAAATTCTGCTGGGATGTGGCAATGTAACATCATTGTGCTCCGATTACACAATATCATGATAGACTGAAGTATGTGCTTATGGTGGAACAACTAGTATCATGGAAGAGTAATATGCCTTTGCAGTTGGAGTTTAAGTGTAGTAAATATGAAGAATTGTTTGAGGCTCCCCTATTTATGATATCTTTAATAAGCTGTTAAGGTTAGTGCAGGAGGTTTTCTAAAGAAGTCATTTAATAAATTATTAAAGAATCTTGGATTTGAGAAGACAAGGGAAATTATTTGTATAAAGTTTACATAGAAGTTCTTGAAAACATATTGCAACATATAGACAAGAGACCTGCTTCATGGTCTAGCAAAGGAGAGTTGTCACTTAAAAGGACATTAACCTCAGAAGGTCCTTATTAGGAAATTCCACCTAAAGCAAGTTCAACTATTATTATTATTACTAATATATGTGATAAAATAAAGTAATTAAAAGATTTTAAACTCTACATATAAAGATTTACATACATGAACATTAAAATATATACACTGATGTCAAAGATTAACTTGATATTGCTTCATTGGTAACTTATGTCATGTTGTATAAAATTTATATTAAGTAAGATGGGGAAAATAAGAAAAAGTCAGGAACATGTTGTAGAGACAGAATAACAGATAAAAGGATTAATGACAATAACTGCAATTTTATAATCTGGACACGTGCAATTCTGGATAATCTAGTACATATTTATAAAATAGAAATAAAAATACTCACCATCTTTCTTATAAACTATTCCATGAATTATTCCTGGAGTATCTTCCTCAAGTTCTGCATATGCTTGTAAGAGGGCTTTTTGCTTCTCAGTTAAATGTTTGGGTATTCTTATTTTCAAATGAACATAATGATCACCACTGCCCAATGTGTTGACTTTTTTAATACCTTTATTACTTAATCTGATTCGTGTATGGGAGGATGTATTAGGTGCAATCTGAAAACAATAATAATAATAAGTCTATTTTTTTTTAAAGGGTGAAAACCATTTTGGTCATCATCTCCTTCACAATATTGATCGTAAGATGTTCCACATTAGAAAAGTACAATTAAAAGTAAAAATAACATAAAATTTGAAAAATGTTAACTAGACAAAAACTAGTTAACATTGGAAATAAAGAACAAAATAACACATTACAAGGTTGTAATGAGGCCTGCAACAAATCAACAACGATTACTTATTATATATATACAACTAATAACAATTAAGAGCTAACATTACAGGACTGTTAAAGAGCCCTGCAACAAGTTAACAAGGATAATATTTAAATAAGCAACATAATATTATAAGCCAAGCCATATCATAGGCCTTTCCCAAATCAAAAATCACTGCAAATAGTGTCTGATGTAAGAAAAATCCATTTTGTAAGGCAGACTGGAGAAACCAGCTGATGATCGACCCTGCCTAAAGCTACATTGTTCATTACAAACCACCCAGTTACTTTCGAGGTACCAAACAAGATGCCAATAATTATTACCTGTTGTCTCTACAAAGCATCTTGGTTCAGTTCTTTCTTTACCAGGTTTTAGAAGAGGAATTACTGTATCCTTAGCTCCTTGGGAAAACATTGCTCCTCAGATATAAGATTGTATATTTGAAGGAGAGTTAGCTTCCCTGAAGTTAGGAAGTGTTTATCAGAAAATAAACTATGTTGATAGGATCTGGAGCAGAATCCCGTCCGTACAACATAGCAGACTCTAATTCCTGTAAGGAAAATGGGGTATTCCTCCAATGGACCCCTACAATGAAAGGAATTGCTTCTTGAGACCTTTTATAAAAATGATGATAAGTTAGCAACGAATGTGCCTAAAAACTTAAGCAAAATCATAATTATTAATAGTAAAAACTGCATCTCACTGTTTAAGTCTCAAAATAAGGTAGTAGATGGAAGAGTATTACAAACAGAACGTAACTTTTTCCAGAACATTGATGTGGGTTTGGTTCTTAATATTGTGCCAATATACTGGGCCCAAGATTCCTTCCTACTCTGCATGAACACTCTGCGTGCTTTGGCTCATAGAATTTTAGATCTTTCAAGATGTTCACATGCAGGTCTTCGATTAAACTTCCTTATAGCTATACGACGTAAAAAGATTACATGACTACAATGATAGTTCTGTTTTAAATTCATCACCTAGTGGGTATAGATGGCCTCGTCGACATTTTCAGAATGCTGTTGTAAACAAATGTACTGCTTCATGAATAGCAATATTATTATAAATAGTAGGTGATACAACACCTTCAGCAAAATCTTCCCACTTTGTTTTGTGCAAAATCCACCTAGTAAGCCAATCATTACAACAAGAGAAGTCAGAGTATGTAAGCTCCACAGTAATGTGATCACTACTGTATGTGTCAGATAGAACAAACCACTCAAATTTAGTAGTAAGACATGGACTACAAAAATAACAAATCAACAGCTGTCCAACCATCTCTAGAAGCCGTTATATGAGTTGTTGAGCCATCATTGAGCAGAATAAAATATAAATTGGATCGAATCCTATGTTAGGATTTAGGATTATGCTAGATTTAAACTAGAGAGAGAAAAATATACTAAGTCCTTTCAATAGCAACCAGAATAAAAACAATCTAATGAACACTAAAAGTTACAAATCGCTTAGTTTGCAACCATCAACTGCGTAACGAATGACTGGTTCTACCAATTCGGTAGTTCTATGGTCTTATGATAAAAAAGTTAAACTATGCCGGTAGAACTAGGGTTCCCGTATGTGTTGGTAAAATTGGTAAGTTATTATTTAAGTCCCATTATTACTTATGTTTATAAAATATTTATCAAAGCTGGTTTCCTGGTGTGCTGATTCGTTTGGCAGGGTTAAAGAAGCTAAACCCTGCCAACTTCAGTTGGCAGTTACAGTAAGTTGTTAACAAAATTTAAATCATCTGTTTTTGAAAGATGTACATTAATATGTTCTTGAATTCAAATCTTATACAACACTGATATATTTATTTGAGTCAGAAAAGTATGTACGATATAGTAAAGAATCTAATAACATGAATAAATACTATTAATGAATGTTTCCTATATAAAAGTCAACACTTTTGCAGTAGAGAAATGGGCCTTTTCTGAAGTACTTGAGTAAATATCATGCATTTCAATGTTTTATGTGATATACGAGGGGCATTCAATAAGTAAAGAGACAAACCTTTCCAGGTTCAAAAACAATCACAGAGGAAATTTTATAACTATCAATATTATGAGTTGGCAACCCAGCCAACATTCTAATACAGCTGTTTTGTCATTGTTGAATGTTTGTTTATTTTTGCAATGTTTTGAAAATGGCACGTTCTCTTGAAGATTGCACTTTGGAAGAGCAAGGAGCTATTATTAGATTTTTGTTTTCTGAAGGAACAAAACCATCTCAAATTGTGTTCAAGAATGAAAAGACAACATAGGAAACGTTGTATAAACCGTGCAAAATTTTAAAAGTGGATAGTGTAATACTCAATTTTTGAATTTTGAACTGATACCAAAATATCAGCTGTTGCAAAAGGAATTTTTATGATTGGTTGAAAGATAGACGACATAAGTCAAGTTGAAGTATGTGAATAACATTTGAAATAAGGGAAAGAGAAATTAAAATAGATTTCCAAAAAATCTATTTGTCAAGTTGGTA
Organism: Aphrophora alni; assembly: GCA_963513935.1. Lineage (NCBI taxonomy): Eukaryota > Metazoa > Arthropoda > Insecta > Hemiptera > Aphrophoridae > Aphrophora > Aphrophora alni. The sequence continues at coordinate 125,270,437 of OY740769.1, read as the reverse complement.
ATGTTTAGTATTAAGATTGATTCAAAATTTATGTAGAATTGTGTTTAAATGAAATGTAAAACACCTGTTGCCATGCGGTTATGATTACAAGGCTAAAAATCACGTAATAGGTGTATGCTATATCCGGAAAATGCAAGTTGCTTAGTTCAGTTAGAAGGGGACATCTGAAAGGTATGGACGTGTTGTCCCATACAATGTAGAAACATGTGCTTTATAGTAAGAGACGTTTTTAAAGTGTTAAATAAACTACAATGGTATATTTTATTTGAATATACAATTTAGAGTCAGTTGTTATGCAGTTAGAAAGTGTATCGGAAAAAGACGGACTATATTTCGTTGTGAAACTATTGGTTTTTTGTGTATGAACATTGAAGTAAATGGTGAGAATTGAACTTTGTTTTTTTGTTGTATAGACAGTTTAAACGAGTTTTTCGTACTAAAAGACTGTGAATAATAAAACAGAAATTTTGCATATAGTGAAGACGACATGTGCGATAAAGAGGAATCGTGCAGTTAAACCGGAGATGATCGACTCTGATGCTACGAGGACAATGGCGACCTCTATCTTAAGGACGAGATCTTAACGATACCCGAGACGTCTACCCTAGGGATTGCTACAATGTGGTAACATGAACTACAGACAATATCATTTTTTTGTGTACAAGAGTACTAATGATGAAACTTTAATAATAAACAAAATATGTTAAAAATTTGTTAAAACAAGTAAATTTTCAATGTAAAAAAAGGTATTTTTAAGAAAATTTCTAATTTAATATAATCAATCATAATTTTAAATAAATGAGACAAAGGTACTCATGTAAAAAACTAATTAAACAAGTTGCAACTACTTAAAGTAGAGTCATTTATAAAAACTCTTTGTCTCTTCAAGACGAAATAATATTTTTATTTTACTTTTAACATGATTTAATTATAAATAATGATCTCATGTATATGTGTTAATGATATAATATGTTCTAATAAATAGCATGTTCAGTTTCAGAAAAATAAAAAAGGACTTCTCATTTACCAAATAACCACTGGAAAGTACACTTTCAAAAGAATCACGACCCTAAGAATTTTATTAACAAATAATAATTAGAGTTTAACTTTTCAAAATTGGTGAGTTAATACCACCTGGCGCCAATAAAGCTGAGCAATTTATTTCAATTTTCATTTTTTTTATTGGTTAGCAAGAGTAGTTTCTCCAGATTTTTATATATTTACAATAGATCGGTACAAACTTGGGCAAAAAAATGTGAGTAATGAGCAACGTTCAAGCCAACCGATTGGGGGTTTCAAATGCTTTGATGGAAAACCGAATGGAAACCCTTATTCAGGAAGACCGAAGAATTACAGTGGCTCAAATAGGTGAAACTTGTCATACAAGTGTAGGCACCATCCACTCAATCATTCATGACAGTTAAAATACCGCAAAACATGAGCATGTTGGGTTCCAAAACTGTTGACAGACAACCACAAAAATTTCAGGGTTCAAATCTGCCAGGAACTGAAAAGACGTTATCAGGAAGAAGGAGAAGCTTTTTTGGAAAGAATTGTCACTTGTGATGAAACTTGAATACATCACTTTGAGCCCGAATCCAAGCGCCAAAGCATGGAGTGGAAACATGCATCTTCTCCTGTAAGGAAAAAAATCAAAACCCAAAGAAAAGATGGAATAGTCATGCTTACCATTTTTTGGGACTTTAAAGGTCCAATTTTCTGTGACTACCTGGAAACTCAGCGCACTGTTAATGGAGAGTACTACAGGGAAGAACTGGAAACAAAAGTGAAGCCAGCAATTCTGAGTAAGAGATGGGGTTTGCAGAGTAAGGGAGTGCTTTTTCTCCAAGACAATGATCGCCCGCACAAAGCTTATGAAACACGGGAAACTATTGAAAGGTTGAACTGGGAAGTCCTACCCCACCCTCCATATAGTCCTGATTTGGCTCCATCAGATTTTTACTTGTATGGACCTATGAAAGAATTTTTGCAAGGTAAGAGATTTGAAAACAATGAAGATGTGAAGATAGCAATGCAAGTCTGGCTTCGACGCCAAAGTAAAGAATTTTTCGCTGAAGGTATAAAAAATCTGATACGATGATGGGAAAAGTGTATAAATGTAGGGGGAGATTATGTTGAAAAATAGAAAAGGTTTTACCTACATATAATAAAACACTTTAACACTGGTTGATGTTGGTAAGAACATAAATTGCTCTATGGTTCTCAACTTGGAATTTTATATAAACCTTAAGAATATAAGTTGTTCAAGACTGACCAAAGTCCTTCTCTCCTAATCTTTTTGTTTTAAAACAAGTACAAATCTGTGAAATTCAAAATCCAATAAGTTAACAAATTACTCTTTGAATTTAACATAAAATAACTTTTAAATTTGCATAATAGTTTTTTCGGTAGAACCAACTATTATAATAAGTAACACACTCAATGGAAGAATAATTACCAGAGAATTTTATAAAAATTGTGACACTAGAATTAAAAAAATATAAATATATATTCAATAAACATAATCAATGTTTTACTTCAGTGTTATTAAAAGGCAAATGTTGTCATACAACATGAAGAAAAATATATGATTTTATAACAAAAAAAAATGAAGTTTTAAAGAGTGAAATTTTATGTTATAATGTCAAACAACAACATGTACGAATCAAGATATTAATCAAGAAATCAGACAAAAATTTCATAATAAACTTGTACAATTTGCAATTATCTCCTGTTTTTAGTTGATTAAAAATAAAAATTTACTCTTTATATATATATATAAACATATCATACATAAAAGGATAAATTAAAAGAATAAAATTAACCTGAACTGTATGGTCCTCATATATTCCTTGTATTCTAATTGTACCACCCAAAACAGCTTGCGATAAAGAGATCTCAGCATCTGTATGAACATCTGATCCATCTCTACGGAAATTATCTGATTTCTCTACACGGAAAGTAATAAAGATTTCCTTGTTTCCAACTGGCATTCTGACAGTCTGTCCATCTTCGATACCTGTTATAAGTTAAATTTTAATTTAGCAATAACCTTCATTCTCTTATAAGGTAATTGTTTAATTTGTTTAAAGCTTATATTAATGATACATGCAGCAAAAACGTTTGTATTTAAATATAAATTTTCAAAAATTGATACTATATATTGACAAATACCTGGAGGGACAGGGACAGTAACTTTTTTCCGCTGAACAGTGCTGCCTTTCCCTTCACATTCCACACATGGAAATTTAATGAGCATTCTAGTTCCATGACAGTATCGGCATGTTGATCTCATTACAAATGGCCCTAAAATAAAATCAAATGGCTTAATTTTTACTTTCTTAAACATGTATAATAAAAACTAACAAACCTATACATGCAGTTATATGAGGGATATTTATGGGAGCACCACACAACTTACGGTGAGACTAACAAATTAAATTATAAGAACTTTGTACACTAATTTTACATTTAGTCTTTAACCCATGATTTGGCAGTGTTAATTTTCTTCGTTTTTTAAAAAATTAATAAAATATATTATTTCTATACAAAACCTAACTTATATCATTTTTCTCAGAAAGATGCATAGAATCCATCTATGCAATTAAACAAAAAATTTTTGAAACGGTTTTGGAGTAAGTATGTTACATGTCAAAAACGAAGTTACCAATTTTCAGGAAAAACCTGTATATTCCAAAATCAATAGCTTACTACCTATTTCTAAGATATACACAATTTTTGTGTATTATTTGTGAATATATTTAGGAAAAAAATATATAAATTTGTTACATTTTCAAAATGTAAAAAAATATTTTACGTAAAAACTGAATTTTCTCTTTATTTTTCAAAAAAAATAGTAAAATATATTTTATACAGAACTTCTATATATCATTATGTCCAGAAAGGTGCATAGAATGTAGATGTGTAGTGAAAAAAATGTTAGATGTATTACATTTGGAGTTTTTTGGTCAAATACCAAAAAATCGAAGAGTAACGGAGCAGAAACTTCACAAAAATGGTAATGAATAACATACTAATAGATTTATCGAAAATTTTTCAACCATTTCTTGACATTTGTAATATATTTGTGAATATATTTAGGGGGGGGGGAAAAAAAATAATCTGTTACATTTTCTAAATAAAAATGACGATTGAAGAATTGGTATCCAAAAAATGACGATCCAAAAATTGGTATTCTGATGCTTGAAGGTTAGGTTTACACCTTGATCATTTAGGCGTAATTAGTAACTTTCAAAAGCTATGCCTAAGACAAAATCATTAGATTTCACTAAAACAACATACTTTACAAAGAATAACACACATATACACTTGTAATAATAAAAAAAACAACTAAATATAAGAAAATTTGCATATAGGCTACAACTTACAATATTCTTTTAGGTTATCCAAATATAAACTGTTCACACACTAGAAAATCACTCAAAAACATAAACTTTAGATATAAAAACACATATTATATTGTAACTTGTATACAAAATTTATATACAATTTGTATAAACAAACTTTTCAAAATAACAAAAATCTAATCCCAAAACCAATATGCGCTATATCATTTGTTACAGTATTTACATCGCACCATTGCGTATGTTCCGAGATCAAAACAAAACCTTTTAACTAAGTATTGCCTATATCGAGTGGTACCAACTTATAGAATGAAATTTCCTCTACAACATAGTGTAAAGAACAAGTCGTTTTTCCAATGAATTTCGTAAAGTGCACCAAATGCCAAATGAATTTCGTGTCGTCAGGTTTGTTCTTTGGTCAAATAGATATATCTCTGGATCTGTTAGACGCAGAATAATTTGTAATCTAGGGTTAGAAAGAGAAACATGTGATCTATAGAACAGTGTTTTAGTTGACTTAAATGACAGATAAATAGAGTTGTAATCATATCGGGTAAAATGGCGTCGCGTTTTACGAAAAGGCACACGGTTCAAATCTTTGACGTTGCGTATTAAAAATACGTGAACTTCAGCAATTTTTGGAATATTATTTATAACGTTTTGTGGTATTTTTTTTTTTTTGCATGATTATGCATCTACGGAACATTACTTTTCCAACGGTATTTTATTTATTGTGATAGGACAATTCTAAGTGGGCGTAATGTTGAATTGCAAAATACGTGTTTTAGATTTGGTGAACTAAGCCATGCATGAAAGATCGACCCACTAGCGGGTCTGGCAACCGTTGGTGGGTTAAAGTATATCTTTGATAAATTATAAATTAACCAACTGAAAACTACAGAGTTTTCTTTATCCCAGACATATAAAAGTAAGAGTCCTATTATTTAGGTAAAAAATCTAAAAGCAGTGTAGAAATCAAATTTCAAATCTTTTATTGCTTCCATAATATATTGCTCCTAAAGCTACACAGAAATTGTTAGAAAAGTTATTAACAATAACAAAACTCACTAAAGATAAGTATAATTTCAACAAAAATCAAGAGACAACTAATTAGACAAGACAAGATGTGAGTAACAAATCTAAACTACAATACTATTAATGTACAAATGCTATTAATAAAATACAATAAAAATTATCTTAATCAGTATTAAAATGACTAATACTGTCATTCTTCTTCTTAAGTATTCTTCTTAAGGAATTACTACTATTGTTTCTAAACTGTTTAGTTTGTTTTCTAATGTGATTTTCTTTGATGAAATTATGACTAATTTTGTTTTGTAGAAGGGGTGAATATATGAAGAGGTTTAAATCTATTGCTTTTTATATACATGATTGTTTCAAAAATAATATATGCCAAGTAAAGTCATAATTGATAATCTTATTAAATTATCGTTCCACACATTATTTCTTTTTAATAAGTGGTTCTTCATTTTTATAACTTTTGATAAAAATTTTGATTTGGAAGTAGCACGATGTTAGGATAAAAGAATATTAAAACTTTAAAAAAGTTATTTAATTCATTTATAATTAATAATAGTAAATGTTAGGCCTACTAGAACAAACTCCTTATTTGTAAATTAAAAAATAAATAAAATAAACATTAAAAATATAGAATATTTTATGAAAATACAAGACATATGTTGGAAATACAGGGTGTTTATAAAAGAACTCCTTGATTTAAAGTTTTATTAGTACACAGTAAAGTTAAATTAATAGTTATTAAACCTATATATTATTATAGAGAATGTTCTCAAGTTTTTTTTTCATACCTAATAAAGTTCTATATGAGCACCATTTGTTGCCCTGGCCATGTCTAAACGATATTCAGTTTCTTTCCAGGTATTCAGCAGCATATCAAGCGTGACGGATGCTACAGCTTCAACAATCCTCTCCCTCAGATGAGCAATGTCACGGATCTTCTCGGAATACACAATGTTTTTTACATGTCCCCAAAGGAAAAAATCTAGTGGAGTCAGATCTGGGCTCCTTGGTGGCCATGCAAGTGGCCCACATCTACCAATCCACTTATTAGGAAAACGCAAGTTCAACTCATCACAGACACGGTTGCTGTAGTGAGGTGGTGTGCCATCTTGCTGGAAGAAAATTGGTCCCTTTTCTTGTTCAATATCATCGATTTGTGGGAAAACGTATAGTTCTAACATATCACAATAAATATTCCCATTAATTGTCTTCTCTGCGAAGATGAAAGGTCCGACGATACGATCATGCATCAATCCACACCAAACATTGACTTTGGGCGTGTCTCGCTGATGTTCTATGAATTCATGCGGTGGCTCTGACCCCCAAATCCTACAATTGTGTCGATTGACAAACCCACTTACGTGAAATGTCGCCTCATCAGAAAACATAACATTTTCCAGGAAGTTCTCATTTTCTTCAATGCTGTCCAAAATGAAGACTGCGAAATCGACTCTTTTCACTTTGTCAGTGATCTTGATTTCATGCAGAAGTTGAATCTTATACGCACGTAATTTAAGCCTCTTTCGCACCACTTTATACACAGTAGACTTAGGTATTCCCAACTCCAAACTTCGTCTTGCCAATGACTTTTTAGGGCTACGAGTACAAGACGTACGGATTCGTTCCACATTCTGTTCAGAGACTGAAGGCCTACCCGGTGACTTCCCTTTTAAGACACTACCTGTTTCCCGAAACTGATTATACCAATTGAGAATAGTTTTGTTAGTAGGTGCAACACCGCCATATTCACGTCTATAATTACGCTGAACTGTGATCACTGAACTTGATTGAATAAACCAAATCACACATTGAGCTTTTTCCTGTGGCGTAGCCATGACTGTTGAATAGTGACTGGCCGGCGCTCTACCCCCACCACGCTCGCTCCAAGGTCATGCACGGGTGCCAACTGCGATCGGATATTAGCCAAAAAATCTTGACAATATACTGAACTCAAGTTCGAAAACCGAAAGTTTATTGCTGCTTTCGTTTTTTAATTAAGATTTTTTTAAATCAAGGAGTTCTTTTATAAACACCCTGTATAAAATGCAATAAATCTAGGAACATTCCAACATTCCATCACATCAAATTTAAAGCCTGTGTTAAAGTGGTCATAAGCATTTTAAAAAGTAAAAAACTAAAAAATTTACTTTTAACAAAACTATAGCGAACAGAATTCAAATCACATCTTTTATCTCTATATGGCTTTCTTGAAACATAGTCCTCAAACAAGCTTCATATCAATATCTTAAAGTCTATAGTAATGATTTCCATCCTAGTGAGATGTACAGACCAGAACCAATGTTTAATTCAGTCTCTGAGAAAATTGTGATTCTGAAATATTATACGAGTAAAATGTGAAGTTATCGGGTCTTATTTTAAAAATTCAATATAAAACAAAAATAAACATAAATTGCATTTGTGTGTATTTTGGATGGATGTGTGAATGTTTGTACTTATGGGATAACATAATATGAATAGTTTATTTATTTAAATTAGATAAGACTTTAACATTTATTAGGCAATGGTCAATACTTTGGATTGGGATTTTCTTTATAAATCTTTTTACAACTATTTTTTCTTAGTTTCGATAAATTTATTCTGAGATAAAAAAAGAAAGAAAATAATAATAACCTACAAGGAAAAGCAAAAACATTTTGAGTATTAACCCTGAATCTGCCAGATGTTAAAGGTTTTGTAAAAGTTTTGTTTTCTTAAAAAATTAATAAAAAATATTATTTTCATACAAAACCTAACTTATAAGACATCATTTTTCTCAGAAAGATGCATAGAATTCATCTATGTAATATTTTTTTTTTTTTTGAAACAGTATTGGAGTTAGTATGTTAGGTAACATTTTTTCAGAAAAACCTGTATCATCCAAAATCAATAGCTTACCACCTTTTTCTAAGATATACAAAAGTTTTGTGTAATATTTGTGAATATATTCGGGTAAAAAAAAAAAAAAAAAAAAAAATTGTTACATTTTCAAAAATACAGAAATTGCTTTACAAAAAAGTGAATTTGTTGAATTTATTTTCGAAAATTCACAAAAAATTGTAATATTTATGGAAAACCAACTTCTATATATCATTATATTCAGAAAGGTTCATAGAATTTTGTAGTGTAATGAAAAAAAGTTTGAAAAATAATTTTGGAGTCAGTATAGCAAAGAACAAAAAAACACACACAAATCGTCAGTAAGCCAGGACGGACGGGCTTTGTATTTGTACACTCTTCTTTCCCATTGCCTATGCAAAATAATTTTAACTGTCGATACAAAGTCAGATACCAAAACACGATGTGTGACTGGTATCTGACTTATAGCTTCCTTTGCCGCTTCATCAGCTTTAGCGTTTCCTGAAATTTCGCAATTCCCAGGTATCTAGCAAAATGTTACTCCAACATCCCATAGCTGAAGTCTGTGTATGGAACACAGAATATCTTCAACCAAGGGATTCTCAGAACACATATCCTGGACAGCCTGTAAAGCACTTTTGGAATCAGAACACAAAAGATAGTGGCCGAAACCAGATGGAACGGCAATCAGGCCTTTCAAAAATGCAGAGTTTAGCATAAAATACACTATAAGTTGAGGGTAATCCGACCGAATGAGTAATATGCCCAAACGACTTTACTGTCCAGTTTAGAACCATCTGTGAAAATAATAAGGAGAGTTGTGCTTGATGAACCTGGACAGAGAAATATTAAAATTTGGCATTTGTATGAGACACGGAGGAATAAAACATGGAGCATACTCATTCATTGGAGGAAGTACAAGTTCCAAATTGTCAAGGATTCTAATTATTGTTCTAATACCAAATGGGACAGTGTAATTTTGATGACATTTATATCATTCTGCCAAGGGATTTTTAAATACTATGTCGTAAGCTGGATGACACAGTTTGGAGTGCAGACTATATATATGTTATTTGTAGTTGCTGTCTTCGTCAAGTAAGAGATGGTTCACCAATCTCAGCATATAAGCTAGAAACTGGGCTCGAACAAAATGCTCCAGCAACAATACGCAGTGTACAGTTATGTATTGAATCAAGCTTCTTAATAGTTGATGGTTTTACGAATGAGTACACTATGGAGCTATAATCAATTGGAAACCGAACCAAAATCAACTGTTGTCTGCGACCGAACAACAGCGCGAAAAAACGTAGCATACAAGTCCTATCAACTCCCCACCGAGAACTGTTGAGAACACATAATATGTCAAGTATTTTATTGCACCGTATTTCAGATCAGATAGATTTGGAATCCAAGAAAATCTATGATCAAATAATAGGTCTATAACCTCTTCGCCAAGCTATATCATAAGCCTTGTCCAGGTCCAAAAACACTGCAACAAGATTCCGACACAAGAAAAAGGCATTTTGTATGGCAGACTCTAAAGAAACAAGCTGATCGTTATATGAAGCCACATTGTTCATTACAAATCAGCCAGTTACTCTCGAGGTAGCAAACAAGGCGTCGATTAACCATTCTCTATATTAGCTAGCAGAACACACTAGTGAGAGAAATGAGACGGTAACTTCCTGGCTCAGGTTTTTCTTTATCTGGATTTAGAAGAGGTATAGCCTCTAACCAAGCATTGGGAAATATTGCTCCTCCAATATACGATTGTATATTTTAAGGAGAGTCAGCCTCCCCGAAGTTGGGAAGTGTTTGATCATAGAATATACTATGCTGTTCGGGTCTGGAACGGAAACATAGCAGACTCTAATTCCTGTAAGAAAAATGGGGTATTTAATGACGAATCTTCCGACAGACCTACTGTGAATGGTAGTGCTTCTTGAGATATTTTATACAATACTAAAATATCACTGTAAGCAGTATTTGAAGAAAAGTTAGCGAATAATGAGCCCAAAATATTAGTAATTTCATGGTTATTTGTAGTCAAAGCTCCACCCTGCTTAAGCCCCAATAAGGGATCAGAGGGAGGAGAACCACGAACAGAACGTAATTTCTACCAAACCGTTGACGTGGGTGTGGTTCTTGATAATGGGCCAACGTACTAGGCTCATGATTCCTACCTACTCTGCCTAAACACTCGACGTGCTTTGGCTCGTAGAATTTTATACCTTTCAAAATTTTCACAAGTAGGTCTGTAATTGAACTTCCTTAGCACTTTACGATGTAAACAGAGAGCGTCACTACATTCGTCGTTAAACCATGGAACTGGTGGACGTAGTAGTCTCGTCAATGTTTTTGGAACATTGTTGTCCACTGCTGTAAGGAGTACTTCTGTTAAAGACTGTACTACTTCATTGATAGCAACGTTATTATTATAAATAGGTGATACAAATTCATTTAGGAAACTTTCCGATTTTGCTTTGCGCAAAATCCATCTCGGAAGACGATCATTACAATGCGAGAAGTCAGAAAATGTAAGCTTCACAGGAGCGTGATCACTGCTGTAAGTGTCAGAATAAATGGACCACTCAAATTTAATGGTGAGACTAGGGCTATAAAATGACAAGTCAACAGTTGTAGAAGTCAACAAATGAGTTGGTGACCCATCCATCATTGAGCAGAATCAAATCCAAATTGGATCGAATCTTGACAATGTGGTTCTACTTGATCCCCAAGTACAGTGGTGAGCATTAAAATCACCCACCAAAAGAAATGGTGCAGGCAACCGTTTGATCAGGTCAACCAGCTCCATTTTTTCAAACCTGTAATTAGATGGCACAACAACCGGAATCTCAGTTGTAGAAGGATTGATAGACGCCTAAGGTAATTTTGGGAGGGGTTTCGATGATTCCGCTTGAAATTTATTTTGGTTTTGTATAGCCAGTGGTGTGCTGGGATTGCCTCGAGTATTATTGTCGTGAACTTTATAAAAAGACAAAGGTTTAGGAAGAACAGATATTGACTATGATTTTAGCTTAATTAGTTGTCCAGTTATCGAATGGAGTTTGTGATTCTTAAGTGGTGAAGGCGCGGATATCACTATCGATGCGATGGGTTTTGTTGATTTAGTAAGGACAACATGAGAAGAAGACGGCAAGTTAACAGAAGTAACGCTTGGGACTGTTATTGTTTTATTTGTTCTGCAAGGATACGTACCATCTCACCTAGCTCCTTACACAATGAACATGAATTCAGAGCTGAAGATGATGTCGCATTTGCGTACGATTTTCTAGCGGTAGAAGGTAAAGCAGTTCTTTACCTGTATACTTTCCTAGCTTCTGTAAAGGATAGTTTTTCTTTTGCCATAATTTCAAATATTACCTTTTCGATTTTATATTTTGGGCACTTTGGTGAACGTGAGGGATGGTTGACGTCACAATTTGAACACTATGCAACAATATTACACCCTTCACTTTTGTGGCCTTTTATGGCACACTGTCCACAAACTTCCTCCTTTGAGCAAGTGCTGCTAACATGTCCAAATTCTTGGCATCGGAAACAACGCCTTGGAATGTATGGTCTAAACAGTTAAACTGTAGAGATCCATCAAACAATCGATCAGGAAGACTTGGCGTATCAAAAGTTAAGACTTGGCGTTTCAAGTAAATTGAAAGGGTTAGTTTCCTCTTACCATTTTCGGTTCGATAAATACAATCAACATTAGTCACATGTTGTTCGGCAAGCTCTTTCAATATTTCCTCCGTGCTCTCATTCAAGAGCTTTATGACAAGAAACAAAGCATCTAGTAGAATTTAAACTCTTCTGAGGTTCAACACACACGTTAACGGCATCGAAAAAGAACTTCATTTTTAATAAACAGAGACAGTTTGTACTAATAAAGTCCCATTTTACAGTTTCCTAATGGAATGTACAACTCCTGCAGCAACAATTATGGCTTTATTAATCACGAAGGGAGAAATCTTAAACAGATCTGACCCCTCAGTAATGTGACCGACAATAAAGAACCTGGGAGCAGGTCCCTGGATCCTTACGTCCAAATTAACTTTTTTGTTTGCAATATCAACAGACTCTTTGGACGATGCCGATAGTTGTCTTTTCTCACTACCCGGGTTGACGTTAGAAGTAATAGAGGCCATGCATTTGTTAACCAGCTCATCGTGTTAGGCGGTTGCAGATGAGACTCTGGGAACTCTGGGAACAGGCACACCCTTGAATCACTTTCGATCATTTCCTAACCCCAGAACTCTGGGCCCCAGAGTATCCTCTTCAACTAAACTGGATGGGAATCAGTCCAGACCCGCAACTAGTAAGGAAGGACTCGACACCTCCCCCCAACACGAAAACATTCTGACCAAGGACCAAAGTGGCTGGCTACTGAACAGAAAACGCGTATATGTCATCGGCAGAGCAAGCTCACATCAGCTTAACAGATTCAAAGGTTGTCACGCTTTGGTCTGATAAACACTCCCAGACGTGCTACAGACGGTAAAAAAAATCTCAGAGCAAGCTCACATCAGCTTAACAGATTCAAAGGTTGTCACGCTTTGGTCTGATAAACACTCCCAGACGTGCTACAGACGGTAAAAAAAATCTAATCCCTATATATATAAATATAGGGTGTTTATGTATCCGCGTGAATTGTGTAGTATAACAAACAGCCTCTACGAATTGTAAAATATGTATGAGTATTGTATATGTGTGTGTATATTCGAAGATGTTTTGATGTACGTGTGTATATTCGAAGAAGATATACAGGTTTTAATGTACCACCCCTGTATAGCTCGGGTTCTACAAAGGATGTTAAACCTCTCTCAATAGGTGCAGATAATCTGCACCTCCTGCGTTAAGGCTTAAGTAAAGGTGAAGATAAAAAAATGTATATAGGTGAAATGGGTGTATGTTTATATGGATGATAGTCTATGTGGTGTGAATGTTTGACTGAAGACCACGAGGGATGCCGACCCCCTCTTATTTAGCGCAGCTTGTCTGCAACCCAGCTCCCCTGCGCGGAGTCTTTGGTTAATATAACAAGGACAATATTATTGTTGTTATATAAAGTATAACACCAAATTTATAAGTATTAAGTATTAATTTGGAAAAATAATACTGAATAGAAATTTGAAATATTTTATGGTATTATCAATTACCAGATTGCATATTTTAAGAGCAAATTAATCATTAATTTATATGTAAATCTAAAGCAAAGTATGAATGTTTTAAAAATTAATTGAATCAACGGAGGAAATGAAATTGGATTATAAATTAAATAAAATCAAAGAGACTAAGAACATTTTGGACAGACGAAAATTGGAAGGTGTCCTTGTTTTTCTAAAAGAGAGCATATATTAATAAGAATGTTATCAAAAGGATTAAAAAATGAGAAGGTTGTGTAGATAAAATTATCATTGTAAGAACTAATAAATGATATTGAAAACAAAGAACTTTTAAATTAAAATAGTTAATATGGTAACAAATCGTATTAAGACAATATTCATGCTATAGATAGGATAGGTAATAGATTAAATAAATCATCCATTTTACTAACTGATAGTAAATTAACCAATTAGAGTAAAATAAAGTTTTGTTTATAATTTCTTAATTGTTTATTTTAAATAAATATTAAAATAAATATTCACCAGTAGTGATAGTTTCCATCCCTGTCCCATTACAATAAGTACATCGGATTGCTTTCGTGCCAGGCTCAGATCTTGAACCTCTACATTTAGGACATGTGTCAACCACATTCACATTGATGTCTTTATCAATACCACGGGCAGCTTGTTGGAAAGTTAATTTCATATTTATCTGTAAAAACAGCAAATGTAAATTAAGTTTTTAAAAATATAAATGGATATAATGTTTTATATAAACCACCTATCAAATTATGACAGTGTTCATAAGTTCTGACAATGAAAACATATTTAAAATCAAATGTGATAGGATCTTAAGAAATGGTATAAACTTAGATTTAAAGTTATTTTCAGAAGGTCTGCCATACCGATGTTGCAGAATATGGCTGATGTAATTGAATCTTGAGGAACTAGTTTTCACTGAAAACAAACAGGAATAGTTTTGACAATAATGATAATATTAATTACTGAAGCTTAATTATCATGCGGTAAAGCAAAGCTGATAGTAGAACATGTATCTTGTTGTTTACTATGAACTACCACTGTTCAGATTACTTCAAGGGCCCTTGCCATACTCTCGTACTTATTATAATACAAACATACCTATTTATTTTATTATGCCTACTTATTTGTATGGCAGTTGCAGTATCATATTTTGAAGAGGTTCTTCCTAATTGTATTTATTTATATTGATGACACCACGTATACTCCTTCCCATGAAGACATTCATCAACTACCGCCGAGGAAGCTAGACGTGAGCCGCTCGACACGCTATAAGATATTTAATTTAAATATTGAAAAGTAGGTCCTTTTTTTGGGTACAGTTAGTGGAATAGTTATTCTCTCTACCTTTCCTTTAGCAGATAGTTATTATGTTAGAATGGTGAACAGACACGAATCCATAAGTAACAATTATTCAACTAATAATTACAGTAAACACTCTCGGATCCGGATCTCTGATATCCGGAAACTCCGATATCCGGCCGTCGCATGCCATCGTATAAAAAATAATAAAAATACAATTTTCTATACAAAAATAATATTTTCGGGCCGATTAGTAGTGAACGATGTTTTTGAGCTGGGCACTGGGCAGTAGCTCTTTCTGATTCCAAGAATGTCGAAGAAAGCGGTAGGGGTGTGCGTAAACAAATCATGACTCATTGCGAAGCTTTTCAAGCACTTGAACAGCTGATAGACTACATGGAAGAACAAGAAGAATCCTCACCGGCCGATCTCCTTCTTTTTCGTAGATATTACATCTAAGAAGCGTGTTCAACGAGCCAAGCAAGCTACCATTACATCTTTTTTTAAATAAAAACTGACGTGAGTACAAATTGCTGTACTGTAATGAAAACTAACATTTATCGTACGTTCATCAAAATTTCACGTGTACAATCCTGTACGTATTTATTGCACTGTTTTTATTTTCTAATCTTCATTTTTCGTTTGATATTTTTAGTTACCACTGTAGACCTAATTAATTGTTGTTTGTGTACTTTATGCTGAGCCTCAATTCAGCTTAAAATAAATAGAATTTTAAACATAGCTATTGTAATATTTATTTAATTAACCTACGTTTTGTTGTTTTTGGTACTTTTGTTACCGGTTACCGTACCGGCAAACTACAGCAAATTACATAATAGTACAGTTAAAACGTAGCGTCTATATATTACAGTAATTTGAAAAACCATAGTTAATTTTTAGAATACTGTGGTAAAGCTACAATTTAACGTAAACGCAACGTGTTTTAGCGCTAAAAATGTAAATTTGCTACGTTTTGTTTACGTTTAAAACCACTTTAACTATATAAAAATAGCCACTCCGAGATCCGGATCGGCCGGCGCCACATTAATCCGGATTAGAGAGTTTTTACTGTGTAAGCTATTACATTTAACTCCACAAACTACAGACTAAACAACCATTATCTATATATAATACGCATCCCCAGGCTATCAAACTGCTTTATTTTAAACATAAGAGTTATATTAATTTATTGATTTTAACGCTTATACATTATTTTACCAAGCTGGTATTATTGATTAAATAATTATTTCAAGTGAAAAATATACGACCTAGACTGGGAATCGAACCCAGGACCTTTGGCTTTATGTGCCAATGCTCTACAAACTGAGCTATCTTTAATTAATATAATTAAATACATACATAAAGTCTGCAAGCCAAGTACACAGATTAGTTTCAATGTTGTTTGTAACGAAGGTAATTTATCTGTCATAACTCAAAAATTGTAACAAAAACAAATTTAAGTGAGAAGTGTATGCCCTGTGCTGGGAAGTGATCAAGGATAGCTCAGTTGGTAGAGCGTTGGCGCGGAAAGCCAAAGGTCCTGGGTTCGATTCCCGGTCTAGGTCGTATATTTTTCACTTGAAATAATTATTTAATCAATAATAAGAATTATGTTTTTAATTTATTTCATGAAGGTTTATCAACATGATGCCTTGGCAATTCCATATTTTCATAAACAGTTTTTCTTAAATAATATCTCTTACACAGATATATCTTAGATACTGAAGGTAATTTATACCGAAAGATTTAGCGATATGGGATAATAAGGAAGATCTTAGTTAGTTTTTGTAACAACTTCTACAGCAAATGTCACTTTCATTATAGTTTTAAAAGTATATTACATGCAAAATAATTAATTGCAAAATATATCCCAGTTAACTCTTCCTGAAGAAAAAAATCCTTGTGATGATATTTTTGTGATTGATTAGTCTATATGAAAATTATTAATGTACCAAATTACTTTAAATTCTGAAATTGTGCGGTAAAACGTTGATCTGACATGGAACGGGCGTTGTTTTAAATACTGTTTTCTCACTTGTTGATCACAGATTTGTTGTAGCTTTTGCATAATTACGCAGACCTTTTTTTTTTTTTTCTTAACTACTCACCAACAATTTTTTAAACATAAGTGTGTATGTAAGTTTCATAAATGAACCTCTTATATAGAATACATGTTTTTATGATTCTTTTCATTTTAAATGTAAATTTAAAAAAATAAATTTTAAAAAATTCATTTTAAATCTAAACTTAAATCTAAAAATAATTCATTGTAAAAAAAAAACTAAAAATGTAACTTCGAACAAGATATAATTTGATCTAAAAGAAGATCTTTTAATGATTAAGTCATCATCCTCAGTTGCACACAACTCACAAGAAATATAACTATCATACAAAATCTTATGTTGCTGTTGTAATAGTTTGAAAACAATTGACTAGTAAACAGGGCTAGGTTAAGAAATTCAATATGCTTATATAAATAGAGAATTAATAGTTATACAATTTACACTATTGACCGAAAGTACTTGGTAGAACTCAATTTTAATGAAAAAACAAACACAATATTTAGTAAATTCTACAATTTTATTGAGTCTTGCCGACCAAGGTTTCGCCAGCAACGGCATTTACAAGGCAGCTTAACAAAGACTAAGGAAGATAAATGAAACCTGACATATAATAATACAAAAAGAAGAACAGTTACATAGCTAAAGGGGGGGCGTAGAAAGGAAACATGTGGTCATAAGGAAGACAATGGTTTTAACAAAGGTGAGTTTAACAAAAATTCAGGTGAGTTTGACATCAAATGAGTTTTTAAATTATTAGAATTTTTGTCAAACTCACCTTTGTTAAAACCATTGTCTTTCTTATGACCACATGTTTCCTTTCTACTCCCCCCCCCCCTTTAGCCAAGTAACTGTTCTTGTTTTTGTATTATTATATGTCATGTTTCAATATCTTCCTTAGTCTTTGTTAAGCTGCCTTGTAAATGCCGTTGCTGGCGAAACCATGGTCGGCAAGACTCAATAAAATTGTAGAATTTACTAAATATTGTGTTTGTTTTTTCATTTAATTAATAGTTAATATAAATAATACTTAAAAGTACATAAATACAATTAAAAATAATGTTAAATACACATCACCAGTATACTAAAATTTCACTTAAAGACTTGTAAACACAAATTTACAAATTTATATATGAAATATCAACTGAAAATGTAAAAACACACTTAGTCTAGAAAATTGTAAATAAACCTGATATCAGAATCCAAAATTATCATAATTGTGGGCATAAAGTGAAAATTTATAATGAGTACATGATTAATTGAATAAAGTATAAACTCAAATTAAAATGAAATAATAATAATAAAATGAAACTAAATAAACAATGTAAGAAATGGAAACTAGGAAGTTTTTTGTACCAATGTTTAAAATGAAAGAGAGAACTAGAGAGGGAACAGCTGGGAGTTGAAAGAGCTTGGATATAGAATTAACATTTTTTAAATGTAATTTAAGGTGAATAATTAAACAAAATAATATAATAAAGTTATAACTAAATAAATATGTTTAGTTTTCAATTTAAAATGTGTAATAGTGATAAATATGAAGAAATCACAGAGAAATTTGAAAATACTGTGTTCTGATTGAACTAAAAGACAAAAGGTGCAATTGTGGTTACCGTATTATACACTGTGATAGGTACGGAATGTTACAAAAATCCAAGCAATACCAAACTTTTGAATGACATGGAACTCTTAAGATGATCGACGAGACAGAATGAAGTTAAATCTGTGATTTAAAAAAAAAGAGTTTTTTTTATGTGTGTTAAAATAAATAATGTGAAGGTAGCAAAAGTTATAAAGAAGAGTCAATAGTTAAATGTCATCAAAGATCAAGCAAAACAGTAAGAACTTCCACTATTGAAAAGTGTTAAAGTCAAGGTGACAAAATTTATTTTAAAAAAGTCAATAGTTAAATTTCATCAAAATCAAGCAGAACAGAAAGACCTTCCACTATTGAAACATGTTAAAGTCAATGTAACAAAATTTTATCTTATATAATTAAAGCCAAGAAGTATAAAATTTTCAAATAACAAACTAATTTATTACCAAATAGTAAAAGGACATTGTGAAAATAATTAATTTTAGTTGAACATTAATTAAATCAATATAAATAATAAGAAATTTTTACAGAAACTTTTAGCATAAGATATTGAAGTTAATTATTTCTTGTTTAGTTATAAGTATTTGAAAGTAAAGATATATATATAAATTAGCAAATGCCAACAAATCAGAATAACCCCAGATTAAAAGTCATAAATAAATAGTAAAATTAAAAATTTTAATGAAAATAAATAAAAGAACTTTAAATTTAATGAGAATAAATAATATTGTATTGTAAATGTTTGTATATTGCTTTGTGTATCTGATTTGATTTTCAGATGAAGGTTTCTAAAAGTGAGCATTAAATAAATTATAATATATAAATATCTTTATACTGCAATAATAAAATAATGCATTATGTCTTACTTCCTCTGCAGCACCAAATCCAAAAGTGGATTCAGCAAAATCTTGGCTTTGGAAATTCCCTGTAAATCCCCCTTCACCAAAGATTTTCCTAAATAACTCTTCAGGGTCTATTGAAGAACGAAATTGCCATGACTGGTTTGCATAACCTCCTGGATTTTGCCCCATACCATGATGACTACCACCCATGCCCATTTGTTCTGATGTAGTTCCCCAGGCATCATATTCTTTCCTCTTGGTGTCATCACTCAATACCTGAAACAAAATGATAACAGATATGTTAGGTATTTACCTGCATGTTGTGAAATTGTTTATTGAGAAGTAGATTCTCAATTACTACAATTAATTATTACGATAATAGGCACAGTAAGAATGAATAATTCTTGTAATTAAATGCAGAAATGAAGGAAATCTAATTGAAATACCACTACAACATGATAAAACATATTCCAAAAATATGTTTTTAACAAAAAAAGACCGACTTCAAAAAAAGAACAAAAATAAAAAAATAAAGAAAAAATATATTCAACATTAATGTGTAATAAATTTTTTTAAATAAATTAACATTAATGTGTTATATTTAAAAAAAAATATAACATGTAACTAAAAAGTATTAAATAATAATGTGTTATAATAGTAATTCCGACTTCGTAATAATTATATTCGTGAAATGTACACTGATATTTACAGAAACTAAAACGAGTGTTTATATCTTTTTTTTCTTCTTTTTTTTTTGAAGTCGACGCCATGATTGTTCAAGCGATGAGCTATTATACCGAATACTCTATGACACGATTCTTTGAAATTTTGTCTGTTTTCTCTTACTACTATACTTGCGAAAATACAGTTTGGTATTTTTCTTGTGAGTGCACGATATATTTAAGGTATAAAGGCTAAATAGCGAGTAGTCCTATTTTTTGACACTAGAAAAGTTCAAACGGTCAATTATGAAAAAAGGTACCTCAAAGGTGTACTCATTAAATTGAATGCAACGAGAAGAAGGGGGGTTTGTCATTAACTTTTGTTTCTTCAGCAATTAGATCGTTGAATCGATCGTGGCGTCGACTTCAAAAAAAAAAACAAGATATAAACACTCGTTTTAGTTTCTGTAAATATCAGTGTACATTTCACGAATATAATTATTACGAAGTCGGAATTACTATTATAACACATTATTATTTAATACTTTTTAGTTACATGTTATATATTTTTTTTAAATATAACACATTAATGTTAATTTATTTTAAAAAATATATTACACATTAAAGTTGAATATATTTTTTCTTTATTTTTTTATTTTTCTTCTTTTTTTGAAGTCGGTCTTTTTTTGTTAAAAAAAATATTTATTTTGTCACTTTTAGTGCTTTTATTAAGTAGCTTTCAATTTATTTTGAAATAATATTTTTGTTC
Organism: Aphrophora alni; assembly: GCA_963513935.1. Lineage (NCBI taxonomy): Eukaryota > Metazoa > Arthropoda > Insecta > Hemiptera > Aphrophoridae > Aphrophora > Aphrophora alni. The sequence goes on along the minus strand of OY740769.1, from coordinate 125,249,788 downwards.
GACATTATGACTGAAAATGAGACACAGAAATTTTTTAATCAATTCTTGTCGAGCTCATGCTTGTATGATATTCGATGTTCTTTCCTGTTCAAGTCCTGTTTAAACGTGCACGCTAGTTTAAACAGCGTGCATACAGTTCCCCACAAGTTTATGTGCCCACTCTTTTTTCTTCAGTTAGAATTTGAACTCCGACAAAACAAAACAGTTGTAACTGTCGAAAAGTGAACATCAGTTTTACGTGGCTACTGGAATTGTGAAGTGTGCGATTACATATTGCGGTTATACTCGCGTTTTTGACAATCAAGCAGTGTAGCAAGTATTGTCTCATGGGAAGACCATCTAAAAGTGCTGTTCGTATGCGGCAGGTTAGAAATGAAGAATCTGAAAGTACTGGTAAGTATTGATGATAACTGGACATTACTGGAAAGGTATTGGCTCGGTGAAACTTTTTAATACTAGACAAAACATGTATTAAACCTTGTAAATCCAATTAATTCTTTCAAATTCAACAATATTTATTTATTGCTAGTACTGGCCTAGTACTAACGAAAATGTCATATAAGTACTGGCTAGTTAACATAAACGATATATACCATTTTCAATATTATTCAATATTATCAATATTAAACAATAATATTTCCAACTAGTCGTGTCAACCAGGCGCCATTTTGGCATTGTTTTACAAATACTGGCAAAGTACTGGCTCAATCAAGTCAGAAATGAAATGGGACCATCTCGGGACCATAACCTTTCAAATGAAACCACCCCCAATGAAATCGCTCGAGCCGTTCCGGAAATATGCGCGAACACACATTAAAAAAAAATTCAGATCGAATACAGAACCTCCTCCTTTTTTGAAGTCGGTAAAAATGAATTTATAAAAACAGAGGAAACTTAGTTACACTTAATATCAGTTTCTTAGCAGTTATCAAGAATTAAAATAAGTGTATTTCAATATCAGAAGTAATATCCATAATGGTATTTTTAATTTTCAAGGATCTGCAGGTATACTTTTAACAAGGGAATGTATAAATGCCATTCCACTTATCTTTGTCTTCTAAATTGCGTGTATGTGTGAGTGTAAGTTGATTTGATGAGGGATGTAATCAATTTTTATTAATATTATTATAATTTCTTCTTTTTTTGTGCGTAGCGAATTGATTTAGTTTACATAATGAATTTCTATGAATACAAATATCTTAAATTAAATAGTGAGCAATCAAATAACTTCTCAAACACTTAAAAATACTACCAACTAATTTACATGAATTTTAATGTAACAGCAGATATTTCTTGTTGAAACTCCATATTCAAGGATAAAATAAAGCAATAAAACTTAAAGTTTCAAAATATTTTAATAATATAAATTAGCTACAATGTTCTATGAACTTGACCTATCAAAGGACATTTTTCTTAATATTTCCTTATATGGCTTGTCACGCCATACAGAGCTTTTGTATGACATAACAGCCTGTTCCTCTGTTTCAAATTATTATTCAAAATTATAATTTTCACATTTTAACTAAAGCACTTTTTTATTTTAAAGATCACTATTATATTCTCTATAAACTGTCACCTTACTTTCCAATCTAACATTTTATGTATAATTACAATTTATTTATTATTATTGACTACAAGTCATTATTAACTATTAATTATTATCCATTACCAATTATTTATTGGTTGGAGATGTCCCATGCTTACAAGATATTGACTTGAAACTTGGTACACGAGTGTAAAGGATGCTCATTTACTATACTATGATTTGTCTCAATTAAAAAAATTGTTGAAACTAGAGCTGATAAACACATGGTTCTCAATGCCAATAACAGGAAAAAAAGACATCTTTCATACAAGCATCAGCTCAAATTTCAAAATATTTTAAGACATCGATTTAAAAATTGGTAAACACGTAAAGTAGTATATTGTGTATTAGTTTAACAAGTTTCTGGTTGATATCTAGAAAATTGTTGAAACTGGAGCTGATCCATGTATGAAAGATGTGAATTTCGCTGTATTGACAGGAAAGATCCATGCATATATCAGCTTCAGTTTCAACAGTTTTTGAGATATCGACTTGAAGCTTGGTATACACATTTATGTTTTTGTTTTTAACATAGAGTATACTCACTTGTCTATGGTTTCTAGTATACAGAGTTTCAAGTTGATATCTTAAAAATCTTTATTGACTGGTAAAATAACATTTACAACGGAGACAAACATTTAAAAAGAAAAAAAAATCATGAAAATCAGATAAAAAACAGAAGACCTTAACTTTCTGTCAATTTTTCAACTATTTTTTAATGTTCCTCGACTATAACATATTAGAAAGTAAAAACAGACACCATATATATTGTAATAGTGAAATCATTCATGCACATCATTCAGTATAGTTTCATTCCATCCCTAGTTAATCATTAGTTAATACCTGTACATTAGTTCACTCCATCCTTCTTTTGACTAAATATTAAACATTGTAATGTGTATGTCAGTATGTAATCTAAAACAGAAGTTTGATGCCGATCCACACAGTTGAAGACCGCTCAAGGACAATGCAAGCACCGATTCATTCAAGTCACTTGTGTTATTGGTTTACTTTTTTCTTTTTCTTTTTTTTACTAACATTCAGAATTTAAAACAAATGATTGAAGAATTAGGCTTTAAATCAAAGCTTATTTTTACATTAAATGTATGTGTAGCAAAAAGTAATTTTACCGGTAAACTTTTTAACGGATTTTCAGCTACAAATATGTGTTCAAATATATAATTTTTCAACAAATGAAATGTTCTTGACCAATGATTATAATAAATAATCACTTGATGAAGATTATTTGTCAGCATTTTTTTAAGAATTATATTATTTAATCCTTCGTCATCTTTAAAAATTATTTCATTTTATAAAGGAACATTTTATGATGTTAATCACTAATAATTATTTGCGCATAAATATTATGAAACAGATTATAAGTATGTGATAAAACAATTGTTCGTCAAGCAGTATTCCCGTCTAAGCTGATAACATGTACGTCTAGATGCTTGTGGAGTTTCATGTACAAAGCTGGAAACAAGCTTAGTTCACCTACAGACTCTTGCAGATGATGTCTTCATCAAATGATGACAAGTTATTTTTGTTAGAATATGTAGCTTAGGAAAAGTGGACGTGCATGAAATTAATCATGGAAGAAACAGAGTTTCAATTAAAATTACACAATATTAGATTTTTTCCTACATGAGAATAGAAATAATCACTTTTAATTATATACTTAAGACAATTGAAGGATCGTTGACAAAAAGCTGGGGTAACTGGCAGAAACAACCTATATATACAGTATCCAGAAGAGTGCCTAGTCATTAAGTTAAGGTTTTCAACTTTTTGATAAAAATTACCAAATCGTTTTAAAATTCAATTACTTCAGTTAAAATAGTGATAAGCAAGCATATATAAACCACAATAATGTTACCACAATATAGTTTTAAAATGTCTTATTTAAGGTTCAGATATTCAGTGTTGCTGTCGTCAATAGGGATGCTTTGAAGGGTAGAGCTGATGGATGAATATCCATTTGTGTTTTTAGTTATTAAGAGCTCGGTGTGGTAATTCATAGCATTGACAAACTGCTGGACGACCTCTTGAATCCTAATGAGAAGACTTATGTGTGGTAGTGATGTTTTAAAAAATAATGAGTGTTCATGTAATGTTTGGGTTTTTCTAAAACAAAATTTCCACCATTTTTCTCTCAATCTCCAATTATATTGATGTATAGTCGTCAGATCTTTTCTGTTTGATTCTATAAACGGTATGCCTCTTTACTCTTCTTTTAGTTGACGTTGATTCTTCAATGTAAACTGAGGCGGAGTATCAGCTGCTATGTTACCACTAAGACTTGTATCTTCTGTAGGCTTCTTGCAAATGACATTTTCTACATGTTCATGAATAACCTTGTTATTATTTTAACCAACAACTAATATGTTCCAGTACGTAAAGTTGTGAGGAAGATTACCCCTACAGAACTAACAAGGGTTTCGGGCAGAACGGACAACATTACACAAAAACTATGCACTGAAATTTCAACACTCTTCAATACTTTGAGGAAATTATAAATTTGTCACACTAACTAATGAAATCCACATACCAAGTGTCCCCCCCCCCTATTATTTTTTTTTATTAATGGAAATATACAGATTTTCTTTGGGGTAAGTTTAGATAACCAAAGGAGGAGTTTTTTGAAATATCTAAATTTTCAACCCTTACCCCCAAAATGGGGTAGTTTGGGGGTAAGTCAAGAATTTTAAATAGCAACCCCTATTGAGTGATACCTCATTTTAAAGGTCTTTTAAAAATAAGAATAATGGCGCAAACTAGAGGTCTCTAAGTTCGTCCTACCCAACATAGCGACCAATCGAATTGTGAATTTTACATTAATAATTACACCGGAAATGTTACGAAATGTACAACAAGCTTTTGAGTCCATAATCTATTTCTGCCAAGAAGTAAATGGTAGCCATTTCGAGAACTTAATCTGAGCTAAAAAAACAAGGTAAGGCTTTTACCATCATTTTACCAACATAGAGTAGTTTGTAATGTAATAAAAACTACCCGAGTTTGTAGGTTAACATTCACAATTCGATTGGTCGCTATGTTGGGTATATTTTTCTTCACTTTCGTCAATACTTAGGTAATATTATGTAAGGGCGAAAAATCTAGAACATATCATTCTGATAATTTTAGTTTTTATTTTGTTTTGATATCTAAAAAGTTAACAGAATTAAATACATTTGCGCAAAACTTGTTTTCATTTTAAAAACATTTACAAAGCAAACTAAAAATGGCCGTCAAATAAAAGAATAAGCCTAAAACTTATTCTTACCATAATTTTGAACTCGCCTCGTATTGGAGAGTAACTGGTAAAAAAAATTAGGAAAATCAAAAATGTTGAGGAACATGGCCTGGTTGGTTTCTAATGGATTGAACCAATAAGAATATTTCCAAACCCAGAATTTTCTGAGAGATATAGTCAAACATAGGCAAAGTTCATGTAACTGTTCAACATTAACAAATTTTCATGCAACAGAAGACATTCATTTACATCATCATGATGAGAATATTAGGTTAGGTTAGGCTAGGCTAGTTTTTAGATATGTAATCTAATAATAAATAACAAAAGATAAAAATATGTATTTAATATAGTAGGCCTAATCTTTAAAACTATACAGTACTTACTAATTTTTATAAATATCTTATTAAATTCAGATTAAGGTTTAATTATTATCACGTGAGGAAGCAAAATTCAGATGTTTGTGTTCATCATTTCTTCTACGAAATTAATTACGATATAATTGAAAAAAATAAAATTCTACACAACTTCACTCTCTTCACAAAGAGTCTAATCCAAAAATTTAAGAGTTCAAACTTACCTCATATGCCTCAGAAACTTCCTGAAATTTTTTTACAGCATTAGGTTCATTCTTATTTGTGTCGGGATGATATTTTTTTGCTAGCTCGAAATAAGATTTTTTAATATCCTTAGCAGAACAATTTCTAGGAAGACCTAGCACCTCATAGTAATCAGACTTCTTCAAAACACTTGCTGTTGTATGAATCTTTTTGTATGCAAATGTAGATTTATTCTTCGGACATAATATATCTGTAAATAATCATAATATATATGTAAATGTAAATTTATTCTTCAGACTCAATATATCTGTAAATATTATCACAATTGCTCAGTTTGGTAAAAAGAATATTTAACATCTTTTCTATAACATTATTGTGTTTATAATATCTCTATACAATTTAATTGAACAAAAGAAAAAATTAACTCATATCAAGCCTCCATGCTTTTAAAATATCACAGAAGAAAAATTGAAATATTTTCATTATAAACTTAATTTAAATTTCTATAGCTTGATTATAGAACTTTGATATTTGCCTAATAATTTTGTTGGCAAATCATAAAATTAAATCTCAATTGAAAAGTAGGCCTAAAGGATTACCATGTCGCGGTTGTGATGCGAAGTGTTTAGTCAACTCAAAGGTGCTTGACATTACGTATTAATTACTGCCATGTAAGGGGAAGAGAAAGAATTGCCTTAGGAAGTGTTGGGACAGAAATAATAAATATATTGGTTTAAGCATATAATGATCATTAAGATTTATTTGTCCTAAAAGACATAACCCTCAGATAACCTTGGTATAGGTATCTCCTGATAACTACTATATAGGTGAGGAGTGGGAGAAAGTTTAATAAATAAGAGTGGAATACAACTCTTTTGCAACAGCAGAAATGGAGAGAAAAAAGGTGGCGAGAGGTTAAGAGTAGACCACAGAATGGCTTCTGTTCATTTGAACCCCAGTTATAAATGGGGTTGTTATCTTCAATTACCTATTTACCATCACATGAACCCCACCTTCACAATCTTACCCTCTAACATATAACTATTGAATAATTGAAATTGGATTACATTAAATCTTGGGAAAACTTTCCAAACCTATAGACACAAACCTCAATTTTTAAAATTATTTGCCCTAGGAAAAAAAAAAGAGAAAAAAAAGGTAAAAATGAAAATAAGTAAGCAAATTATTATCTTCAATAAACATACGAAAGGCGACCTGGAAAAACCTGTTGGATATTAAATAGCGATCTAAAATATTGTGTGTCTCATTGTGTATTGCGCATGCGTCAAAACATATGCTATTAATTGTTATTATATTTTAATCTATAAATATGTCGGATTTGGTAGTTTTTAAAATGTGATTTTTCAGTGATAAATAGTGATCTGCACAAGGAAAACATTATTTACTCTTAAAAAGTAAGGTATGTAGTAGACAATTTTTGAAAATTCCTAAAAATAAGGCGCCACCTTAAAGTAAACATTTACCCAGTAAATATAAACCCAATTTTCAATATGTCCAACAGTCTAAAGCAAGTATATATCTGCATTTGTGGGATTGGTTGACAATGGTCCTTTTAATCCAAATTGATAAGCTCAACATCTACATAAAGTTATTATTATAAGTGTAAGTTAACTTTTGGTCTATTTTTAAAATTACTGTATATGTAAGATTTAGAGATATTTTATAGTTGGTGTATGTACGTGAATGAAGAACAACAGATTATTTATTAACAGGTCAAGACAATTTATAGGTTAGTACAATTGTCATCATTAAGTAACAGCTGATCTACTTACTGAAATTATTTGGTCCATGTTGTATGACACCAATACGAATGACGGATAAACTAAGAGTTCTTTCACAATCACAATTTTTAAAATGAAACCGGCAAGGTAATTTACTTAATATACTAAATCCAAATGAACTGACATTTTTGGCTCGAAAATATCTTACTAAACCCCTCGTGGTAGCCATATTCAATTCGACATTGACTAAACGGCCGAGTTAAACCATTTCGATTTCTTCTCCATTGTAACAGATGATGTAATGTAAAATATCAACGTTTCAGGTGTACATTTATTTTTAAATTGTAAATTTACTGTAACCATTTGCTTTTTTTTTTATGAACTTTACTAATATAATAAAAAATTCATAAGTTATTAAAATTAAATAAAAACATATTTTCCTTTCAAGTTTTTATATTCTGTTTGAAATCAAGTAACTTTATTTAATTCTTAAAATTATCCTGCTTGGCTAGATCTCAAAAGGGTAATTAAATAGTGAAGGGTTTGAATACTCACTAGTAGTTAACAAAATTACAGTTAGAGCAATAGCCCAATTACAACCCAGACAATACGAATACATTTTCACTTTCATATCTTTGAAAAATATATATTCTCGTACACAAATTTAAAATGAATATAATAATTGACCTATTGTAAATATAATATAAGGTAAGGAAAAGAGTACATTTACAATTGACAAAATTATGAAAATCATCACAATAATATAGAAAACAAAATGAACCGTTCAAAAACTCTCAGTAATTTGGAACAACTATATGGATTGAAATGAATTCTTAGATTCTCCATACCTCCAACCGTTATACACCTCTAGTATAATAGTTGAAAGCATATTTTGTAGAATTAGAAGTTTATGGGGGAGAAATATTTTAATGATAGTAATAGTGTTTACCCTATTATAGAGGCTCACAGAATCAAGAAAAGAGTCAAGATTGGTTGAAGGATGCACATTTTGTAAAGTCCATTTTCAAACAGAAAAGCTATCTAATTATATACTATTATAACTAGGTTCTCATGTAAATTGAACAATACATACCGCCAATTTAGCAATGCAAAAGGTGTCTTTTTCATTATGGTCATATGGCAAACAATAACTATAGCGAGGACAAATATGATACAGAAAACTGTGACGTAAATTTCACTCTGATAAATAAATGTAACATTTTACCAAAATATATATTCATTGTAACTGTAGGTACCTATGTAGTGTTCAAAATATATAAATCAAAAAAGTAGAATTGAAAGAATGATCTATCACACAAAATCATATCAAGTAGAAACCCGTTTTTAATTATCACCTAATGTAGATATTTAAAGAAACGATAAATCACAAAAAATTAATGTTATACACAGGCATTACATATGTCAGTTTAATAGATTGAATTCAATTTCCACCAATAATTAATTATATGGTTTAAACTGTAAATCTAGTTACAGTTTAGAAAATCAATATAAATTTGATATTCTAAAAACAAGCGAAATCTCCAAAAACATCCAAAATTACGACCTACAATATATTTTAATTCTCGACAACACAACAAATTTCAAAATAGAGAACCTAGGACAAATATAGGTAATTACAATACAAATAACAGCATATTTATCCATAATCATGAGGTTCTTCAACTATGGTTCAATGCTTTTCGGGACAGCTCAATACTTGATGAGCGTCAATTGAAAAGATCCATGTGAACTTGTTTCTTTGATTTCTTTATGTCAATTTTTTATTTTTCTATAATCTTGTTTTATTTGTGACTAACAATTTTACACCATAAAATTCACATTCAGTTTGCGTAGTAGTATACACATACATAAATGTTTGTGACTAATAACATTGATATGAACCTTTAAATTTATTTGATGCTTTAGAAAATTTTATCTTTTTTTGTTTTGTAATATTTTTGGTTATTTACTGCTTTTATAAATAAATAGTTTTCTACTATAAATTTCTGTGATAATGTTGAAAATGTTTCAGCTCTTATGAATAATTTATATCATAGTAGTTCATACTTATAATAATCTTTAATATATATATATATATATATATATATATATATATATACATATACATATTTTGAAATAGTGCAATTATTGCTGTTTGCAACACATCCAATTATTTTACAAATTATTTTTTGTTCAAAAATTATTTATTGCTCCAGCTGATTTCATGATCACGGCTGTACCAATAGTTATGTTGTATTTAAAATTTCATCTGATAGCTGAAAGCTGCAGCTGAGTGACAGCAACGTAATCACGGCAGTCAGCTGTTAGGTTGGTTATTACGACATTACGACTCTCATTATCCAATCACATTAAGAACTCACATTACTGGCAGTATACGCTGAATTGGATCACACCATCACACCGTTTTTTGTTATTTATTACAGATTACGGTGTGTTGTCTAGCTTATCATGCTATGTTTATACTAATAATTACAAATCATGGAAGAAGTAGATAAAATAATTCTCCATTCTTTGAAAGAAGTTGGCTGGTAAATAGATTATTTTTGTTATTAATATAATATATATGGGATATATGATTAATTGAACTGTTTACTGATTCTGTTTATCATTAAATGAGTACTGCTGTACTCAATTTAAAAAAATTACAAGTTGTCAAATCCTATTGGCATTTTTAGTATGGGCGTTATATAAACAAATCAGTATAGAAATTTAATTTAAAGTAGCAATTAATTTCTACTATTAATATGGCAGAAGTATTGCATGTTTCTTTTTCATTGGTTTAATAGTCTTAAACCTACAAAACTGCTCATACTTTTGAGGTTAAATCTAATCCTACCTTAAATTAAGGAAAACAAATGATTAAAAAAGTCTTCTACATTGACTAAAGCTGAAATTTGTCTCTAAACCCCCAGATGGGAATAATGACTCAATCTCAGACTAAACTGGTAAAAAGGTTGTTTTATGATAAACAGAACAACTTTTGGTAAATATCGGTTGCACCTCATTCTCGGATTTTTGTATAAAAAATTTTGAAAACAAAGTATTTGGCCTACCTTGTAATCAAAGGATCAAATCATATTATTTGTCAGAAGAAACATTTCAAGTCCCAAAATGCATTAGTTTAGTAGAAACTGAGATTTATATAAGTATGAAAGCAAGGTACCTATGTTAGTATTGCCAATGTTAATACAAATAATTATGTTCATCAAGTCACTGAATGATCCCTTGTTTTATTAATTCTGGCTAGGTGACTAGAAATATATAGAAAAATACCTTTAGTTTCTTTCGGTACTGAAACATCCGATTATATTGAAAATAAAGAACCCAGGCTCAATAAAACAAGGCTTAATAATCGTAACACGGGTAACATAAAATTGTCATTCTTCTAACATTTCTTCCTAGCGGCTGCGAAATTATATCCCCCTGCATATTAACATAAGCAAGGTTATTGACCTCTATATTAATATTTAATTTTATTAATTCACTCCTAGTGGCGTAATTTAATTTTGATTTTCTTCGAGAATAATGATATATTTATTTATAGAATTTGATATTTGAAATGGTTTAGCATTGTCAAAAAATATATGATTAATGACAAAGGAGGTAAATAATTTAAGTTTGCATGATTTTTAGGGACTAAAATGTGGTGAGAGGTACAGCGCATAATTACCCAACCCTGTAATTATATATATATATATTTATATATATAGACAAATGTATTATGTAATAGTAATGATGTATTATGCTTACGTCAAACCATACACGATTCCTAATTCTATAACCTATGTACTGTATATATATATATATATATATATATATATATATATATATATATATATATATATATGGATTTTCATAGTTTTGAAATTTAGATATTTTCTTGAACAAGTGAATTCTGCATTAAAAAAATAGGTACTTACGTATTAACGCCACCGCAGCAGAAGTTGCGCTAATGCGCATGCACCAATAAAGAGCAAACTGGTTTAAGGGAAGCAGAATTCCATTTTTTCAGCTTTGAGATTCATATAGCCTAGTTTCATTTTATGATTTTTCACAAAAATTTTAGGCGTAGATTGGCGGCACTTCACTTTTAAAGCTCATGTTTATCCATGATCTAATTTCAAATTATTAACTTCAATAAACTTACGAAAGGTTTGGCCAGGTGATTATAAATATATATATATATATATATATATATATATATATATATAGCTACCAGGCCAAACCTGTCGTGATATATAATTATATCGCAAAGTAAGCAAATATTGGCGCATGCGCATTAGCAACTTCTGCTGCGGTGGCGTTAATACGTAAGTACCAAAAAATAATTTATTCTTCAAAAGTAAGGTATGCAGTATTGGAATTTAAAAAGAAATAACCGAAATCAGCTGTACCAGCTACTCTTATTTAATTACCCATGTATGTACTTAACCTTTGTTTTAACTGTTCAGGCCTAGTTTTAGATTTGAGTTAATTTTTTTAGGTTATAGATTCATTTTTAGTTTCTAACATAGTCCTAGGCTATGTCGGTGTTTTTTATTTTTATGCTTTAAGTTTATTACTTGATAATGAGAGTTGATTTATAGTATCAAAAGGTTATGTACTAGTTATGTATAGAAATGATGGCAAATGTATAATAATTATAACCATATTAATAATATATACTCTTCATAATTATTAAATTAACTTTAAAACCAGAATTAATTTTTTTCTTTTGTAAATATTTGTTATTCAATTGATATATAGCTCAGGTTGATATATACAGAGATCCTTATTTTCTTTTCTCGATACATTAGAAGTTTTTAGTTTTAAGAATACCACAAAAGAGGTTAGATTAAATAAAGTTATATAAGCTATTTATATTTTGTTATTTAGGCTATAATAATCTTTATTAACTTATTTAGAATAATGGTTGGCAAGTCCTATAAGTTTTCCAAAGTTCCTAGGTTGTTATAAATGGTAAGATCATCTTTAGTTCTATAGCCTTCCTGTAGTCAAATGCTGTAGTAGCAAGAGCTGGTAAACCTTATATCCATGGCAACCTGATTTATCAATATAGGCCTATTTGTTTTTCAAATATAATAAAAATGAATAAATGTAAAGAAAAAAAATAGGCGCAAATGTAAGTTTTGTAATAACATAACAAAACTGCAAAACTCATAAACATTTATATTCACGATAATTACAAGCCAAACTATCCAATAAAGAACACCATACTCATATACAAATACAAAGCTGTACAAACTGAATGCAAATAACAGGAATGTGAATTGTGCTCATCCGTCATAAGGATGAAACTTAAATGCTGTTTTGAATCATCTTAGCACTGGCACTGTAATATTTAAATCTCAAGCTTTGCTAAAGAAATAATGTCTTGGTCTTAACCTAATCTATGCTCTTATGTTAATTTGTTTCTAAAAGAACCATATTCCTATTCCTGAATAGGAGGTGTAATCCTTCTCTTATGCATTAGGACGTGTTCAGAGGTTCTTGTTTATCTTTTTTTTTTTATACTTAAAAATAATAACTTCAATGTCACTTAATAATATAATATAACGTAACATAACAATAATTATTAACATAATATAACTTTATAAATAAATATTGAGCTTGACTTGTGAGATAATATTATGTAGAACAAAAACTCGAACAGAAGATCTCACAAAAATTACGTTTATTTAATCAAACGTGTTTCAACGACAAACTTGCCATCCTCAGTGATACATGAGCTACAATAACAAGCTCTGGTAAATGGTAACTTAAAAATTTAATTAAAAACAAGTAAACTTTGCCTATCGTGTTCTAGATGACAAATATTTGTTGTATGATTACAGGTAAGACCACACTCTTGTCCACCCTGGCCCAATACCCATTGGTGAATATTTGCTGCAAATATTTCTCTTTAACTCGCCACAATGAACCACCAGTAGGCAAAGTTGGTTACACATTGGTCCAGGCTTGACCCAATGTTAATTGGGAAATATTTTTTTCAAACATTCTCCAAAACATTGTCTCTCAAATATTTACAGTAGGGATCCAGCTTTGATCAGAATTGTTAAATGAGAATTGTAGATCATGGAAAATTTTGATTGAAAGAGATTGGGATTAGAATTTAGAAAGTTGTAGAGGGTAAATTGGATTTAATTAACCTTCCGGGACGCGCGCCACTTCGTATAACACAAGGACGTGCGCGTTGTACATTGTACACAGGCTTTTTTTATACATTTCCTGGAAGATACTTACCAATATTGCTGCAATTGGCTTGTTTGGTATATATTATTATGGAAATAATGAGACGATTATTCAATTCCACAAAAAAGCTTTAATTGCGACATATGTTTCGCCGTTAGGCATTTTCAGTACCCTAGATACAGAGTATGACACACACTCCTCCACAGAGTGAAAGGATCTAGACAATAGTAATTTATTGTCTATGCCTCTTTTTAAATGTTAAAAATATCATGATGGCTTTTAATGCTCTGTGGGAGCTTATTTGTCAGTTTAGCTCCAGCCTTGGAAGTAAGGTTGCTATATAAATTCAATATATGCTGTCCAGCAGAATAATAACTATTATTATTGGTGCTATACGTTTATTATGCATATGCTCACATTTGAACCTGCCGTAGAGTATTACCTCGTGTATATATATACTCAGGAGTGTAAGAACTCCAAACTTTTTTTAACACAATCTTACGTGACTCATCTTTTTAAGACATGCCTTATAGCTTTTTTTGCAGGACAAAAACTTTTTGCATATTCCGAACTGACAAATATTGTCAAATGAGGATTCCACTTTTCAGATGCCGATATACAAAACCATAGTAAGTTATTAGTAGAACTGCATGATTGCAATACAAACTCAATTTTCAAGGTATATATATTCCATTACTAACTCTAGCAAAAATATTTGATGTATGTGATCAACTTGTCAATACAGAACCCTAAAAACTTGGCAGTGTTGACCACTTCAAGTACACTCTCATCCAGAATGACACTTGGTGTCTGGTATGTGCTATATTTCAATTAAAAAACAAGTACTTAGTACTATTTGAGTATATCGTCAAATTATTTTGAGCAAAGTATTGGCTTGTAGCATTGACTTGTAGAAAAGCCTCATGGTCTACAATTTGAACTGATTCTGCTTGGAGTTGTGTCATCAGCAAATTGAATTATGCTGCCTGTATACACAGAAGATGATAGGTCATTAATATAAATTAAAAACAACACTGACCCTGAGAACTGATCCTTGAGGGACCCCATATCTCAGCTGGGTTAGTTTTGAGAACCTCCCTGCAACATTAACATGCTGTGATCTATTATAAAGAAAAGATTTTAACCACAGATGTGCCATTCCTCTAATACAGATTGCCTCACACTTGTTTAATTTTAAATCACGATCCATACAATTGAAGGCTTTGCTGAGAAGTCCAGAAAAATACTCAAAACTTTTCGTTTACTTTCAAGATCTTCCAATAAGAAGTTCATAGATTTAGCGAATCTATAATGTTTGAACTTAGGAACATTGGTAAGTAGAATATATAACTTTGTTTATCTCTCCAGAAATTGATTCATCAACATTATAAATTCACCACAATTCACAATTCATATCTAATGAAAATTCCAACTCTCTCAAAGTTCTCAAACTATTTCTGGTGACATTAATTACCATGAAGTGTTCAATACTATCTGAACTTGGAACAGGTCCGCAAAAGTCTATAGATTTTTTAATGTTTTGTAGGTTCTTCTACTTTTACACTCTTCATTTTATCATAGTTTATCTAATTCGAATACAGAACTCTCTCACTAATTCCTAACACCCTTTGGTCCAGTGAGGTGGTTGAACCTAGTAGGAAATGTCAGTAGGAAATGTTGAACTACTGGGAGAGGAACTAAAATTGAAATCTACATTTAATCAAAATAAATTTTATTACTAACTAAAATTAAACTCAAACAGGAAAAAAAAAACACAATTAATTAGATTCCCACTGTTAAATTGATACAAACATTTCTGAAGAGATACCTTTAAATCTCAATCTTTGAACAAAATTGAACAATTAAATTAATTTTTTGTGTGAAAAAAGTCATGAATTTTTGATCGTGTGTTGCTTTTTGTAAGTTTGTATCAGTATATTCAGAACACAAAGTACTTGGTGTCGCTGCATTTTTCCGCCCCATTCAATCTAGGTTTCTTATAAATATATGTGTAGAAAGTCTGGGCTTTTGTTTTATAATGTCAGTTGTAGTAGGCGTATTTTGTTGACATTCTTGCAAGAACCATGAATACAGAACTTCTTCCTACAGTTTAAATTCTCCCATTCTGTGAGTCTGCCACTAGGCAATCCCAGAACTCAGCTTTTTCTACATAGTCTTTGATCTTGTTGTGATTGCTTTGTATAGAATGTGGAATACCAACCAATCTGGCTACTTGAAAAACTGTTGAGCCACTTTTCCAGTTTTCAGAGAATGTTTATTTTAACGTTAGAGTATCATGTTTTCATTTTTTGGCTGACATTTCGTACACATACAAATAGATTTCAACACATAATTGTTAAATATCAAACACTCAAGTCAGTAGAGACTAATCTTGAACGCACACAAGTTGTTGAGGTGGCTAGTGTTGTTAAATATTGCAACTATCGAACTACTGGGCGAGAAAGTTTAAAAACAGCTGAACAACAGAGAGGGATGCCAAGTCCAAAAAGAAACCCCAAAATTTCGAACTATATGGAGAGTTGAACTAGTGAGGGAGTACTGTATTTACATCTTTGACATGTATCACCAGTTTTTATTAAATTTTTATGACCCTTAAAGATAATAAAACAATTAATTTATTTTGTAACATCCACTTTTTTTATTAGTCTAGCCGACCAACGGTTTCGCCTGTTAAGGCATTGACGAGACTGTATTACAATTGCAGGCGAAACCATTGGTCGGCTAGACTAATAAAAAGTGGATGTTACAAAATAAAAAATTGTGTTTTATTATCTTAAAAACATGGAATTCCACCAAAAACCAAAAAAAAAAAACCTCAAATTTAGGGTGTTGGACAACAAAATTGCCCAAATTTTTTTGTTGCTACTTGATTTCATATATTTTTCATAAACTATCCTGAAAAAATCAACTGTGAGGGAATAATTTTTTAAAGTCAGAATTTTCACATGTTGAGGGTGTTGGACGTGTCAAATGACTGAATGTATTTTTCCAACACTATCCAACAAGATTTGAAATTGTAGTTTGTCTATCAAAGACATCATCCAAAACAGCAATTGATTGGATTACCTGGTCACTCATAACCATTTTCTTTTGAAGAAATCTGATGAGACAGAGCTCATCACGAAAGGTTGGGTCTGGGTCCGGAGCTTCGGCTTCATCCTCGCCATCCTCTCTTGCAGCTTTCTCTATATTCGTGACTTTGAAAACTGATGCGATGATGTCTTTCTCACTTAACTCACCACATACAGCCAGGTCATCATAGAATATTACAAATTTGTCAAATCTGAGATCTTCAACGTTGAGGGACTTTGTTACTTCATTCAGGAGTTTCAGTATCATTTGGGATATCAATGGAATTACTGTATTCTTCAACATCTTCTTCAATTTTCTGTTTAAATCGACAGTTAGCAATTTTGTTTTCCGTCACATTGTTCCAGACCTTTGAAGCCATCCACATCACTCCAAGATGTTAATTTTTGTTGGGTTTTTGTCTTCGATGTCATGAAGGAATTGTCGCACAACTTCTTTCCTTTAAAGTACTTTAAATTTTTTAAATTTTACCTTTATCTAATGGTTTTAGTTTTGAAGTGGTGTTTGGGGGTAGGAACTGGATCTTAATGTTTTTTAACATTGGGAGATCCTCTTGAGCTGTACAATTCTCAATGAACAGAAGAATGTTTTTTTTTTTTTCTGGATCTGTTTGTCAAGGCTGGTTAGCCACTGAAAAATTATTTCAGATCTTATCCAAGAATTTTGTTTGCTACATAGTCCATAGGGAAACTTGTCACTCCTTTGAAACATTGTAGCTCTGTGCTTACCAATCATTAAAGGCTTAAGTTTCACAATGCACGTTTGATGAGCTCCAAGCAGTACTGTAATTCTCTGCTTGCTGTTTCCGCCCCTGTGGCGTAAATTCTCTTTGAATGCTACAGTTTTGTCAGGAAGGCACTTGTAGTAAAGTCCTGTCTCATCTGCATTAAATATGTCCTCGGGATGTACCCCTTAGTTAGTTCAGCTACTTTATCTTTTCATTGTGTGTATGCCTCTTCGTCCACATTCACACTTTTACTTGTTATTTTTTTAAAAACGTCATTAATTTTCTTAAAATTCTGAAGCTAGTCATTATTAGTACGAAAGTTTGGTTTGCCTAATATAATCACAAATTCTACTGGTTTTTTCTTGAAAAGTTGGTCTACTTATGGGAATGTTCTGTCATGGCACATTTTAAACGTTGGATAACACACTCTTCATTGTCTTTAAATTTACCACTTTAAAGTCTTTTACATGAAGATTCTTTTCTAGCTAGGCTTTCATACTTATCTCTGTCAAAATTGTCGAAAGAGTGTTAGTTCCTATGCTGAACTGTTTCACATATCACTGGTGTTTACATATTCTATAACTTTCAGTTTGTTTTCGTACAATAGTGTTTGTTACACATGTTTGCCATCACGCAAAGCCTTATTCGATAAAGAAACACTAACGATAGATATTAAAAAGTATAGTAAACAAACACATACCTTTTTAGTCCAAAGTCTGACGCATACCTCCTCCAAAGTCTGACTGGATGACTGGACTAGACAATAGTGGGGCGAATGGTGTGGGTTACATGTTGTAACATGAACCACTTTGAATAATTGAGTTATCTGGATTCCCATTCAATTTATCAAGACAACTTTGATTTGTAGAGGTTATTTAGCCAAAAACTTTGATTATAGAGGTATCGTTAGTCATCCCTTCGATTTATAGAGGTAAAATAACACATTGAAGAAGATAGTCATGTTCAAGGGGAATGAAAAAAAAATCTATTCATCAAGGAATTCAACTTAATGAGGTTCAAATTAGCAAGATTCTACTGTATTGAATTATATCCTTATTGTGAATTGAATTTATATAAGAATATTCCCCTCTGGTCAAGATTGTACTGAAAACTTAACTTGTCGTTTATTTTCTTCTTTTTTTTTTTTTAACAAACTAAGAAGAAATTATTTTACTTGTTTTAGTGATTTGCATGGTGAGGTAAGGAGCCTACGTCAATTAAATTCAGAGTTGATTGTTGAAGCTGTAGTACGATGCTTGAATGTTATTCAACCTGGATTTGATATTCCATATCGACTACCACCATCCATGTCAGCAAGGTTCAAAATTGGAGGAGGGATTGCAGAAGCATGTTTGGTAAATTATGATATAGATATATTTATAGTTTTAGTTTTTTGCTTTTATAGAATGTTTATACTTAGTTGATAAGATACATCTTTTTATATGTTATACAGGGAGTCTGGCAAAAATAACTCACCGATTTCTTGCTACTGCTGGTGGAGCACTAGTAGTACTAGGCATACCATAATGTACACCATTTTGTAGAGAATAACCTGCCATTTCAGTTACCATCATGGCATGGAGTGGTGTACATCATGCGTTTGTAATTGAAATTTATTCAAAAAATGTTGATTCTGTCATCGCCATACAGTGATTATTTCATAGACATTTTATGTATCTAGACATGGTACGGTACCAGATAAGACGACAATATTGTTGTGGATGTCAAATTTTAGAGGTACAGGTTCAGTTTTAAAGAAGAAACCCCCTGGTAGACCATAAAGCATTCGACCACCTGAAAATATCCAAGCTGCAAGACAATCATTTACACAATCACCACGATATTCAGCTCTTAAAACGTATTTTTGGATTGATTAGGAATAAGCGATCGGGATGTAAGGAGGATTTTATATGCAGATTTGCAGTTTCATCTATAGAAAATTATGCTCATACTGCGGCTACATAAGTGTGACTGAATTAACTATGTCACTTCTTGCCAGTGTTAGGAATTAGGATAGTTTTAGTAATTATTGTGACAGACCTGGAAAAATGATGAAATTGCTTATCTTGCAACCAAGGCAGACATCATTTATGCTACAATGATATATAAACCCTTGAGTGGGAGGAAACTTATTCATTGGGCCAGATTGATCAAGGGAAGGTGCTGGAGGAATTCTTGAAGATAGCCAGACAGACTTGGCAAGTAACAGTTTCCTGGGAGTATAATTCTTGAAGATAGCCATTGGCGAGTAAGAGCTACCTAGGAGAATTGCGACTTCAGATGAGCATTTACGAGTATAAGAGTGGCAAACAGGGCGAGCAAACTTTGTGTATAAACCTTGTAATTATTTCAGAGATAAGTTATTATAAACTATAACGTAGAATCAGATCTGTGAATCACAACAATTAGTCATTCTGGATTAATAGTAGTAATAAGATAGGAGATAGTCATTCTTAATAATAATTGTTAATAAAGATTAATTGAGTACTGAACCACTGATTTGATTATATTGAAAATAAAGAAGCCAGGCAGTTTAGAACCAATCCTAACAAATGGTGCATCGGCCGTGTTTAAGTTTTTTTTAAATTTGTGAAATTTTTTTTGTTGTTTTATCATACATTAATGACATAAGCTTCATTTCTTTAATTATTAAAAATTACTTGACAATATTAATGGGCTAATGTGTTGAATTGTGTTTAAAAATTAATTTGATTTTAGTTATTTATAAACTCTGAGAGAAATACGAGAAATATTGTGGGTTTTAACGTAAAATTACTATTCAATTAGTTCTAAGCTTTTAGGTTGTCATATTTTTGTTATTTCTGAAGAATTTGTTTAATCTGTTGATTTAAGAATAATTTAATATATACAGTTTGAATTAATGATTTTTGAATATATAGGTTTGGTTGTTATGCGTTTTGAAATATTTAATATTTCAGTAGTCAATTTTAAGATTGTCTTTATGTTTCTTAAGCAATGGATTGAATGGGCATAAGAAATACTTATGTCAGGTTTATTATGAATGAAGTGTTGTGTGAAGATTAGATTACATGCTGAGTAGGGAAATTCCTTGGAGTCTGATTTTTTATTTCCGTATACTAAATCTTAAAGTCAATTTGCTTCTTCTTTCCTGTGAATCTGTCTTCCCGTTAAATGACTTATAAAGGGTTAACATAGTTTTATTTTTGATGTTGGTGAATTTAATAGTTGAGACAATTGTAAACAAACGTTATGGAAGTAATTCTTTGGTTGTAATTCTAATTAGTCAAGATGGCAAGGTTACACAAGGAATACTGACGAAAGACTTTTAGAACGTGTGTAGCATGAATGCTGATGCACATGGAATTTGATAGTACATTATTTATAGTTGTAACCTAACAGATATTTCCAGACACATGATTATATCACTTACTACTTTGAATACGTGTTGTCTTGATCAATTTGACATTGACTGAAATCAAGAATTTAAATATAAAGTTTGTCAGAATATTGTTATTACTAAAAATTGATAAAAAAAAAAAAAAAAATGAATGAAGACTTTTGTTAAGGAAGAAATAGGGACTTTTGAAGTTCAAAAAAAGATTTAAATTTTTTGTAGTGTACTAAATTTTTTAGTTAAATTCAAAGTAATTGTTAAAAAGAAAAAAACCAATGGAAAAAAATATATTTGTGGAAGATTAATTTAGGTTGATGAATTAGTGATGGAAATTATAATATCAAGATTAAGGAAAAAGTTTTAAACATTTTTTGTACAATAAATGATTTTATATTCATTGCAAATGTGCCCAAGTCACGATTAAAATAACTAAAGTGTATTTCCGTCTCTGTGACTTAATTATGGTGTAGTAATCCTACTTACATTTTTGACGCATTTCGGAAATATTTTCCATCCTTAGAATATTTAACTCGTTGGAGGTCGTCACAATAAATATGATTTCAACATATATTTTTGTTTTTGTGTTTTTGTGTTATATGTTGTAATCATATTTATCACAATACCCTATATCAAGTAATACCAACTTGTAGAATGAAATCTCCTCTACAATATACTGTAAAGATCGGTTACAAAATATCGATTATCTTATTTAGTAAACTGCACCGAATGCCAAGTGAATTTCGTTCCGTTAAGTTTCTACTATGGTCAATTAGAAATATCTTGCGATCTATGACACACAGAACATTTTGTAAACTACGGATAGAAAGAGAAAGATGTGATCTATAGAACAGTGTTTTGTTTGACAGAAAAATAGATTTGTAATCATATGGGGAAAAATGGTGTCGCTTTTACTAAAAACTGCACAGTTCAAATCTTTGATTTTACGCATAAAAATATGCGAACTTACCAAATTTTTGGAATATTATTTATAACGTTTTGTGGTATATTTTTTTTTGCATGATTATGCATCTACGGAACATTAGCTTTCCAACGGTATTTTATTTATTGCGATAGGACGATTCTAAGTGAGCGTAATGTTGAATTGCAAAATACGTGTTTTCCGGTCGTTAGACTAGACCATGCATTAAAAATCGACCCGCTAGCGGGTTGGATAACCGTCAGTGGGTTAATAGACATTTGTTAGTGAACCATTGTTAGCCTATGTTATTTAGTCACATTTTATTTGAACCCAATGGCTGGAATTTTATTCCTAACAATTAAAATTATCAGCAAGTAAGCTATAATGGACCAAATGGAATGACATGATGAGGAAAATATTCCACAAGTAGAAGATATAGGAGCAGAACAGGATGAATCAGAGATTACAGAGTTAGGAGAAGATTCAGAAACAGGGAGTATACAAACAACAGAGGCTGGAACCTTGGCAATAAGAAAAAAAGAATGGAAAAGACCAAAGAAGAGTCACATATGGAAATGTTGCTTAGAAAACTGGAAGAAAATAAAAAAGAAATGAAAGAAGAATTGCTGAACAAGTTGGAAAAGAAGATGAAGCAAGGACAGAAAGTCATGGAAGAAAATATTGACAACAAGTTGGATAAATTTAAGAAAAATGTGGAAGAGAAATAGTGACAATGAGAGAAAACTGTGATGAATTAAAAAAAAAATGTAAAAGAAAACTTTAAGAAAATTAAGGAGGAACTTGAACAAAAATAAAAAACAGAACAAAAGTAAAAATATAAATTTCCGAAAAAGAAAAAAAAACTAGAAGCTATTGAGAATTTAGATTTACCAATCCTTTGGTAAAAATTTGAATTCACCTTGAATACTTAAAACATATAAAATGATACATGGAGAAGATCCATGAAAGAAGATGGAGAGAAGGAAGAGAAATGATGGATATAAAACATGTAATGGATTTATCAATGGAGGGAAGTGTTGCAAAATGGTGGCAGATAGTAAAAGGTAAACCGTTGGAAGAGCTTAAATGAACACTTTATCGAAAAATGTTGGAATGACAAGATTCTAATCAGAATAAGGAATCGACTAGAATATGAAAAATATTGTGCTGGAAAACAATGAAACCCTGCTGATTATTTCACTGAAAGGGTAATTATAATACAAACTTAACACTCGTTCCATTAGAAGATAAAATACTAAAATTCTTAACACAGTATTTTGATGTAAGGTTAAGGGATGTAAGGAAAGTGCAAAATATTATGACCATCATGGAAATGAAAATATTTCTTAATGAAAAAGACACCGAGGAGGATAATGAGTCTTATAATAGAGAAGAAAGAAATTTGTCTGCGAAAAGGCTGTACATGGGTTCCTTGTATCACCCATTTTTCGAGAGTATGGTGATGTGGAGATCTGTGCAAGTTCAAATGTAGACTTACATGCCTTCATGCTGTGCAGGGTGGGCAACATAATTGGTGCAATTGAATTTTTTGAGATGCGATGGAAGTGTAAGATGCTATTTATTCCAAAGCAGGGTGAACAGCATATGCCAATGGTTGTGTGGTAAGGGCCTAGCTCTTACTATACAGACTCTTGATACTAGGAAACCTCCAGTTTTAATTACTTTTACCTATGTATATATGCATATAGCTATGCTATAACTTCTTGGTTCATATCAGAGTTGGTTTTAAGTTTCCAGAGACTTAATGCGATATAGAAAAAAAATTCTAGATCGGCTTTCTGAAGAATGTCCCACTTGAGATCTTTCCAAGCAGCTGAAGCTTGGGCTTTATTAAGGTTTATGATATCTGTTAGAGATAAATTAATGAATTTTAAGTCACAAACATATATTATATTTTAAGTTTGTGGCACAGTATTCAAAAATTGTTTAATTGATTTAAAAGGAATATTTTGAGTCATTTGAATATTTTGTATGATATGCTGTTACAAATAATAATTTATTTAGAAAACTCACTAACATTTTGTAAAATAGGTGTACTTCATTCTAGCGTTATCTCAACCAGAGAATGTACAGTGAGATAATGAGAATCTATGAGTATTACTATGAAAGATTACCCATAAAACCCAAACTAGAGACCATGTGAGAGTTAGGAAGCCTAATCGAAGTCAACTGTAAATTAAATTCAAAAAATATTATATATTTTTTTAATTTACTTATTGTTGAAAAAACCGATTTTAACATTTACAAATTACACTCTATACCTACTGAATACAAATCAGGATACATAACTATTATACCTAAGATAAAATATATGTTAGTTTTCTAGCTCTGTAACGTTAGGTTTAGACAATAACTCTAATAAGAAATCTAATTCAAAATACTTATGCTCATTCAACTAATATCTCACCAAAAATTGACTGTGAGACAGCAATTATCAAGGACAACAAAGCAGACATCTGTAAATACACCACTCTGGAGGCATGCAGACAATGTAATCAATTGGATCCCAGAAATAAACCAATATCTGGCAACATTTCCCACCAAAGAGAATTGAAAATTGTCAACAAAAACAAAACAACTACAATCACCCTCCAAGGTATATTCTTGATAAATCCTAACAATAACACCATTTTGTACAATAATCAGAGACTCGTTCATTCATCCAGAACGACTGGAGGACACCCAAGATTACTGGATGCTTCTAACCTGAACCTGCAAGTGGATCAAAACCCAGAATTTTCAGTTAACACAAACAAACTGGAGCTCGATAAAATCAACCTAGATATCATCTCCTACTTTTACAAAGTAATAATAAAAATAAAAATAAAGTAATTAGCTGTAGGTAAATCTGTAACCAAAATTAAAAGAAGAAACTTAAATAAATTAAACTAGCAAATTGATATATTATAAGTATTTTTAGAGATAGCTATTAATTCGGAATATTTGTGAGAACCTGTAAATAAATAATTATATATAGGAACCTAGAAGAGTTACACTGAGATTATAAATAAATTCTACCTAAAAAGGAAATGTGAAACTGGATGTGTGTTTTGAACAAGATGACAAGGATACTGGTTATAAATTTTAAAAAGGGGGGCATTATTTAAAAAAAAATTGAGGCGGATCATCCAAATATAGATACATTAATTGAAAGTTTTTTGTATTTTAATATACACGATCTTTTGGCCCCTAGTAAAGGTGAGAATTTCAAGGAGAGAGGACATCTGAAGAAATGGTATAAATAAGTTAAGGTGCGAAATTAAATGATTCAAGAAAAAATGTACCAAAATATAAAATATGACCAAGTGAAGATAAGTTTACCAACTGGTAAAGCTAAACTATCACATTTCTTATAAGTGATCAAAGACTCCAAAATCCATACTTCAGATTTTCTGAAATGAATTATAAAACTAATTTAAACATGCTAAATAAAAATAAAATTCTGGAATGGCAATGGGTACCAGAATGGTTTCATCCTATGTGAACCTTTACATGAGAGAATTGGAGGAAACTTTTCTTAGGTGGTGACCCCATTAACCTCTGTGTTGGTACGGATACATTGGATATATATAATTATTTATTTAATATAAAATAAGGTCTATAAAAAAAAGAATACCTTCATACTACGTATCGATATATTTATTTAATTTTTATCCATACTTATATTTAATAATTTTTGTAACATTTTAGCCTTTAAGGTTATATATATTTTTGAACTTTGTTAACACAATGAAAATATTTACTAGGCCTACCTACTTCAGAATTTATATGATCTTTATTTTAGAAGATTTGACGAAAGGTATCCATGTAATATTAAAAGAACTAAATTTTAAATTCCTAAATATTTTTAATGAAATATTTAACATTTATAAAGTTCGTGTTTATAAACAGTTGTAAAAATGTTTTATCTGTAACATTAAAATTATTCATATTGTAATGTTTCCTGTTTAGGAATTAGGTTATACTGGAGAAATAGGATATCAGACTTTCCTGTATCCTGCAGAAGGAGATATCCGCAAAGTGTTCATGTTCCTAATAGAAAAACTACCTAAAGATTCGGATAAAAATGTATTACAGTCTGAAGGTAATCTTGAATTAAGTACATTTCAGTTTATAAATAATCTAATATGTTTATAAACTGTAGACTATTTAGCAGAAATTGTATGTTTATTATTTTGATTGATGTTAAGTTAATCGTTCAACATTATTTGCCATTTATAATACAGGGAATTCGGAAAAGAATGCCGGGATTTCGACTGACCATTGCTTGGGGACTATTCAAAATAACTAAACGATTTAAACGTCAAATAGAAGAGAAAAGAACAAAGTTTTGTTTTCCCTGTAGCATGGGAGGAAGCATTGACCTAGGCATGTGCAGAACAGCTGCACGGTGACAGGTTGCCATTGTGACTCACACGCCTGACACTTGTCGCGAGTACGATGTTTAGGGCACAACAGATGGCACAGTGTGTTCTGTGGTATGCAGAATTTAAATCGATTGTTAGTGTGCAGATTCGGTTTCGAGTTATGTATCGAGGTTAAAATTTGCCCGATGATAAAGCAATTTGTCATTGGTCTAATCAGTTTCGTGACACAGGAAGTGTTTTGAAAAGACATTCACCTGGCCGGCCAAAAACAAGTGATCACAAAGTTGAAGAAATCCAACATTCTTGCATCAGAAGCCCGAAAAAATCGATTGTCCGACGAAGTCTTCAGTTAAACATACCCAAACTGACACTCCACAATGTTATTCGTAAAAGATTGAGACTTCGTGCCTACAAAATTCAGTTAAGACATCAGATTAAACCCGCCGATCGCCCTAAGCGTACAGACTTTGCCAGTTTTATGCTCAGTGAGATTGACGACAATCCCAATTTTATTAAAAGAGTGCTGTTCTCAGACGAAGCTACATTTCATACAAGCGGTGTTGTTAATTGTCACAATTGTGGTATATGGGGTTCGGAACAGCCTAACATTGTGCAGGAACATTTGTGCGATTCACCAACAGTGAACATATGGTGTGGATTAATATATGACCAAGTGATAGGGCCTTTCTTTTTTGCCGAAAAAACAATTAATGGCACAATTTATTTAGATATGCTAGAACAATTTGTGTTTCCTCAATGAAGAAACTGAAGAAAAAGCCGGTGAATGAGTCATTTTAATGTAGGACGGCGCCCCGCCTCATTAACTTCGGGAAGTGCGCAACACACTTAACAACAGGTTTCCAAATGGTTAGATAGGCAGCGGTGTGCCTATTCCCTGACCTCCCAGGAGTCCTGATTTCACTCCTTTGGTTTTTTTTTGTGGCGTTACATAAAGAACATTGTTTATGCTGAGAAAATTCGTGATTTTCCACATCTGCGTGGGCGAATTTTGGAAGAGATCGCAACTTTGACACCAGAGATGCTACACAACAGTTGGCGAGAAATCGAATATCGCTTCGATGTCTGCAGAGCAACAAATGGAGCTCACATCGAAACATATTAATGTATGAAAAAATCTTTGTTCTTTTCTCTTCTATTTGACATTTAAATCGTTTAGTTATCTTGAAGAGTCCCTAAGCAATGGCCGTTCGAAATCCTGGCATTCTTTTTCGGAGACCCTTTATATGCGCACACACTTCTATTACTGTCATAGTTTGTTGTACAAAGTATGCACATGTACAGTCCATCTGGTGATTATCATTTTAAGAATTATTTCAACTTGTTTACTTTTCCATTTAATAGAAAACACTAACTAATAATATTATAGCTACTTGATAGTAAACTTATTCTTATACTGATCTAAAACATTAATGCATCAGTGTTTTCATTTTCTGTCAGTTATTTGCTATTCAGTGCAGAGCATTACCACTAATATGTTTAGTATTGTCTTACGTACAGGAAAAGAGTTACTTATAGAGTGGTCATAAGGTCCTCTATTAGCGAGTAGCAATACTAAAAATATTAAGAACTTAATGTCTGTTAAAATTCAATAACAGAAATAATTAGATAAAAGCTATGTAAAAGCTCTCTTTTTTAGTAGTACCTATAACAAGTTGAAGTTATTACTTAACCCTAGAACTGTTCATGTTAAGTTTCTTCGTTTGTTTAAAAATTAATAAAATATATTATTTGTATACAAAACCTAACTTATAGGATATCATATTTCTCAGAAAGATGTGTAGAGTTTATCTATGCAATAATTTTTTTTTTAAACGGTCTTGGAGTAAGTATGTTAGATGTCAAAAAATGAAGTTATCATTTTTCAGAAAAAACCTGTTTCTTCCAAAATCAATAGCATACCACCATTTTTCAAGATATACAAAAGTTTTGTATAATATTTGTGAATATATTTAGGAAGATAAAAATGAATTTGTTACTTTTTCAAAATAAAAAAATTTGTTTACGAAAAAAGGGAAATTGTTCGGCTTATTTTCAAAAATTCACCAAAAATAGTAATATTTATGGAAAGCACAACTTCTATATATCATTGTATCCAGAAAGGTGCATAGAATTTAGGTGTGTAGTGAAAAAAAAAAATGTTAGATGTAAAAAAAATTTGGAGTTATGTCAAATAGTAAAAAGTCGGAAAGTAACGGAGGCAAGAATTTCACAAAAATGGTAATCTACACCAACTAAAAATTAAAAAAATTTTTTTTTCAAGTATTACTAGAGATTTGTAATATATTTGTGGATAAAATTTGATTAAATATATATATATTTATATATATATATATATATTTGTTATATTTGCAAAAGAAAAAATAGTAGTGAAAAAAAAATTAGAGTTATTCAAATTTTGAGCTCAGGAATCAAAAATCAGCATAATAGCGGAAGGCAAAATTCCATAATATTCTCTACATTTCCTATTCAATGGTTTTAATTTTTTTTTTATATAATACATAAAACAGTTTTGTAATATAGTTGTGAAAGAAATTGGTAAAAAAAAAAAATCTAAAATTTACACTAGGAAAATATTTTTTTTTTTTGTAAAAAGTCAAAAATCGCTAAAAAGCTAGGTTAGGTTATAGAATATTTGTAGGATCCAAAATACAATTACATAGGCTACTTCTATCATGTGTAAATGACAATATAAAAGCAAATATAAGGTAAAATAAAATAGATTTAGTGTACTTACGTTTTGTATGACATACACAATAACACACATACACAACACAATATTTCATAAGAAAACTTTTGTGAAACACGTGGTTTAGGCTAGGCTATAGGAAAAACTCTGTAATTATTACATTCACTAAAAGAAAAACAAAACTACAATTGAAATACGTATTTTAAATTGTACGAACATTATAATAAATAAATACTAAACTCAACGCAAAACAGTAAAACACTTCACTCAATAAACTGGATAAAGTGCAAGAATGCTTCGATTTCAAGGAAAACTGAATGAAAAATGGCCATCTTGTGACACTAACTGCTCTTGGATTCCTTCTTCTACAATTCATTGGCTTATATCATAAGAAAGACGAAATTGTCGTCTTTCCAATGGTATGACATCTGTCATACAAAATATGAACTATACTGAGTTATGCAATCTGCGGTAGAGTTATCCACTATTCATATTTTTTTGTCACGTCTTTGAAGAATACATATATCTTAAAAACTACTACAGTTAGAAAAAATTTGAATACGTAGTTCGAAAGAAGAAGAAAAAATCTATAAGAAATTGTGAACTTATGGCATTTGGACAAGTGTTACCATTTTGTAAAATCATATGAACACAGAGTAAAAATTTTCCTTATTAACTCCGTCGCTTCAAGTCAGCCATGTAGCGGAATAGTCGACAAATTGAGTGAATTGTTTAATTTTTAGTTTTAGTGATAAGGATTTTGGTATACATTAATATGAAAGATTGAAACATTATCTTTACAGTGATATATAATTCATTTCGATAAAATAATATTTACTAGGATAAAAGTTAAATTGAAAAAATGTAATTTTTAGCGTGTCAAAATGAGTTAAAATTCTTGATTTTGTTTAATTTTTACATAATAAAAACTATAACAGATAGAACGATTTGGAAACAACACATCGAAAGAGAAAGATGTGATCTACAGAACAGTGTTGTGGTCGATCTGTTTGACAGAAAAATAGATTTGTGAACATCTGAGAAAGAAAAGCGTCATTTCTGCTTACAACCGCACAGTTCAAATCTTTGATTTTACGCATAAAAATATGCAAACTTAAGCTTTTTTTTTAAAAATATTATTTATAATTTTGTGGTATTTTTTTGCATGATTATGCATCTACGGAACATTAGCTTTCCAACACTATTTTTTTTATTGCGGACGATTCTAAATGGCCGAAATGTTGAATTGCAAAATGATTTCTTGTCACACAATTGCTAAAACCGAGCGACTTGAGCGACTTAACACTTGTAGGGTTAACCCTGCAACCGGTACAGGTTAAAGGTTTTGTAAAAGTTTTGTCTTCTTAAAATATTCATAAAAAATATTATTTTTATACAAAACCAAACTTATAAGACATCATTTTTCTCAGAAAGATGCATAGAATTCATCTATGTAATAATTTTTTTGTTTTTTTTTTAACGGTTTTGGAGTAAGTATGTTAGATGTCAAAAAATGAAGTTAACATTTTTCAGAAAAACCTGTATCATCCAAAATTAATAGCTTACCACCTTTTTTCATGATATACAAAAGTTTTGTGTAATATTTGTGAATATATTTAGGAAAAAAATAAATAAATTTGTTACATTTTCAAAATTAAAAAAATTATTTTACGAAAAAAGGGAATTTGATCATTTTTTTTTTTTTTCACTAATTTATAAAAAAAGTAACATATTTTTTATACACAACCTTTATATATCATTATATTCAGAAAGGTGCATAGAATTTAGTTTGTGAAGTGAAAAAAATGTTAGATGTAAAACATTTAGAGTTTTTATGTCAAATACCAAAAAAATCGGAAAGTAACGGAGGGAAGAATTTCACTTAAATGGTAATGTACATCATACAAAAAAAAAAAATTTGGAATTTTTTCAACTATTACTAGAGCTTTGTAATATATTTAGGTGAAAAAAAAAATTGTTACATTTTCAAAAATACAGAAATTGCTTTACGCAAAAAGGGAATTTGTTGAATTTATTTTCAAAAAATTGTAATACTTATTGAAAACCAACTTCTATATATCATTATATTCAGAAAGGTTCACAGAATTTAGTAGTGAATGAAAAAAAAAATTGAAAAATAATTTTGGAGTCAGTATGGCAAAGAACAAAAAAAACACACAAAATCGAAGGCTAAATTTCACTTCAAAGTCCAATTGAGCATAAAAATTTTTGTTTTACATTTTTTTAAAAGTGTACAAACGTTTTCTAGTATTAATGTGAATAACAATTTTGGTAAAACAAAAATCAAATTCTAAAATTTTCAAAATAGAAATAATTGTTTCATCTAAAAAGTAGCAATCGACAAAGTGAGGTTAGGTTTGTAACCTCCACAATTTAGCCTAATTAGTAACAATCTAAAGCTAGGCCTAAGACTAAATCACTAGATTTCACTAAAACAATAAACTTTACAAAGAATAACACACATATACACTTGTATAATTAAATAAAACACTACATATAAGAAAATTTGCCTTTAGGCCTAGGTTACAACATACCTCTAGGTTATCCCAAATATAAACCATTCAAAAACTAGAACTTCACTCAAAAAAATAAACTTTAGAAATAAAAACACATATATTGTAACTTGTATACACAATTTATATACAATTTGTATACACAAACCTTCAGAATAAAAGAAATATGTAATCCCAAACCATAGCGCCACGTCTTTCCGTGTCAATTTATGTCACACACTTGCCTAAAAATGCCTATGTTCCAACTTGAAAACAAGAAACAGAGAGTAACCGTACCCTATATCAAGTAATACCAACTTGTAGAATGAAATCTCCTCTACAACATTCTTTAAAGATCGGTTACAAAATATCGATTCAATAATCAATTATCTTATTTAGTAAACTGCTCCGAATGCCAAGTGAATTTCGTTCCGTTAGGTTTCTACTATGGTCAAGTAAAAATATCTTGCGATCTATGACACACAAAACAATTTGTAAACCACGGATAGAAAGAGAAAAATGTGATCTACAAAACAGTGTTTTGTTCGACCTGTTTGACAGAAAAATAGATCTGTGATCATATGAGAAAAAATGGCGTCGCTTTTACTAAAAACCGCTCGGTTTAAATCTTTGACGTTACGCATTAAAATATGAGAACTTCAGCAATTTTTGGAATATTATTTATAACGTTTTGTGGTATTTACTTTGCATGATTATGCATCTATGGAACATTAGTTTCCAACGGTATTTTATTTATTGCGATAGGACGATTCTAAGTGGGCGTAATGTTGAATTGCAAAATACGTGTTTTAGAGTTGGTGAACTAAACCATGCGTGATGACGCGACCCGAGTTCGGGTCGTGGGGCCGTTGTAGGGTTAAGTATTTTCACAAATGTACATATTTTTAAGAGGGCCTCTATAAATTCAACTTACCAGAATTAATATAATTAATAATTTATATATATGGTTATGTCATACTATATGTAATTTCAGTGTGGAAGAGGAATCCCCAATTCCTAATTATATCTGAGTAATTTATACCATTTTTGGCTATAAAGTACTTTTTCCTAAAGTCCAAGATCTTGAGCCCCTTTTTTTAAAGTATGGTAGTCTATGCTTTCATTCATAGAATGGCTCGCCCCAATAACTTTTAATAGTGTTTTTAAGTTAAATTCAGCAAATATAATTAATTGTAAAATATAACTTTTAATTCCACCAGCTAGCTAAAGGTTACAACATCCAGTTGTTCGACTGGTTATTTTTGGGCAAGTATTGAAGCGAAATAGTTCAACATGTAAGCATGGGACATCTCCAACCAATAATCAATAATAAATAAATAAGTTTTCATGAGAATTTGTATGTTTCAGTTAATAATTAGTTTATATGAATTAAGTATAATTTATTATAATGTAATTATTTATTACAATGATTTAACTTTAATTAATGATTTTTTTTTTTTTTAATAACTTTAGGTTTATTATCGATATTAACAATTATTGTAAATATCAAAATCTCAAAATTTAAATAACAAAATCAACCTAGAATATTGTTTACAAGTTATATTAATCAATAGTTTTTTATTAATTGAGTTCCATTATGCATATTATTTGTTCATATTTCATAAAATCAATTATTCAGTATATATATAAGACAACTTTTAAAAAAAAAATTATAATTGCACTACTATCTCGGGGTTTCGGGTTAGTGCTGGATTTTTCCAATTTTTTATGGAATCACATACAAAATTATTCATAAGTTAACAAACTGGACTAATTCCCAAATGTCTTATTTAAGTGAAATTACAATATGAAAAGGAACAAATGTAGTAGTGTATAAGTGAAAATTTCTATAATGTCAGGAGTTTAAAATTGGAATTCAATTGTCTAAATCAAATTTAAATAATATATTTATCAAGACTAACTCCTCTTATGATGTAGAAAGTCTTCCTGATTCAGACTTTATAATCATCTTTCTCAACTATACATAGATAGAATATGAAAATGGATTGATCTCACCAATAAGTTTTCAAATTTTCATTCACAGTTTTCTTTCATATTTCGCAGAAGGTAGAATAAAGCGAACTATGTAATTAAAACACACTGTTTAAATATTCTTCTGGTTTTAATCTGGGATACTGGATGAGATGATTAGTTGGCTAGATTTTATTCTACTATTTTTTTATTTTTTTTCCAGCTGAAAATTCCAACAATCCTCAATCTTGAAGCAATAGCAGTCCCAAGCTTTGAGTTGCCCGCCTTCTGAATCATGTGTTTTGTGTGTGTTTGTATTTGTATACCATACTTTAATATTTATCATAATTAATTATTAGTTATTCTTTTAGATTTTTTAACCATTTAATTTTGAATAATATGACTCTAGGACACTTACTAAATTAAATTCTACTCATAAACAAACAAATAACTCCTTTAGTACATTGAAATATTGCTATCTAATTTACATATTTTAATTAATACAAATTGCATTGAAAGTCCTACGTCACACATATAAGAATTTCTTCTGCCAATTGGAACGCGAGTTTCAAAAGTGGGCACGTCTGTTGATTCGATATTCTAAGAAGATGTATAAAATCAGCCATGTTTATTTGGGACTTGGTTTTGTTTTTAATTTATACTGAATTATTCGTGAATACTATATGTTTTTCCAAACAACCTTTTGATGTATTATATTCCGTTCTATCTATTAAAAATATTAGTTTCTTGTGATAAATTCTTGTTTTCTTATAATTCTTGCGATTCTGCAGTATCTTGTCTATGATTCTCATGCCAAAATTTCTAAATGATATTTTTAAATTAGGATATTTCTTTTCAGAGGTCGAATCATGGTTATTTAATAATTTTCCTATATGAACTGTTTAATTTAGAATAATTTTGAGGTGGGAAACATAGTCTTTACATGTCGGGAAATAATTTTAATTTCCAATTTTCTTTTACATTTCTAGGCTTACCAGTTGATGGTTGTATATTGAATTGGAGTTGATTATAATGTCCGCTAGATATCGTGTAAGTCGCTCCTTGTTTGAATGGCATTCCTTAAATATCAGTTCTTCATATATATTTTTCTGAATACGTTCCGAATTGTTTTAAATAAGAAACATTTCGAATTGTTTCATTATAAAGTAAGTGTTGTTATTTTAAAAGGACAAATTAAATACTAAGATTTATAAACTCATATAAGTGTGTGTGCATAATTGTGTTAGCAAAAATTGTTTAAAATCATAAATGCGTAATAATAGAAAGTATTGAATCATACAAATGTTAGAACATTCTGGTAAGGGCTGAAATTGAGTGTGATGTCTCCCAAAAAGGGCATGATGTTTATGATCGGACAAAAGTCTGGAAGGATAGAGACGGGGTTACGTATTTCTAAGAATTCTAGAAAGGCGTGAACCAGCAGAGTGATAGTGCGGGAGAACACATGGAGTCCGATTTTCAGAATAAACAGACGTATGACTATATATGGTAGAACAGACGATATGCTCCTCCACAAAGAATGTTTATTTAATCAGGAATAATTAATATTTAGAAAAGAAAGTTCTGTTAGTGAAGTAAAAGAACAGGAAAGTTGAGTTTAAAATAAATGAGAATTTAAAAAGTGTAATGACAAAATTAAAAGGTTGTAAGTACTGGCGATTGCCAGTTTAAACATCTTCAACAAATGCAATCTTTAAGAAACAATAAGTTTACAAATAAGAAACAAATTTTATTAATCACAAATTAATAATGTTTATTAGTCCTTGTTAGACATAAGTTTCTTAGAATAAGATTTTTTTTTTTTTTTTTTTTTTTTTTTTTTTTTTAATCATGTTTAATAATAATATAATAAACAAACTTGTTAAAATGTATAGTAAACATTTATTGAATGCACCCAATCATTTGATGCTGCTATGTGTGATTGGAATTTTGAGTACAGAGTTAAATTAAGAATCCTGGTAAGTAAACACAGGCTTTAAACTTACAAATTAACAACCGAACGAAGCATAACTCACAAACATAATATCAAACCAGTTAGAAATCAAGAAATACAACACAAAAGATTGGTTCAGCCATTGCGATCATTTAATCTAAAAAGCAAATATACTGAAAGAAATAATTAACACTATACACGAGAAGAGATAGTATAAATAAACTTTACCAACATAAAGGCTACTAGTCTATAACTTGAAAATTGTTTACTCCATTATAATTAATCAATAACAGCTGAAAATGTAATTATTAATCCAGATCATATTGGAGAAACATTTGCTTGGTTTGCGTTTTAAAAACTATTGTCATGAGAAATCTTGAAAGATAACTTTATTTGTTGATAATAGGAGTGTGTAGGACCAGTTATGGGGAATCAGCGTAGATCATTTTGCAGAGTACACTTGTTTATTTTGCCACAGTTAGAACTAGTGAACCATTAAAGTGTATGGAGCTTTGAGCCTGGTTGATAGTGTTCCATTTATCCATGTGTTACCTATTCCCTCATCTTCATTAGTCAACGGACGTAAAGTAAAGAACTTAAATAACAAATAATAATAATAATTAAAAATTATCAGTTATGTGAAGCCAGATCATAAAAAACAAATAAGTTTTATGCTGTAAATTTGAATCTTCCACATAAGTAATCGCTTTGCACTGTGTAATTAAATAAGATATTGTTCACTGGGAGTATATGTGAGTTTTGATTTAAATGATTTTTTTTTTTCTCTTTGCTATAGGCTCTATTCCAACATTACGCCAATCTATAGGAGAAAAACTAAGAGAAGAATTATCTTTAGCTTGGTGTGCACCTTCTACATCTAGTTTAAGAAAAAGTAGATTTATCTCAGTGCCTCTAGAAAGTGGAATTACTTTACCAGGACAGAAGCGAGACTGTACACCTCAAGGTAAAATATAAAAATGCTTATTTACCCTAAAATTTAATAAGTTTTTAACAATTTAAAAAAAAATTAAAATTTAGGTTTTGTGGTTTTTGGAACAACAGAAACACATGAAAATCATCACATGGATTCAAACTCTCCAAAACTTTTTTATTTTTTTATTATTGACACAACTAGTAGTTTTGAGAGTTTGAGTTCATTATGATGATTCTCTGTGTTTCGTTGTTGGATGTTTACTGATTATGGTAAATTGGCTAATCTCAATTCCTGGACTTTGAGGATTAGTTTTTTTTTTTTTTTTTTCCCCTTCATTGCTAGCTAAATAATCAGTGTGAAGAAAAATAATAATAATCATAAAATATACATCCCTAATTTAATTCAGTCTAAGTTTCCAGGTGTCTTAGGAACCATATGGAACATTTTATCATGACAATTTTGGATGATGTCATGAGAGATATTAGCTAAATGACCAACCAATAGGAATCATATTTGATATAGGCCAGTACAACACTAATTATTTTGATTGAATAAAAATATAAATGTGATTCTAAAACCATCTCAACAATAAATTATAACAATCTAAAACAATTATATAACATAAATAGAATGATATTGAAATGTTAAAAATAATTATAAATCTATTTTAATTTTAATCTACTTTTATTTATCGATTAAAAAATATAGGTTTTTTAAATAATAAAAATATAATCTTATCACCAAGTAATCATATTCACAAATTATATTAATATCCATAAAACATTGATACATTCAATAGTGTACGATATCCACCTCTAATTAAATATCCAATAGTGTGAATATTACAAAAGTACACTTTTATCCAAAGAAGAAGAACTCCCATTTCTGACTCAACAATCAAATTGTAACTGATACAAGCAGTTACTGAATAGCTTCAAAACAGAAAGGATTAGGTTAATCAGTTTCTAAGAAAATCAGAATCGTTAATTGTGAATTATCAGTCATGAGAGTGTCCGAAGATATATATATTTAAGAGAATTATATATATATATATATATATAAGAGAATGCTGTTGAACCTTATATATAATCAAGGCAATTCAGCATTGCCAATTAGTAAGCCTATATCATTTGCAATATTATAAATAAAACAAGTCCCTTATACATTTATTATTACCTAAGAAAGTTTCAATTTATTCAAAAACGAAAAACTTAATATTATTTGATCTTCAACATTCCAAAATTATATCTAAGACAGTAAAAAAAAGTTAAAAAAAAAACCTTCATCAGTGTTAAACCTTTATTCAAATTCATAACTTCTCAGTTCAGAGTCTCAGTATATAATTTCTATCAATAATTTCAAATATTAAACAGTTCTTCCATCTTTGTTTTCATCATTGTACCAATTTATCATAACAACTCTGACTAGAAACACAAGACCAAATAATTTAATTGTAATTCATATAAAGAATCTTTGTCCTATGTTTTTAAACTCTTAGCTCAGAATCTTTTTTATCATTTTAGTAATTGTCAGTGTTTATTTTTGTTTATTTGTTTGTCAATATATAATAGTTCCATTGTACAGTCTATCTTTTATTACATGATTGACCCTAATTGTAAGTTATTTTTCAAATTTGAAATTCCTGTTAGCCGAGGCATATTATCAAATCACCATTCCACCGAAAAGTGGAACATTAAATTAGTTCCACCAAAAACAAAAAAAAAAGATAATATTACAACTACTACTACTGCTTATTATAACTCAAAATATGAGGTCAGTTTTACTGTTAATTATTATTTACAAATGATTTTATTTCTCATTTTAATTTAGTCTTTTACAAAATTATTATCATTTTTTCTTTTTGTTAATTTTAGTATTTATCCCATTCACCCATCTAATATATCCTAAATAAATTTATATAAACTATATGTCAACAAATTGATGTCAACATAAGTCTCTTTATAATTGTTTTTACAATTAGTAACTCTAACAACAATCATATCACTACAAAGTTTATAAACAAATTTGTTTTAATTTTAATTCGCTCAACTTTTGTTATGGAGTGTAAAACTGGAACATAAAAGAGTAAAACACTAACATAGCCTAGTAAAAACTCAAACTAAGATTAAATACAAACGTGATCATATAAAAAAAACAACACTGATAAAAGGGGAGCAAAATGTTGTTTACCTCGATAAATAGAGAGGACAACATTCTCTTAGCTTTGTTATGTGGTTTTAACTGATCACGTTTATATTTAGTCTTGGCTTTAAACTCCTCAGAACTAGTTTTAGGCTTGATTTCTTTTTTTAGATTACATATAGATTTAGATGTTTTAGTTTCCAACATGGTCCTAGAATACTAGGTTATGTTGGTGTTTTTGTCTTTTATGCTTTAGTTTTACACTTGATAATGAGAGTTGATTTATACTCTTGATTTATTCTATATTAGTTTTCATATATACTAATGATGGCAAATCTTTGATTAAACCATATTAATAATACAAACTATAAATATTGAGATATTCATTTGAAATTAAGAGATTTGAACCTAAAGCTCTTTATCAAATGTATTTAAACTATGGAGAAGTTATAATTTACTTAAATAATCAAGATGCAATCTTGTAACTTTCTAAAGTTACACACTGTTAAAACTAGATATTGTGGTAACCTCAAAATTAGTTTTTTGTTGAATAACAATATTAATAAAGGAAGAGTATGTTTATATTACTGAAAATATAAGATATTACTAAATAGTTACCATCATAATTTAACCTAGAACAAAAACTTTAAAAAATATATAACTTACCTAGAAAATTATCAGTACATATCCTATTGTAAAAATAAACGAAATAATATTAGTTTATAAACTAAGTTAATAAATGAATAAGGAAATGTGAATATGCAGGGAAGGATCATTATTGTAGATATTTTTGGAAAGGAAAGTGTTATGGTTATAAAGGGAAAATATGAAAATGAAACAGTGTAGGTCAGTTAACTTAACATGTAAAGGAAAGAACTATCAATTATGTTAGCCAGCAAACGCAGTGATTAATTAATTGATTGATTATATTTGGAGTTTAAAAGGGCCTTTTAGAAATCAGTCGTGGCACCGCGACTTAAAAATGCAGGAGTTAAAATGCATACTTTAGTTTCATGTATTGTGTAACTAAAGCAGCCTCATTCTAGCTTAGCAGATTTGTTTGCCTTAAAGTTTAAGTTATCCACTAACTAGTTCTTCCATCATTAGTTCCCCAGGAATTTGGAATCCAAAAACCTTTCGCCTCTTATTGGTAATTATCCTCATTCTCCTCATCCTTCCCCCACAGTCTACACACAGTTTCGCCATGATAGGCTCATATCCTGTGCAAATGCACTCTCAGACCACAGTGTCCCTTAATAAATCCCGTAATTTGTCTGAGCTGTCCCCCTACTTCAGGTTATTATTGTTTTTTTTTTCAGGACTACCTGAAGAGATGTTTTTAAGTAAAGACTTACTATAGTTGTGCCCTAAACCTTCTAAATGGCAAAACTTAGCAATGTTAATTTTCTTCGTTTGTTTAAAAATTAATAAAATATATTATTTTTACACAAAACCTAACTTATAAGACATCATTTTTCTCAGAAAGATGCATAGAATTCGTCTATGTAATAATTTTTTTTTTTGTAACGGTTTTGGAGTAACACTTTGGGTGCTGACCCTTAAATTACAGGACTAGTATAGAACGCTGGGGTTTTTTGCCTATTTTTGAAAATTCATAGAATAAAAACTATAAAAGGTAGAATGCTGGTACTTACATTGTTTTGAAGAGTCAAATCTCCTCTTTAATTTGGTATATAACACTTTGTGGTTACATAGGTGTTTTTATTTCAAACAATATGAAGCACTCAAGACTTTTTTTTTTAAAATAAGAAATTAAATTTTTTCACTTTCACTACTTATTATTCAGAAAAAACAGTTATGGAAACTAAAAATTGGTATCTATGGAAACTAAAATTAACATGGGAAAATACTAGCACTTAGAAATTCTTTTTTGTATGAAAAATTTTGTAACAGGGACTTTTACAAAGAGCAACTTTGCATTCGCAGCACTGATAACTTGTGTCTCTTCTTTTGGCCTTCCCATTTTCCTTTTTTCCTTTAGCAGAACACACCTTACATACTCTTTGGATCCTAGTCTTCCCTTCTGGTGGTGGAATTTTCTCTAGAAAATGTTTTCCTGTGTTCATTCGGCTAAGCTGTCCTCCACTTCCGCTCGATCTGGAAGATTCAAGATCTGGAACCTCCGGAATGACCAGTTCTGAACACAATTGTTTTATGAACATTGTTGTTGTCATTTTCTTATTTTTTATCTTGTTGTACAGAATACAAGCATTCACAGTGCCCATAAGTAACAGGTGGAATGCTAACTTCCTCCACCACTTGACTGACTTGTGCTCAAAGGCACCATAGGACATACGCTGATCAGCCAAGTCAACACCAAACTTGTTCTTGTTATAATCAACAACACAGGCTGGTTTAGTTTTTTCCTGGTTGTACCTATTATGGTATGTTACCATTTCAGCCTTGTGCCTTGTCGATATCATAAAGACATCTCTCTTGTCCTTCCAGCGAAGAGCCAAGACATTCCCGTCTCGCCTAAAAACATGATCCCCTTTCCGGAGCTTCCCAGTCTTCAGTTCTTTTGGCATCCCTTTTCGGTTTTTTATGGTTGTTCCAACTAAACCAGTCTTTTCTTTTTCTAGTTCCTTGGCTAGGGTTGGACTAGTATAGAATCTGTCAGTGTACAATGTTCGACCACACTGAGTCAAGGAACCTAGTAAATTTTTTGTCAGGTCCACTACAGTGCTACTCACACCACAATAAATTTCAAAGTTCCAGATATATCCACTGCTAGATTCAGAAACCATATACAGTTTGATCCCATATTTATTGGGCTTTTGTGGCATATACTGCTTGAACAGTAGCCTACCACGAAACTTGCACATCCCCTCATCGATGGTGACATTTTCACCTGGAAGGTACGCTTTCTGACAACGCAGACGAAAAGTCTCAAAGAGAGGGCGAACCTTGTGGATTGGGTCATGGCCCAGTTCCCCTTTTTTTTTGAAAAGTTTGTTGTCATTCAGATGAAAATTAGCCATAAGCAGAAACAATTTATCTCTACTCATGAGATTCGGGCAGAAGTTGCATGATACTACTGGATTTTTTGACCAGTGATCTGATATTTTTGGTTTCCTGTCAATACTCATGTGAAAGACTATGGAAAGAAATTTTCTAATATCCATAAGTTTTACAGTTTTCCATTTGTTCATTCTAGAATTAGGTGAGAGTTGGTTTCTAGGATTTTTCAAACATTGTTGGGCATACAAATTAGTCTGTTCTTTTATGTGGTGAAGCATATCTTTCTCAACGAAATATTCAAAAAAATCTAAAACAGTACTATTTTCATCTAAATCTGTCTCATCTGTGAGCCCACTGTTTCCATGGAATTCATTTATATTGGGTAACTGGTCAATATTTGTCCAAACATCAGGTGTAGGGTTAGGCCTACCTTGTTGCCTTGGCCTAGGTTGTAAGTTTTCATCAGATCCAGTTTCTGAAACAAAAACATAACCCAAAGTGAAATAACAGTAATGAAATTATGTTTTGAAAACCCCTAACAATATCATAAGATAAAAAATGGAATATTTTTTATCACCTATATTGTTTATGTTTAGGTATAACCTAAAAGTTTTACAAAGACATTGACATAAAATTAAATTATATTCTCACCTGAACTTTCGTCTTCTTCATTATGATCAAATAAAGGATCATCTTCTGAATCATTTGATAAAATATCGTAATCATCGTCATCACTCACTTCCCCTAATAACAAAACAATATCGTCGTCATCCATAGCGATGTTTACAAACAACAACATTCGACTGCAACAGATGACTGCGCGGCCGGTTCGATCTCTCGTCCGATCAGATGGCCGTGACGCAGCAAAACAACGCATAACGTAATCACGCACAGACCGAAATAGAAATGGGTTATGTTCGTAACAACGGCGAAAAACATTACGCAACATCCCAAGGGACACGTTTTATTTAATTTCGCGGTAAAATATCACGTAATTACGACGGGAAAAATTAATATTTTCGAACCCGTCAAATGACGGGCTTAGCACTCAATGCAAGAATTGCCGGCCCGTCAAATGACGGGCTTAGCACTCAAAGTATGTTAGATGTCAAAAAATGAAGTTAACATTTTTCAGAAAAACCTGTATCATCCAAAATCAATAGCTTACCACCTTTTTCTAAGATATACAAAAGTTTTGTGTAATATTTGTGAATATATTTAGAAGAAAAAATATAAATAAATTTGTTACATTAAAAAAAAAAATTATGAAAAAAGGTAAATTTATCCTTTTTTTCAAAAATTCACAAAAAATAGTAATATATATTTTATACACAACTTCTATATATCATTATATTAAGAAAGGTGCATAGAATTTAGATGTGTAGTAAAAAAAAAAGTTAGATGTAAAACATTTGGAGTTTTATGTCAAATACCAAAAAATCGGAAAGTAACGCAGGCAAGAATTTCACAGAAATGGTAATGTACACCATAGAAAAATATTTTTTAAAATATTTTTTAAGTATTACTAGAGATTTGTAATATATTTGTGAATATATTTAGAAGGGGAAAAAATTGTTACATTTTCAAAAAAATATATATAAATATTTTACGAAAAAAGGTAATTTGATACATTTTTTTCAAAAATTCACAAAAAATATAATTATTATTCAAAACCCAAGTTTTTATTACCTCTGTTCTCAGAAAGATACATAGATTTTATCTGTGTAATGCAAAAAATTTTAGATGGCAACATTTTGGAGTTAGGTATCCAAGAACGAGAAAAATTGTCTTTACGCCTACAAAATTTCAAGGAAATATTCATATACAAACTTGTATATAACACCTTATCTTATTTTAGGTTATTGAAATACATACAGAAGCTGTATAATATAGTTGTGAAGAGATATCTGCTAAAATATATAAATAATATCCAACTCATTAGCGGAAAATATTGGCATAGTCATGAAAGTGCAAGTCTGACAGTTTGGCCTAGGTTAGGTTACAATATTACATACATGTAAACATTTCTAAATTATAATATAAAACCAAATATAAGGTAAAATAAAATAAAT
This sequence comes from Aphrophora alni, assembly GCA_963513935.1. Classification (NCBI taxonomy): domain Eukaryota; kingdom Metazoa; phylum Arthropoda; class Insecta; order Hemiptera; family Aphrophoridae; genus Aphrophora; species Aphrophora alni. Next base: position 125,206,642 of record OY740769.1, on the reverse strand, counting down.
TTTATGAACTTACATTTTGTATGGCATCCAGTAGTGGTGTCCAGTGCGGTGGCGTAGCTGTGTAGTGGGGAGGGCGACGATCCTTCATGGCTGATTTTGGGGCCTAGATAATTTTCTGTCTCTCCCGAACCTCAAGATATGTCTCATTTTCATGAAACATAGCTTGTGTACACCAGTAATGAGATCTGGATTTGACACCAGTAGTCTCTAAACATACTACACACAACCGTACTCCAGACATGGGTGTAAGTTTGTGAGAGTCTACAGGTGTCAAAGTGTCTCTGGAGGTTGACTGAACAGCACTACGTAATTGCATATCCAGAAGACCAGGAGAAGGAGAAGCGTCAATCTGTGGTTTTTAACATAGTCTATCAACTAAATCGCCCATGAAATTGTGTCGTCTTTTCATGTTTTGATTCTTTGTCTTGAACAAAATCCAAGCATTGAAGATGGCCAAGTCGACAAAGTTGTAAACTATCTTACGCCAGTATTTCTTACAGGGCCTATCACAAGTTACATGATAGATACACCTGTCTTTATTATCCACACCGCCCATAAAGGAATTGTACTGGTGAATGACAAACGGTCTGAGTTTGACACCACCATGTCTGTTTCGTACATCGATGTCTTCAGCTTGACAAGCTGGGGAAACAAGGTGAACTGGTTTCCGACTTTTTTCCTCCAGGTATTTCAGGATAAGTATGTTGCCTTTCCTGAAATACAAGGATTCTCCTACAGCTTGTTTGGCTTTGACCAAGGTTTTAGGTAGCTCTTTGCTGATTTTGTTAATCGTTCCCATCAAGTAGGTGTTGTGCGATTACAAATAGCGGCAAAGAGGTATCTTTGTGTAGAAGTTGTCAGTAAACAGGTGGTAGCCTTTTCCCAAACAGTCTGCTTTTGTCATCAGTTCCTTCACTACTTTTTGGGTGAAAGGGTCTGGATCATTGGACAGAAAGTCTCTACCGCTGTACAAAGAGGCATGCAAAATATAGGATGTAACAGAGTCACAAATTTCAAACTTTTTTATCCCAAAACGACAGTGTCTCTTATTGGGCATGGATTGTATGAAAGCACAACGGTTCTTCATACCAATCATACTTTCATCGATACAAACCTGTTGGCTTGGAACAAAATACATCTTGAATGACTCATTCTTCATGTCAATGAACATCCGGACTTTTGACCAAGGGTCAAACCCTGGTTCACCACGTCGTGCACCTTCATTGAATGATACATGAAACATCAACATAATCAGTTGAAAGCGTCTGAGACTCATTATTCTAGGGGAAAAAGCTATATTTTGTGAATCTGTAGTGCTCCAATAATCTATAATATTCTTTCTAGATGTAAGTCCCATGGTGATCAACAATCCACAGAATATTTGCATTTCATTTATGGTTACGTCAACCCAGGCTGATATTCTGGAATGTGGTCTCATCATTCCAGTTTCACGCATTTGACGTAACAATGCATGTGCTCACTTATTGGTCTGTTCGACCATAAGAGCCCACATTGCACTAGTCATAAACAAAGTTAAAACTGCTAAAGAATTTGAACCAACAGGAGTATTTCTAGGCCCTGCATTAGTAACTGTAAATCTAGGTTCTATATCGATCTTCTGTTCTGGCGAATATACCCTTACCCATGGATTCAGTGGTTGTAATTGTGTGTGTTGTCTAGGCCTAATTGTTCGTGTTGTTCTTAGAGAAGGTGTAATGTTCGATGGTCCTGGTTGATTACTTGAGGTTCAGGAACAAAGCTTTCATCACCCGTGGACTCAAAATCAGCCATTTGTGCTATATCTTCGACAACCAAGGAATCATCGAGATAATCGGAGTTACTATCATCAAAATCACTGCCATCAGGGATATCATCTGCTGACAGATCATCGTCAATAGTAATCCTCACATCTTGAAAATTTCTTGAAGGAGAAGTCATAATCCCCCCCCAAATCTTCCAAATCTGACAGCTCAGGTCCAACATAAAACCCTCGAGACTGTCATCATGCACATAATCAAAACTTCTGAATGCCATAGTTAGTTTATATTTTTATATAAATTATTTTGCGAAATAAATTATACTGAGAATAAGAAAATAGGCTTGGCCTAACTAATATTTGGCCTCATCTAAGCTAGGCCTAAATCAAAATCACTAGATTTCACTAAAAAAATAAACTATACAAACAAAAACACACATATCATAACTTGTATATACAAATTATAATAAATAAAACACTTTATATAAGAAAATATTCTTTTTATGCATGCTTGTAGGGCCTAGCTTAGTTAGTCAAATATAAATCACTCAAAAACTGAACTTCACTCAAAAAAATTAACTTTAGAAATAATAACACATATATTATAACTTGTATAAACAAATTATTATAATAAAACACTACAAATAAGAAAATATTTTCACAAGAAAAGACTCATAAATCATATAACACGCCAACAACTTACAAATCTCACAAGAGTCTGCCGGTAGAATTACTAGAAATGTGCTTTTTGGGAGGGAAATAATATTTTAGGAAGTAAGCCTATGACGTTTTGCTTTATACCATTGAAAACGTCCGACTTTCTTCTATACAAAGAGATCAAAAACTGTGAGCATAGATAAATATATCTATACGATATTTCACGTCTTGTGACTGATTCCAGATCCGAAAAAATCTTAGAGTTTTGGTTACTGGTTTATAAAATATAATATAATTCAAAAACTATAAAAGCTATGATAATTTGGAATTCGTAGTTTGAAAGAGGAGATGTATATTAGCCACCTGGACAAACTTGTTGTGACATATAAATAGCTTTCTGGCATAGGCATTGTGTAATGCACATTCGTCAAACCATAGGCATTCTTATTGCCATTATGTTTTAACATATAAATACGTAGATTTACTAGTTTTTAGATTGTGATTTTTCAGTGAAAAAAGTGACCTCCGCATTGAAAACATTATTTATTCTTAAGCAGTAAGTTAAGAATAATCAAAAAAGTAAGTCAACGATAAAGAAAAAATCCCAAAAGTTAGCAATCACCTTTATGTAAACAATTACCTTATATATAGCCTTTTGACTTTAATGATCACACTTTTTAATTGTGTTACCAAATTTAATATAAAAGTTGCATTTAAATGGGTTTAATAGATTTGATAGCAAATAAATTGTGTAAATTGTTAGTCGGATTTTTGTAAGTTAAAAAATATTTATGTATGAAATATGATTAGTTTTACTTTAAATAAAAGACAAAATAAGTTTGGGCTGCATTTTTTTTTTTAGTTGTATTATTTTTCATAATAGCATATTCACTTGAGCTAAATATTTGGTATTATAGAGCTTGTATCAATGGTTCACAAAGTCAAAAGATTTTTTAAATTGCAGAATGGAGAGAGTATTGTGTGCACCGCTTACCTTTCCTTCATTGTCAGCTTCCTATGGCAAACATGCTGATGCCTTCAATAATAGCATATAATGCTAAAACCTGTTTACCTATTGAAGAAAATTCACATAACCTAGAAACAAACAACTCTCCTTGCCTTGGCACAAAATCATTGCCTTTAGTTGAAAGAAAAACATGGTTGACTGTATCGTCAAAACTCTTGTATAGTAAAGTAAGTACATTTTAATTATATTTGAATTATTATTTTATCTGTGTTTTACTTTATGTGATTATATTTTGCTTTATTCTACTGTAAATAGTCCTAATTAAATGTAAACCAAAAAAGTTATTCCGCGATGATTTAGAAAGTGGATCTCAAGTAACCCACTCTATTTGTTCAGATAAAAGTAGTTTCTTTTTAAATAGACTTGTTAAATTTTTGAATAGTAGTTGAAATTTGTTAACTCTTGGAATGAATTACAATATATTATACACATAATTAGTTGGAATTAATATTGAAATATATGTATTTAGGTTGCAAAGTGTTGGTTGTCGCCTTGGCAGTGTAATTACATAAAACCTTTACTTTATAGCTAATCCTCTCGTGCTGTTATATAGCTTGAACCTTACAAGGCTCTTAGTCGTTAATTTGTTCATATATGTCTCCAATTGCTGCAGGCTTCATTATTGTATTTCTATTAATATGGATTATCACTTTGTTTATGTTAATATCATATGGACTTACCTGGTACAATCTTGTCAAGTAGGTGATTTTTAAGCCAAAACAAATAGGATGATTTTTTGCACTGCAAAATATTGTTATCAACTAAAAACATAATATGTTTCTCTAAAATTGCTTAAAATAAATGATGTAATTTTACCTTGTATTTTTAAATGTAAATATTATATTGAAAATCAATCCTTTAGAATAAACTGAAATTAGTGGTTTGAGTGATACAACCACTGCCAAATTATGATTGGTCGTATCTTCTTGCTTCTTAAAATATTTTTATTTATTGTTTTTATTAAAATATAATAATATGATATATGTACCATGACAAAAAAAAAATGTTGAAAGAAAAAAAATTTACAGATTTTAATTGAATTTTAAGAAAATCAAATTGAAATTTGAAATTAGAAGACTAATGTATATATTACCTGAAGCATAAAATACTTGAACAGTAATTATTATAATTATTTATCTTTGATAACTTCACATTCAAAGTGTGTTTAAGTCTCTGGATCTTCGGTAATCTAAGAGGTGAATTTTTCAAAGGTTTTCCGACCGTTTCCCATATAATTACGTTCTATCGAAAAAGTTGAGTTACAAAGTTTGGAATTTAGACAAATCAATTGTTGAGTATTAAAATATAATGCTTAAGGAAGTTTTCTGAAAATTTTCAGCTTTTTTATGTTAAGATAATACAACTTAAAAAAAAATAGAAGATATGCAGGCTACAAGCTGAGCATAGGTGCGAGGCGTACACTCTCGGCACGAAGGTCTGGTTCAGGGGCATGAATACCAATAAACGCTACTTTTTATAAATATTGAAAGTTTTTTATAAATATTAAAACTTTGTCTAAATATTAAAATCTTATAATAAACAAAGTAAGTATAGTCTAGATAAAAATCTTTATGTGGAATGACAATTATTTTCTATATTTATACTTATAGATTTCCTTAGTGTGCATAATTATTTATACATGAAGTTCTAATAACAGAATACATATTTTTTTACTTTTACACTTATTTTTTGATCAATTATTTTGAATACTTAATATGGTGTTTTTAAATTATACGAATTTCGCAGTTGAAAATACATTTTATCGATATATACAGTATAACTCCAATTATCCGGATTAATTGGGACTGGACCCGATCCGGATAATCAAAAATCCGGATACAGTAATTGGATTTTTATCGAAAAAGGCTGTTTTTTAGGGAAAAAGTAAACAAAACACAATAGAGGTCATTTACGGTATTTATTAATAAAAAACAATATCAATGACAATGTATAATTTACATAATTTTTTTTTTTTTTGATGTCTGATATTGTTGATGTTCCTACTTTGTACACCTCGGCTAAATATTTACCCGAGACACCTTTTTCCAACTGTTCGATAATTTAAATTTTATCGGCCAACGAAGTTTCCTCTTAGGACTCATCGTAGTACTGCACACGATAATCAAAACACTAAGGAACACGAAAAAGTCAACATAACAATTCACCCGTCAGATTGAAGAAGCACTGACCGACTGACTATTAATAGACTGTAGTGAGTGACAGTAGCAGGGTGATGAGGCAGTGTGAGTCATCGCTCCCCCTCCCCTCCACGCCCTCCGCTATTGCTACACTATGTTTGCAGTTAGAAGGGTCAACTACTGCGCATGATTCCTGCATATTCATTGCTCCCAGGACGATGTGCCTTTAAAAACCTGATTTTTAAATTTTTCTCAATCTGATCCGGATAATTGGCGATCCGGATAATTGGAGTCCGGATAATTGGAGTTCTACTGTATATCGCTCTGGCATTTAAACTTCTACGTACTTAAAATAAAACAATACAAATTTTTTTTGTAACTTCTACAATTGTAGAAGTTACAAAAAAAGAAGAAAAAAATTGTATTGTTTTATTTTAAACATGGATTTCTACCAAGTACCATCGGTCAATAGTATCATTAGTATTCTACGTACTTGTTTATTTATGGACATGTACTGCTTCGCACGCACAATAGTTTAACTGCTATTGTTTAGTATTTCATAATTGCACGATTTTTTTCTTCTTTGTATGTTTTGGTGAGTATTACAAAAATATAATAATATCTTCACTTATTTCTTGAATAAGAATTTAGATACGAATATTCAAACATTTTTTCTGTTCTGGAGCTTGTGCGCTTTGCGCCTTGTACTCCGCATATTGTCTTTTTTATAACATTAAAACAAAAGATGAAAATATCTAGAAAACTTCCTTAAGCTTTAGTATTCATTAGTACATGACAATTTTTCCTCTAAATTCCAAACTTTATAGCTCAACTTTTTTTCGATGGAATTACCTAATTACCCACGAAAAAAGGTCGGAAAACCTTTAAAAATTTGCCTCTCAAGGAGAAAGTATTTTTAAAACATTTATGAGGTCTCATTTTGTTTGGAGTACACTGTAGAATAACTGATAAAAAATTGTAAAAGAAATATTTATAATTGCCAAAGATACACTGAGTTAAACTGAAAAAAGTATTATGAATTCCACTTTTTCCCTTTATCACCATTTTGTACTATGTTCCCCTGTTTTTTTACGAATAAATAACTTCTGAATCGTGTTTTCAAAAACATAAGAAAAACCTAATTCCAGACGTTAGGACACATTGGTCACAGTCAGGTCATTTTAAGTCATATTTTTAATTTTGCTTACTAGGTTCTTGCTTTCATTTCTGTACTTCCCAGCTTCAAAATGCCCAACATGTTTAGCTGAAAAGGTGCTCTTTGGTAATTTTTAGAAACTTGTGTTATATTTTTTTTAAAGTACATAGAATTTTACTACACATAAAAGGAATTCTATATTTTAATTTTGAATAATTTACATCAGGAACAAGACTCATAATTTTAACATCTATACACCTTAAAATCTATTGTTCATTTTACATATCTTTATAAAGTTTGATTATATAACTTACTTACAATTTCATTTCGTCCATATTTTTAATTACATAACTTGCTACTTTTATAGGTTCATAAAACACCTTGATTTTGTTTAATTATATCTCACTCACATCTTCTTTTAACTTCCATCATAAAAAACCTCGCTTTGAGGACAACAGTTTTATGCGTCTGACGACATTGCCACCTTCTCGAAAAGTGACTAAAAATTCTGTTTTTTAGGCAGAGTTGTTTTTTCCATTCTGAGTATGCAACTCCCACTCTCTTATGTTGTTTAAATTTTTATATCCCAAACCAATCACATTAGAGAATTAGGATTATGTCCTCTTATGGCATATCATGAAATGTTAAGTCTTTGACACACTAAAGCAAGCCGTCTTTCCCGCTTACAATACATTCATTTAAATCCACTTTTTTATCCATTATCATAAAAAACACCTTTGTCTACAGTTGTTGACAAAGTGGCATTTTGTTCATTTAAATTAGTTTGCAAAACAGCTGATTTCTCAACAGTTTCACTTTGCCCACTACTTTGCACACTACTTTTCTCACTCCGAATGGCAAACGAACAAAACGAAATTTAGGTTAAATTTATTTGAATTGATTTATAATATACAGGAAATGTCCCGTATGTAGGTTAGATTAATTCTTACATGTAAAATAACATAAATAAACAACAAAACAACGTTTTAAAGTTGAAAAAGGAAGTAATTATTCATGAAGATGATTGACAGTGTATGTACACTGAGAGTATTTTTCGTTTACCGAGTTTTGAAGATGGCAATCCCGTTTCTCAACAATACTCCTAAGTTAATTGTAATATTCATAAATAACCTCAGTTTTGACGTGAGAACTTCTTCTCAGTGCTGATGTGTTGTTTAGCACTACTGCTATATTTTGTGTACAGTAATACCTCAAACTTACGCGATAGGTGGGACCGAGCGATAACCGTGTAAGTCGAATTCGCGTAAGTCGGGGTACAATTTTGCATACATATAAATACTGTACTGTACATACAAATTATGTTTAATTGGGATCGGAGAATAAAGAAAACAATAATTTATAAGAAAAATGTGTAATAAAGTCTTAAATACAATACTGTAGATGTAACAAATTATACAAATTACATATTTTGAATTACAAAAACGTAAACCAAAGTTTATTTTGATGTAGAAGGCTTCATAAAATCTAGCAATGTCGTCTGACGGATCAAAGTTTTTCTCTTCTCACTCAAAGTTTCTTCGTAGCACGCTAATAATTTTTTAATTCCTCGTTTTGTAATATTTGTGTGTACTAATAATTTTATAGGTTAAGATGGAATTATAAAAGAATATTCAGAATAGGAACGTTCAGATATTTGTTAGAGTTTAAGACGGAAGGTTTTATCAGTGATAGTGTGGCATTTGTATATCCAAGTATCAACATTTACAATACAGTACGTGCATATGATAATTTCTTGGGTTGAAAGGAAATTATTATGCGACTTGGATATGAGAGAGTTAATATTGAATATTAAGCGAGCAATATTGAAATGGATTCAATAATTGAGAAGGAATGTATAGCGACTTCGACTAAAAGCATTTCGTGGTGAGAAGTGTTTACAATAACAAGATAACGATTGCGTCATTGTACAGAGGGGAAGCTGTTATGCGTCTTAAGAATGAGCCTAACACATAGATAGGAAATATTAGTATTGAAATAATACAATTGTTACAAAGTTCAGGCTCAGACTGAATTTAATGAGATAGTTCTAATAAAGTGTTTCTTTTTTATATACAAGTTGAAATTGGATAAAATTTGAATTGAATAGAATAAAATGATTAATTAAAACGAAATGGACTGCAGTGCAGGCAGGCAGACTAAACATTAGTAGAGGCGGAGTGGGGATCTTCCGATCGCGTAACTCGGAATTCGCGTAAGTCGGGGTAGCGTAAGTCGGGGTATTACTGTAGTTAGTTTTAAAATATGGACAGTTCAGATTTTAAAATAATCTGAAAAATAAGAAAAATGCAGTTATTAAAGATCGAATTGTAATTGATTGTTTGTTTGAACACTATTGTATTAAATTAATGTTTTATTAAATTGTGTTACTGCTGCAGTATGTTTTTTATTTGTCACAAAATAACAACTGTAGACAAAGTATAATTTGCAATTCGTGAACAAAGTGTCTTTCTTTAACTCGATAAAATTGACGCACGAGGCTTGCCGAGTGCGTCAACATTTTTCTCTCGTATAAAAAAGTGCCACTTTGCTCACTAGTTGCACAAATAACTATTCTCCTTTTACCATTAAAGTTATATTTTTTAAACAATTATCTCTTTATTTTCTAATTTAACCATTTATATTACTTAATAATTATGACAATTACCAACTACAGATTATTATGGTTGGAGATGTCCCATGCTTACAAAGATTAGGTGGAAAATTAAAGAATGCACCTGTGCAATATGATAATATATATGCACCTGTGCAATATATAAAACATCCTGTGATTTTACTAAAAACTCGCCACAGTACACATTATTATTGACTAATTTCACTTGAAACACATACGTGGTGCCCACAGTTACTTCAATCAATAATCATGCGACAACTATTGGATTCTCTCTCCATGATCAGTCATTCGTTCCCATATATTAAATGCATAACTACCTATCAATATAAACCAAAATTATGTACCCTGAAATGAGAAATTTACCCGAAACTCAGTTTTCATCTCCAACTGTCTTGAAATTTTTTGGTTGTGATTATGCTGGACCCTTTGATATAAAAATACATAAATTACGCAAATGTGACACCTCCTGCTATTTTGTAGCCGAAAACCCTTCGAGATGGATCCAGGAATTCACAGCTGGCAGGTTGAGTGATCACATCGACCAAAAATCTGTCAGGATGGACTGGTGATCATGATTTTAGGCACAAATTCAAAAACAACGTAAGTTTAAACAAACCATTACGTTTTATTCCAAAAGTTACTAAATTTAAAGTTATACAAACTGTTTTATATCTCTTTACAATTATTGAAATATTCTGTAGAGAAAAGCCTATGACCCCCCCTCCATTTGAATTTAAGAATTACAAATTTATAAAAAAGGATGAACAGAAAACCATGACTGTCGTAGCGACCAACCCGTAGGGGCACTAGGAGGGAACTGACTCTTGGCTTGCTCCTGCGTCTCTCCTCCTTCCTCACCACCACATGATTCACGCTTCAAAACTGCAAATGGAGCTTTTTAGGAGTTTATTCAAATGTTGCTAAATTTATTAAATTATGTTAATTCCCTTTTCTATTATTTTGGTTTCTGTTTGAACTCTACTATGTTACATCATCTTCCTCCATACTGCTACAGCCGTTCCACTTGGCTCATGTTATGCTCTATGAATGTGCTTTTGGACACCTACTTTCCATTTAGAAGAGAAAAAACATTGTTCGCTTTCGATTAGCCATTTTACAAATTATATTAATCATGGATGGAAATATAAAATATTATGTTGTAGGTTCCCAATTTATTCTAACAAAAATTTCTTCTTACCAACTAGTTTACTATCTAAGACAATGTTTAACAAATTCTTTAAAAAAATAGTATTTTCATATTCATTGCATTGTTACTGTATATTATTATCTATTGATATAACAACATGTTCAAGTTTATAAATTCATTATATTGTATTTTTGAAATTATTAGATTAAGGTAATGGTGTTTGGGGCTGGGTGTACTTCCACACCCTTCACACAACATGTTGAAAAAGATGGGACTAGATAGGTGAATTACTGAATTGGATGAGATACCATATGATGTAACATTTAAAGAAATAAATATCCAGAGGTTTGAAAAATGGGAAATACAAAAAAATCACTGCAGTCACCCGATAAATTAATATTTCAAAATTATCCACTCTGGTAGGGCCTCATTCCGACCAGAGTATGAAAACAATAATTTGTTTTTATTAAAAGAGGCGTAAAAGTTCCAAAGACTATTCACAGAAGAAGAAAATGAAAGGAAAATAAACTTTGTAAAATAGTATTTACGGCAGTCGCAAAAGACTAAACAACAAGCAGGCTCTATGTGGAAAATGTTTTTGATTTTCTCTCTTTGACCAAAAAAACTCTTTCTTTTATTTGATGAAAACCCGATTGCATGTCTATAACCGAAAATAGTGTTGACCCTCTTAAAAGATCTAATATGTCTTGAATGTGGGTAAGGGGTGAACATCCCTTGTAGTTATTGCGTTTAATTTTCTATAATCAACACAAAATCTGTATTTAATTTCCCCCTCAGTACTACTTTTCATGACTATTACTAAAGGAATATTCTAGGAGCTTCATACAGTAGACGCTCTTTTAACCGGCACGTTTGGGACCACGGCCATGCTGGATAATCGAGCATATCTAGTTTTTAAAAGGGATACCTATGAAAATTAACTCTATACAAACCCAAATGAACGAAACGCATATTTGACATGACAAGGTTATGAAGAAAAATACAGAGTACAAAATGCTGAACATTCCTTAAATTTAATATAAACTTATGTATGTATAAAAGTGCTAAATGACCAAAAAATTAATTGTACATTACAGTTGGTACATAAAATCAAATCAAATATATGTATTGTACATTATGTTTAGTTAAGGTTGGTACACAGTATGTATTGTAAACTGGTCTTACGAATGAAAATAAACATGTGTGTTAAAAAAAGTCTCTAATATCATGTTGTACTATAGTATCAGACACAGGCAAACACTGGATGACTAAGAAAATGGCGTGCATAGCCCACTGCACTGGCGGGAAATGTCAGTCGAGATGCCCGAACATAACCGGAAAAAAACGACCATGAGTGGCTCGGCTGATGCCGGTTAGTAGAGCGTGCCGATTGTTAGAATGCCGAATAAAAGAGCGTCTACTGTAATTCCCTTTTTTAATTGATCCTGATTTAATTCATCTACAATGGGTCTTTGTGCATGTGGAATTCGGTATGGTCTAATGAAAATCGGTGGATGGTTCCTTGTATCTATTTCCATTTCCACCTCTTTAATTGCTTTTAAATTTTGATCTGTGCCATTACTAAAAATTCCCTTATTCCTTAATAACATTTTGATGAAATTGGTTTTTCCAGGGTTTGCTATATGAGGCAATTTTTTTTTCTAATTCGATTTCTATTTGTGTATTTCCGTCTATCTTATGTGTAGTGTCAAAAATTGTATTTACCTTATTTCACGGTATAATTTAAGCTTCTATTGTTTCCAAATTTGCCAATAGTTGCAAATCAAATCAAATATTCTATTTGTGTATTTCCCTCTATCTTATGTGTAGTGTCAAAAATTGTATTTACCTTATTTTGCGGTATAATTTAAGCTTATTCATCAATGCCTGTGTGCACAAACTTCCATTAGTAATGTTTTGATAGGCTCAACACAAGCACCCTGGTTTTATAGTTCCCTCACGTTTTTCGGGCACATGTATTTTAAATTTTTAGAACCGTGAACCATTAATTTTAATATTATTTTGCTTCACACTGGTATTATTTTGTTTTTCTACAATAACGGGTGTATTTCCGGCTGTTTATTTCTGATTCCTGTTTCAAATTATTATGTATTGATTTTAAAAATTCAACATGTGATTTTTGCTCTTTTAATATTACAACCTTTCTTGATTTATGAGTTTACGATTTTTGAGCATTTTAGGTTTTTTAAGTGTTTAGATTAACTTATTTCCTTTAATCGTTTGCTTATTTATATTTAACCCATTGTCAATCTCTTTAGAATTTACTGCCTTTTTAGAATGTTCCCTCGGATTTAATCTTTGTTTATTATTGGTGATGCAATTTTCGAGAAATTTATTTAGGTGGTTGAACCCTATCATGTTGATTTTTGTCTCATTCATTATTATTACATTATCTTTTAGATCTATTTTATGGTGCTATTTGGTGGGTATGGGTAAGATCCTATTGTCGGGGATGAACATTGGCGCTTTGACTCATCCCTTGTCCATTTAAATTATGCATGTTTGTCCCTCTAGTGTTATTTTCCCTGTAATTATTTCACCCCCTTGTATTGTTTTGTCCTCTATATCTTGTTTGAAGCTTATACATTTCCTGTGGGGCCCAGTTACCCTGTTGTGGTATTTGTCTGTGAAATGAAAGTTTAACAGTCCAGTGTTGAAGGTATCCCCTTCTCTATACTTGTGTGAATTCCCTTCGTAATTCATGCGGGCCGGAATGTTAGATATTATTGAAAAGGGAAAAAGAAGAAATTCTGACTTACAGAAACCAGTGTTAAGAATCTTCTTTATCTTTTGTTTAATTGTCACAATTTTTTTTTTTTTTTCTATTCAGGTTTTTTAATTTATAACGTCATTTATGTAGTTGTTAATTAAAACTGTAATTGCATTATAACTTGATTAAAGGAAACCATTTAAAATAAATCTGAATTTTTCTTCATTCATATGCTTGGGTAAGTGAAGTCATAAATTAATTTAGTGAACCAGCGAAACTCAAATCAAATTATATTTCATGCAGGATACATTATTATTCACTAACAAACCTTTAATAAAAAGTATCACCCCACAATTATTAAAATTGAATTTGCTTATTACAAATTCAAGTACTAATTACCTGTGGTATATTGGTTGTTCTATAACCTTCATATTTAATCCAAATTTGATAGAAATTATTCAACTTAATTTCATATTGTACAACATTACGTAATGTTTACTATTGATTTTTATTGGTAATCCTTTCTTGAAATTTCCTACAAGATTATTTGATTATATTTAAGACATTTATTTGGCTTAGATTCAAATAATTATTTTTAATGCTGATATTAAACCATATTTATTTTTATTGGTGTTTTGTTGTATATTTGTTGATTTATTTCTATTTTTTTTATTTATTATTTTTTTTGTTGAAAATTTGAGTAAATACAAGTGTAAATCCCAATCTTTTTTTTTATATATATAGATACTCTTAAAATCCTCCCCCCACCTCAACAAAATCATCCTAATTGCTTCTGTAAATTGCAATTGTATGGTAGGATTTAATATCAGAAGAATTATAGCAAAAACTTTTCTGATTTTGTGTTTTAAGGCCATAATGGTTTAAGTAAATATTTTCTTTGTTGCTTTCAATTATGATTTTTTTTTTTTTTTTGCATTTTTACTACTGTTCAATATCAATTCAGTTTATGTTTGTTACAATAATTCATTTGAACTTAAGCTTTGATTTAGGCAGTTTTCTGAGTTTTCAGAATCATTGTGTATATACAAAACATTATAGATTTTGTTCTTAATTTAAGAAAGTACTATTTGGTGACTGACAAAAAAAACCCCTTTATTGTGTGACTTTTTCCTTTCTTCGCAGATTTCTTCGTATATGGTTTCTCTATAGAAAATGATTTTTAAATCATGCTAACTCTTACACCACGGCACATCCCAATGTTGTTATATGCGGTTAAGCACCTATAAGTGCAATTCATGACCATAGTTCATGAAAGTTCCGATAAAGTGCCGAGCGATGCTTCTTGCATATGTTTAGACCAAAAAAAAACCATAAACAAGATGTCTAATCAAACCATGTTCTGTTGCTAAAGCAATCAAAATAATTTTTCTTGGGTTTACTCAGCGCGAAATATATCTATAGTCCCATGTCATATTTGTTTTGACTGTGCTGTCGTTCGCTGCTAAGTTGTGTCTTACTTTATGCATTTGTGCATTATTTTTGTAGTTTTGTACATGTTTTCATACATACATGGAACAAAAGTAACCTTTTTGTGTGTTGATTTTTAATATATGATAAGGCAAACTCCAATTGAATTTGTTTGGGCATGGAATATTCTTTCTTTTCAAGTGCTATTGATTTGGATAACCTGAAAGAATAAGAGATATATACAATATTTTTGATGATAAATAGGTAGTTAGGTGATTACCACTCTACTCACAACTACAACTGTGCCAACGACTAGGCCTAAAGATGCCTATTATGACTTTCAAGTTTTATTTTTTTTGACTAATTTTTGTATATAAAACTCATTCTTGTTGTGAACTTTTATAACATTTTAGGTCTGTTATTAATTTTTTTCATCTTTTTTCCATACAAGTTTGTAGTTCATGATGAAAATTACAATTTTTACTCCAACTATATATATAGGATTACTAAATTGTAAATTCTACAAAGAAAGTTTTATATTTTTTAAATTTGTTGTAGGCTATATATATCCTAAGAATTCAAAATATAAATGAACATTGCAAATATATAAAATTTGTGTTTTTTACAATAAATGAAGCTTGTATTTTAGCTTAGCGCTAAGGTTTTTTAAAAATTTATTTATTTTTTAAATTTTATTATTATTATTATAATATATATATATATATATATATATATATAAAACTATAACATGAAAAATAACATGTAAATAGTTATTTTTACAGAGTTTTTTCTCTTAAGAGTGTTGATTTATTTTATATAACAGATATTCAGTAAAATTTTTATATTGTAATTTGTCTTTACCGTGATTATTTGACTTTACCCACTATTCTAGTAAATGCTTTATTTATTTATTTTCTTGAATATAAAATATATTAAAATTTTACAGGAAGGAACAGGGTTCGTTAAACCTATGAGAATATCTACTCATGAAAATAATAAACTTGCGGATTCAATAACAGAACTGGAAAACAAAGAAGAGATAGAAAAAATTGCTCTTGAGAAAGTGAGAGAGAGATTAGAACAGTTGCAAATAGATTTTAGATCTGTTGCAAAGAAATTATCCAAGGTAATGTTTTGCAATATACTGTTGTTTTATTTTGATATACATCAAAATAGAGTGTGTGTTAATATTTAAAAAGTGTGAAGATACCAAAATTTGAACCAAAATCCTAATATCTATAAAGAGACAAAAGCCCATCTCACATATAAATAAAAATCTTACATAAGCATATTACATCTCATATAATTCAGTAACCAGTCATATTATAGTGTACATCATAAAAAAATCCATTTTCAATATATTATATAATATGTAATAAATAAAAGTGAAAAGTTAATGAATGAGATGTAGACAGTAGCAGCAAAATATCAAACAGGATGCAAATTAAAGAAAGAATGGTGAAGAAATTCTGAGATTGTTGGAGTAAGTGGGAGGAAGGGGACACTTGAATTATAACACAGAAAGCAGATGGATATATATTGTTTTGGATCCAATAATATCCAAAGAAGAAAAATAGAGATTATTTTTAATTCGGTTCCAGTAATATTTTAAATTAAGTATCATTAAAACTCTGTCAATGAATTTCACATCATCTTGGTGAGTGATGAACATAATAAATATTATTTCAGAAAATTAATAAATATCAGCCTAAAAGGAAAAAATTCCATATATTTTAACATCAAATTCTCATCAATATATATCTTGGCCAAAATTATAAATAACAAAACTCTTAAATCAAACAATAGTGAACATTATTTCATAAAGTTTTAATACGTTAATAAAATAATAAAATAATTGTTCATCATACAAATTGTACTTCCATCATAATCATTTCATAAATTCACTAACTAGACATCCATTTTAAATTTAGTATCCAAATCGTTTAGTTGCAAGAAATTAGTGTAAGATTTTGTTAATTATGTTATATGTGAAGAAGCACTGGGACTCTCAGAAAAACTTAAAATTTGTGTATTGTAAACATCGACTCATAGGGTAGCTGGCATGAAATAGCTAATATTAATAATTTCCCTTATATGCCCAACTTATTTTGTTGTCACGAATTTTCTCAAAATTGTTATGAGTGACTTATGAGGGTTTCCTTAATTGTTTTTATGAGCTTCAAAATTGTTTTTATGAATGAAATTGTTCGAAACAGTTGGTGTGGCAGCCTACATCACACTTCTTACATTTTTTGGTTGTATTTTTGTGGGATTGGCCACATCTGCTCTGAGTTGGGCTAGAAACAATGAAATGTCCAACGTTGTCTAGTTGCACTTCATTTGGAATTCGTCTTTTTACAGGTATTGCTGGTCTTCCCATAGCTGGCCCAGCACTGTAGACTTGTACTATATGACGAATGAATCCAAGCCAATCTAGAGATCCTTTTTCTTTCCCAGCTGGTGTCAGTTTGTACAGATGATATGCATTGTTAACACTGTACTGAAGGGGGAAAAGAATGAGTTGCCAGTACTACTTTTTCATTTTGATGTTAGGTATGTAAGCAGCAACATTTTGATTGAACCTGTCAACCCCTCCCATGTACTGGTTGTACATGGTTACGCAGGCTGGCTGTTTCACTTGTACTTTTCTTTTGAGTTCGCTACTCCATCGGTTACAGGTGCCAAGTGGGATCACTCCTGCTCTGTTAGAAGCTACTGTAACAACATTGTTGTCATAGTACCTCACTAAAGTTATGCCCGTTTTCTCCTTCGTAATTTGTTCATAGCTTCCTCTTGGCATTTTCCTTAGATCTTTTGGATATGGAAGTGGAGCATGTTCTACTCTATCTACTCTTATTGTTTCAGTTACATCATTTCCATTATTTGTCATTTCTTCGATTAGTCTCAATGAGGTGAATTAATTATCTACAAATAAGCTGTAGGAAGCATCTTGGGGAAGTTTGCAAACTAGATTAGCAACTACAGATCTACCGCAACCTAAAGAAGTGTTTGTGTTTCCAGTAGAAGCTCCCTGGTATGGCTCAGATTGTACTAAGTACCCAAGACGTGTACACATGGGCCATACCTTGAAGCCAAACCTTATAGGTTTGTTATGGATGTGTTGTTTGGCTCCGTGTCTACCAAAGTACTTCACCATGGATTCATCCACACTTAAATAGGGATCTTTGGGGTAATACTCAAGCCATATTTTGTTCAAGTGTTCTCAGAGAGGACGTACTTTGGCAAACTTGTCATTAGGACTGAGGCTAGTGTTGTCAGAAACATGAAAATATCGTAAAAGCTCTTCAAAACGGTTTCGAGAAATTGCATTTGCCACTCCAGGATGATATGTATCAATGCCAGAATCCCAATATAAGCGGTTTTTTGAAACCTGGCAATATCCACTCAATAGCAAAATACTTATGAGCAACCTAATGTCATCTTTGGTAACAGCAAAGTTGTGATTACCTTTTTGCATGGCATATCTCTTCCTCTATCTCTTCATCTAAAAACAGCTCAAACATTTCAACAGGAGTTCGTTCATCCAATAAAAAATCTGGTCTTGTCCACACTCTTTCTGGCCTATAAGAAATATCCTGCATTTTCCATTTCCGTGTTGGTAATGTATTTTTTTTTAGGCTTACTTACCACATTTTTTGTTACTTTATCTGAGGTTTTAGATTTTTTGGGATTTATTTTGGTGTTAGTGTTTTTACGTTTTGGCCTAACTGGAGCTCTCCTCTCTAATGTAGATAAAACTTCTGCATTCGTTTCGGAACTTGTAGAAGGACGTGGCTCAATTGTGTTAGAATAGTGGTTTTCCTCACCTTGATCATGAGAGAAAACCGACTCATGTGGTCTAGAAGCAAAATCTGGAAGGGAAGCTGAGATTTCAGGGACAGCAGTATCATCTGGGTCGTCATAGCCAAGTGTTACCTCCTCTAAACCATTTCTGTTATCATTGTGTTTCTGCTAAAAGCTGGTTGCCAGATAGTCGGATGATGTCATTTTCATCTGATCCATCACCACTGTCTTCATAACTCAACATATGATTAGCTGATGGAAGTGTATAAACTGTGACCTTTGATAATCTTGTTCACCATTTTCCAAAATTTGCAATATGTCATCAACGGTATACCTAAAAAAGAAAATACACAGATTATAATTAAAAATAGCCTAGCTTATAGAAAATGTTTACAAAGGGTATTTCTCAGTGTGTATCCAAACCTAATATAACTGTATATACACTTGAGCTTGAATAACTTAAGCCTACCCATGGGTTATAGCCTACTTTGCACAAGATAACCTAAAATAAGAGCCTTGGGCATTTAGGTTATGTTATTATTAGGCAAACATAAGCTCTTACGAAATAAACAACGCATATACAAGCTAACTGCAACAAGGGATTTGCAAACAAATAATCATAAGCTCATAACTTAGCCTTTCCTTAGAACATAACATAACTAATTCCTTGAATTATTCATGTCATAGATGTCATTACATAAAAATTTATTTCTCAAAGCTACTGCAATACTGAAAATGCTTTCATACTAGTATATGCTACTGAACAATACTGTGTTATCCATAAATCATGGTTTAGCTATGATTATTTGTCAATAATAGCTAAATAAGTGATTGTTTGCATAATAACCTATATGTTCCCACTCATGCCCAGCGCCCCATTTTTGGGGCATCAATTAAAAGTGAGGTTAGATCGCCCAACAACATATTGTAATACGAATCTTAATAATTAATATCTAAAACACAATGTATTACAAATGTTTACAAATAATAAACAATTATATTAATAAAGCATGGTAAATTAATAACCTGTTTCGTGAAGACATTTTGCTTCAGCTGCTAAAATGTAGCCAGGAGTACCAACACATGTGCCTGACAACAACAAAACAAACAAAAAAAACACTTTTTGTTATATAAAATTGTTATAATTTGCAGTAGATGGTCATATATGGGTTAAGTTGTCAATAAATCCACATTGAATTGTTCAATCAAACTCTCGTTTCTCCTATTATTTAATAAACTTGACACTAGATCTAGGAATACTGTTTTAACTACGAAAGCATAATGGGATCATAAGTACAAAATATCACACACACTGATTTAATTGTTCAGATGGAGGCATTGTGTTAACTACGTCTTAACATGGTGATGAATTACATCACAATGTGAATGAAATGCATCAGAAACCAGTCAAAATCCTTTAAACAAGCAAACCTTGGTTCTAATTCTAAATAATAATCTACAATCCCAGTCTACGAAAATTGAATTACATCACTCACAATTAAAAAGAAATCGATAACCTAGACAGTAAAATTAAAATACAGAACACACAGCTGATATTCTTACAGCTGTATTTTGAACAAATGAAAAGTAGTTATGATCTAAAATTAAATCTAATAATAATTAAATAATTAAAATTGAACAAAAACCGATGCAAAATTGTGACAATAAATTTTCGGAAACACTTAATGCATACACACTTGCTCAAAAATAAGAAATTCAAGACACAAAAATCACATTGACCAATCAATTTAGACACACGCATAGACTCATAACAGGCAATAAATACACATCATAGTCTGTTGAAAGATGTCAAAGAAATATCTTACCTACAAAGTAAAACACTCAATCTACACTCAACCAAAACACACAGAACATGTATGTTACTAGTTAGGCAATATAACACTAACAGTAAAATTACCACATTTCCATGGAAGTATCTCAGATGTTGTAGACTATTTAGACGCATTAAAAAATTACAGTATTCCAACACTAGGATTAAATAAAGAACAGTCATAAACATAGCATGATATATTGTTATGGGATATTTTGGAGACCAGTTTATCAGTTTGTGTATTGAAATGGTACCACATGATTAATGAACAAGTCACAAATTTGAATACATTTAGCATCCTGTTTTTAGTTAAATGTTGAAATAACATGGTAAAAAGCCCATTAAAAGGTATCATTTAGAAGTAGAATGATACAACAAGCTGGGAGAATAAATCGGTATGACTATTTCATCAAAAAGATAAACACTTTGCATACTCACGCATAGAATTGGTGAAAAAAAAAATCTTACCCATTTTTAATAGCCATTACAAAGACACGTGTAAGAAGTAATTTTTTTCCTTATCACATTCATTGAAAATTTTTATATTGAAAAAGACTTTAAAATGACTAGTATTAAATGTAGTGGTTTGAGTGATGAATTGACCATAATAGAGCTTTATTAAGTGGTGATGTAGACTTGTTTTTTGAACACTTGGACTTACTTTTACTAAAATTACATTTGAAAAGGCATGCATTTGTTATATGTGGTGACATATACATAAACATACTCATAAAATCTAAGAGCACCAGATAGACTGAGGGATATTTTGGCAACTTATGATATTAGGTGATGCATTGACTCTCCCATCAGGATGATGTGGACCTCTGCAACAGCAATTGACAATGATATATCCAATATAGTTTATCCATCCTGGGATCTTAGATTATTATGCACATGCGATTGATGTTTATATAGTTTCTCACCCATTCCTACTAAGAATGATTTTAGGGAGGTGAGGAATTGTAGTTCAGGAAATGTAAATCTCTTAAGATATCTGATAAAAAATGAAAATTGGGAGTATCGCAACTCTATCAGTAGCTTGGATGAAAGGTTTGATTTCTTCTTTGAATCTTTTATGAATGTAGCTTGTCCTTAGCAAAGATTAAAAATAGGTAATAAACAGAACAAAAATTTTAACTGGATAACTGAAAGTATTCTTGTTTCTAGAGGTAAATTAAAGTTATATTATGAAATTTATAAAACCACAAATAGCCATAATTTTAAACAGCTCTTTAAAAAATATAGACAGGTTAACAAACGTGTGATAATTGCAACGAAATCGTAAGAATTGTTTAAAAAAATCAGTAATTCTGACAATATTGGTAAAATTTCTGGGCAAATCATAAATACTTTTGAAATAAAAATTACAATTTTAAATAACATGAATTTAAATATTGATGGTGTATGGTATATTGAGCCATCTTGCATAGTCGGTCTGTCATAATGTGATTAAACAAAGTGTTTACAACTCTGTGTTAGTTGAAAGGAGTGGGGAATCATCTATGTTTCTTTCACCTGTTTGTGTTGAGAAGATCACAGAAGTGATTAGGAAATTTAAAAATTAAAAACTACTGTTATTGATAGGATTCATCTTGGATCATTAAACAATGTTCTAAGGAACTCGTCGAACCTCTTCAGGTTTCAATTAATGGCTCATTTTCTGAAGGTAAATTTCTATCCAGACTAATATCTGCTAAGGTCCTCCCATTGTTTAAAATGGGCAGAAAAGATGTCATTAACAATTACAGACCTATTTCTTTATTATCGGTATTTAGTACAATTTTTGAAAACTATACTTAATTCAATTTTTTAACTTTTTAGGCAAATCAAAAATCCTTTATACTGGCCAATATGGCTTTCAAAAAGGAAATCAACAATAGATCCTATAGGGACTTTTTAGTAGAGAGTCTTAAAAAAACGTACAGTTATGAGTATTTTTGTAGCCCTTTCCAAAGCATTTGATTACGTCAACTTCAATTTATTACTTAATAAATGTGAAGTGTCATATCTCACCTTACATCGCATATCGAACCCAGTACTAACGCAACTTAGAGATCCAAACAAAAATGTGAAATGTTACATAGTGGACATTTTGATTGACAGTTCGAGCCAGTAACCAGATTTTTTTTCCCATCCTCATTTGTTGTATAGACATAAAATGTGTGCTAACCAAAAAAAAAGTTAATATTAAATTTTTAAAGCTGATTTCATGAAAAATTGGGTGAAAATTTTAAGTTTTCATTTATTTATTGCCAGATTATTAAAAATGCATGGCAAAGAACTAAACTCTAAAATAACAAATAGTAGATCAAATGCATCACACAAATGGTACTGTAACCTATACCTATTATTTTTCAAGATCTATAACTAAACAATAAAATAATAATTAATAAATTATAAATGTCTAACAAATGATATTAACGAAAGTATGATAGACAATTGAAACAACAGAGTCATACCACTACAAAAGAAACTAATGAAAAGTACATTTTAATTAAACGTTTTCTATTTTAAAACCTTGATCTATTTTTATTTAAATTAAAAATATATACATTCATAAATAGCCTTATTTATTAATAATATTTTTATTATTACTTTAAAAGATTTTATATTTAAGTGATTTACTTCATCAGACAGGCTGTTATTAAACCTAACTGAATTGAACATAAAACTATTTAGAAATGGATAAATAAATAAATATTTAAGTTCTAACTGAATTGAAATGATACAACAAAAATTTATCTTGTCAAAAAAAGATCAAGTCCATTTAGTCGAAAATAAATCTATTTCTAGTTTATATATTCATACATAGAGGCATTAGAGTCAAACTTTATTATTGTAAACATATATCTAACAGTGCAAAATGTAGATTGGTGGACATGTTATGATAGCTAATTCCTTAATTAAAGGCTTACATGTGTCATTTCTACTCCTCACGTTAACCTAACCACTCTTTTTTGCAATAGCAGGAGTTTTTGGTATTGGAATCATTCCCGCAGATAATTGTACTGTAAGTCAAATGGCATTATATATATATATATATATATATATATATATATATATATATATATGCAAAATAGATTATCTCTAATACATTTAAATCTACTAAGAAGTACAGTTTTCTTAACATAGATATTCCCTTTGACATTGTATTAGGTTAATATTCTATATGATTTTCCCATTTTTAATTTAGCTCCATGTACATGTCAAGAAATTTTGTAAAATTTACCCACCAGATGAATAATTTAATTATTGATTCAAGAGGGCAAACCATGAAAATTATCAAAAAATAAGAGTGACATGTTTTACGTCACAAACAGTTGATATATGAATAATAGATTTTCTTCTTTCTGACTAACTTTATAGTCAAATGTCCTACAACTTTATATATAATGTTATTTTTCCTGCAAATTATTAGATAACAGAAGAACGAATTAAAGAAGAAGAAACATATAGAGAAAAGGAAAAAGAGTTTGAAGTTCGAAAAAAGGCTCTTGCATTGCTTCCTGAAAGTGCAGCGAACATGGAAAAACTACAATTACTACAGGAGGCAACATCACAGAAATTGGTATCTCTGGCAGCACAATGGGATAAACATAAAACACCTTTAGAAAAGAGATATCAAGAAGCTAGGAAGCAACTTTCAAGTAAAGTGGTAAGTAAATCATGGAATGACAGTTTATGATTTCAATAACCTTTATTGAATTAGGCTTGATTACTTTACAGTTTAATAAAGGTAATCAATTTGCAACATAAACAGTAATTAATAAAAAAGAGAAAAAGAATTACTTTATTATATTTTCTTAGAATTTTTGAAAACTAATGTTCTAATAATAAGAATTTTTAACATTATATTGGTGGCCCAATATTTCCTTGTTTATTATATTCCATGTTCTCTTTCTCTGAAAGTTTTACAAACCTCTGACAAAGTTGAAACAAAATTAAAAATAATTATCTACAGCTTTTATTTGTAAAATAAATTGTTATTAATGTTATGTATAAATTTTCCTGATCACATAGATAACTTAATTTTACTATGGGTTAAAAACTAATATATTTTATTCTCCTATTAGTTAAGGAAACAACATGAATAAAACAAGAGGTCTAGTTAAAAATGAAACATTACTAAGGTGGCAGAATGTTACGGTTTTGAAATTTCAGTATACTTTATGAGCAATATAAAAAATACAAACAGAAAGACATACATATGATTGGAGAAAAATCAATTTAGTGAGCCTAGATAAGTGGATATTCCTTGCATTTAATTTTGTTTGTAAGGTTAATACAGGAAGCAGGAGTTCAACAAAGTGGTGTGAACATTGCTGTTAGATTTAATAGAATAAAACTTGAACTAAATTCTCACAAATAGTACATCAGTACTCAGTTATAAAACATAAATTTTTAATGTTAAAAAATAAAATATTGTATTATTAGATAAAGATTAGTCAGTAATATTATATTAGTTATATTTTAACGTTAGGCTATTCAGGATGACACAAAGCATTTGTTAATGCCTCACTGCTGTAAAGCAGGTTTAGGCATGGCTCCTTTTAGTTCTGTATAAATACGGGGTGTGACACAGTAGTAGGTTTAGTTATTGTAGCTCTTGTAACATACTATTTGTGAGAATTTGTGTTCAAGTTTTATTCTATTAAGTATACCATCTCATAAGTCAAGTTCAATAATTATTTATATTGCTATTAAACATTTGCAAATATACAATTGAGGAAAGTCTAATACTGGTGGTAGATTGTAACTTAAATAGGCGAGACATTTCTTGTATATCTTTTTTTGTGTAAAGTTAATACAGGAAGCAGGAATGCAACAATGTTTAAGTTAGTGTAGTCACCTGTGGTGTGTAATCAAACACATCACCTAGTTTTAATAATATAGTTGAATATTTTTTTTAAATAAACAAATTAAGTGAATTGTTGTTTTTGAGAAGAAAAAAAATGACATGGATTTATTGACTAAGCCGTAACCTAACCAACGGCTAGGTTTTATTGGTTTTAGGGCTTTTCATAAATTTTGGGTATTTTATAACTCTTCTAAATTCATTTGTAAAAGTTCCATTTAATAAATATATATAAAGATTAAATTTAAACTTACATATTATACAGTGAAACTTGTTTAATTCGAAGTTTAAGGGACCAAAAATAAATTTGAATTAGAAAAGTCGGTGTTCAGGTAAAAAAAACAACTTAAAATTGTTTTTAAAACTTTAAAAAATTCAAACATAATTTTATCACTATATAAATTAAATCACATGAAATTTTCATTTTTAAATAGTCTACGGTACAATTACATTTATTTTAAAAAATCACGTCAAATTCCTCAGCTTTAGTGCGATCAAGTGATCCATTTTTACAAGTGAGATTTTTTTGTCTCTCGCTTGTTTAAACCATTTAAACATGCTGTTGACAACATTAGGATTTTCCTGTCCTGTTGCTCTTTTTGGTGTCTTTCTCCTTGTGTTCGATTCATTATTTAAATTTTTTTACTTATGTTTTAAATACGTAGAAAACATTTTCGGCTGTATTTCAAAATCATTCACTATCTGCGATTTGTTTTAACGCTATTTTCAACTTCACGGATAGTAGTGACTTTTTCCGTTAAACTTAATGTTTTGTACACTTATTGTTTCGATATAGACATAGCGGAAAACACAGTTGAACAAAAGTGAAACACTGACTCACAACATTAATTTTTTAAAAGAGACAATTTTCAACAACAGTGTAACAAACCACTGACAGGTCCCTGCAAGGGAGAAAGTGACCTGACAAACAGTACAGCCTAGATACATATACACACCTACAGTGCAGCACTTGTCAACTGCAGATGACTGTGGAGGGTAGATATTGCGATGGATGCCCTTGTATTCGTAGGCGGTCCACTCCATAATAGAGGTGATTTAAAGAGCTGATTGTTTAACAATGCTATTTTGCCTATATTAAGGGCTGATTTTCATCATTTTATTAACTAATTTTGTTACTTTTAGTTTTGAATTATCCAACAAATATTCGATTTATAAACTTTTTTTTTACATTATTTATATAGTAATGTCAAGGGATCGTGGTAAATTATCTGCAACTTTGAATTAGCCAGGTTTGACTGTATTACTTAAAAAAATAAATAATAATAAATATATAACTTATTATCAACGTTGCATGAATTTTCTATTTAATTGTGTTTCAAAATGAAATTGTTTACGTTAATATGTTATTTAGAATGAAAATACCAAACAATTAGAAGCAGAAACGGAGATGAGAGTAAAATTGAGGGAAATACAAGAGCAAGTTTCTAATAAGGAAAAATTACAAGCTAGACTACAAGAAGACTTCGATAAATTGTCCAAATCAAGTAACAGGTTGGATATTTTATAATTTGTTATTGTAACTTTAAAATAGGCAACTCCACAGTATAGAAATGATAATTCATTGTTTGAATGAATTTAATATGATTTGTACACCATTTTAATTCTTATTTACATTTTATTTCCCAATTAGAAAGTAAGGAAATTATTGTGAAATTGTTAAAATTATGATTTAGCATTTATGATGGTTTTTCTACTTTTTGCGCTGGGAAATATCTAAATCTTTTTCAGAATTATGTCTATATGAGGTATTTTTTGTCATGCATTGTCTTAAGAACAAACAGATGGTCCAATGAATTAAAAAATTTAATGAATGATGTTGGGAGGATGTGGCATGGGATCTCCATGGCACCAAATCATGTTAGGGTTTGGGATAAAATAGGGTATGGGTCACCTTATTCATCATTGTCACACATTATCTCAAGAGGTGGGTAGTCAGAATAAATCAAAATCTTGTAAGTGACCTCAAACCTCTCGGTCATCATCGCTTTAAAAAAAAAAGGAAGAAGAGAACATAAAATGAAGACTCTAAAGTGTCAGGGTCGAAAGAGAACAACAGTTAGTCAAGAGATAACTGATTGGAAAGACGAAAGAGAGTGTACATCCAAGTAGTGTCCATCACAATTGTCACATCTATACTCACTATAATGACACTTTGAGGGTAAATTTTTGTTGAAATTGGTTAAAAATAGACGTATTTATAAACAGAGATTGGCCTCAAATTGATATACTTGGTCTGCTTTTTAAAAACAATATATAATAATTTTTTGTGTCTCAACCAGTTTGGTAAATCCTATTTTTTAGACTATTAATTTCAAATTTGCTAAAATCTTTAACAAAGAACTTTTACTTGTCTCTTAAAACAAAATAGTGTCTAAATTTAACATTTTTTTAATAACTGTTTTTTATTAAAAGTTGTACATTTTTGACAGGGAACTTATAACTGCTGTAAATAGAAAATTGCAGCTAAAAATGTTTAACAGTCTTGTTTTCCATCTTTGTTTTGTTAAACTTGTACAGCTTTGATGTGCGCCGTACTCTTGTCTCTTAAAAACAAAAGTTAGAAACTCATCTTTTGTTTTCCTCTAGTTTTTTAATATGTTTTTACGATGCTAAAAATTACAAATTTTTATAATTATAAATTTAAATAAAAAAATGTAAACAATACTTAGTATATTTTATTTTTAAATTTAGTAGCGTTTAAATGTTGCACAAGCTGCAAAAATTAAAATTTGATCTTAATAATAATTAGACATGTATTTAGATCAGTGACACATCCAAATAAGGACATCAACAGTTTTAGAAACATTGAGTACAGTTATCTATCAAAAAACACAATCAGAACTCAAATTAAACTAGCCTAATCTATACATTAAATATCTATTGAGATAATCAAATTCACTTTCGAGGGTTCCCCTCATTACAACTATTCATGAAGTCCAGTACTCAATTTTTAAAATTCCATTCTTCCAATAACAATATTGATAATACATCAAGTTCAAGTGATTGAAAAATTGTAATCTGATATTGTATTCTTTTGAAATAAATTATTCTATGGTAATATTTATATTAACAAACAATTACTCACAGGAATAGTATAGTACTTTTACAATTTCTTCTGAATGCATGATCGAATTTGATTATAAAATTGTAATAATATAAAATACAGAGGTTTTGATTTTGATTTATTTTATATAAAAAGAAAAGAGAAGAAGTTGCTCGTTTTTTGGGTGCCAGGCAGTATTACGCTTACCAATTTAGACTAAATGAATTTTGAATTATATTTAACTTTAAAAAATGCTCAGGGTCGTAGATCCTTTTATAAGTGTACTCCAAATGGTATTAAGGCAAATTAAAAACTCTTTGTATCTTTCTGAAACTGAACATGTTTATTAAAAACATTAAATTATACATGTACACAAATTTGTCTTTAGAAATGATCTTAATATTAAAATATTTAGATTTTTATCATATTAACATTGTCTTTAGGAGACTTAAATTTTTAAGTCTCCTAAAATAGGAACAAGGGTATTTCCGCTTGTTGCTAAGAGATGGCGTTACTGTCTATCTCTCTCGCTTGTCTAGGCACGCGCTGCCCTTGAAATCACTTATAAATATAGTGTGCACATTTTAAAACTTCCGTAGAGGAATCAAGTGAAGTCTAAAAGCTCTAAAAACATGATTATTTTTTCTGTGACACATTACAATCGCGGGCCGTATTGATAGGGCACGGGGGCCGGCTGCAGCTGGCTGGCTGTATCTTTAACATGACTGACATACACGATAGTACGTCTGACTCTAATAAAGATTGCCTGCCAACTGGGCAGACTAACTTACAAATGTTTATAGTCTATTTAACACTTCTTAACTTCATTATAAAAACGTCTCTTTCATAAAATACATTGTTCTACTAAAAATTCATATTACTGAGAACACGTCTGACTTGCAAGAAAACTGCCGAGGAACTCTGCTGAAAATTTGTTGCATGCTGGATGCTAACCAAGGGCTCACATACTTCCAAGCACGGAATATAATCTCTTCCCCATTTTGCTTGACAACTAACATTTTCACTTTACATACACAAAATATCATTCAAATACTAATGTAATAAAGATCCAGACATTATTATCTTTAAAAAACATATTTCTGGATACCTATTATGATTTATTTATCCCTTTTTTAATGTTGCCATAAGCTTTTACTCAATTGACAGTACCCCTCTCCCATTTTTTAGAACCATTCACGTTACCGTATCTATTTTCATTCACCAATTACATTGCTCCTTGTATTATTTGTTTCCATTACTAATATTCAAAAATTCAAAAAGATGTGTATTACAAAATTTATATTAGGAATGAGATGATTAGCTTACTGATTAATCAAAGTCGAGATTACCGTAGTAATTGCGACTACGATTAATTACCGATTCATACTTCTTTTACCGATTCGGGCTTAACGATTAGAGCTTACTACAAAAAATTTGTTTTTCCTTTAAAGGCAAAAAACCTTATGGTCATTGTCATCTTATTTAAAAATATTATAATAAAATAGAGAACCTTCTCCCTCGATATTACTCATTAAACTGGATCATGGCATAGTTTAGTTGAAAACATATATAGCACTTCATCATATTTCAAGTTTATGTTTTTAAGTATAAAACAAAAGGCGAGCATTTCTACAAAATTTATTACTTTAAACAAAAAAATATTAAGTAGTTCTGTAATTATTTTCAGTTTATATATCACAACAATTCCATGGCGCTTGAGCAGTAGAGATGTGCGAGCTCTCGAATTTTTGGGCCAAGCTCAAGTTTCAGACAATGGCCCTACAGTTATTGACCCCTCAATATTTTGAGTTCTACATGATTTTCTGAGCATGACTTTATTTTACAAACTCTGCATTTTTTTCGAGCAAATCTAGATTATAAAGCCTGGCTTGATTTTCAAACAAAGCCTAAACTGATAATGAACTAAAAATGGAAAAAAAAAAGTCAATTGAAATTGGATATGAAACTAACAAATATGATATTTATATTTATTTAGCCGCACTTCTCCTGAAATAAAACAAGTCTATTTTAAAACAAACACCAAGCTTTTAAACAAACATCTATGTAAAACAGAGGAAGTTACAGAATAAAGGAATTGTAAATTGCCCTAGTGGTACCCTCACTTGTCTGCTACAAATGTAGAATGTTAATATGTCTCCTCACTTGACTTAATGTTAATATCTATCACTGGAGACATACAGAAACCAAAATCTCCCAGTTTGAATAGTTTTATTTAAACAGTCAAATAAAAATCCGATTTAAAAATTAATACTAAAAAAAATAATAATAATAATTTATTTGCATTGTGTTAAATAGGAAATTCCAAATTTTATAAATTCACATCATTTATTCAGTAATACATCTCATTAATATCGACAAATTGATTATCATGAGGCATATACTAATGAAAGCATATCACCAAGCAATACAATTGAATTCATATAATCTAACTATAAGGGGATTTTGTTATTCAGGATTATTATAAAGTATTAAATAATAGAACCTTACGCAATTGTTAGAAGGAACACAATAAAAACTAAAAATAAAGTGTAACATCCAGGAACTGAATAACCCAGATAAATCAGTGATTGCCAGGGAGAAGTAAGGAGAGATAATAATTATAACCAGGAAATAGACATTAATGATTCTACACAAGGAATACAAACACCAAGCTAAAACTTCACTTAAAAAAATAAGATTGAATTATTAAAGTTATACTTGTTAGTCTTAGCATTTTTATATTTAATTAGAAACAAATCATTTGGAGTTTGCGAGTGGTGATTTATCTGTTTGGGTTAAATAAAAGAAAATCAGTTTGGGTTTGCTAAAAAAGAAAAAAATTAAAAGCAAAACAAAACTTGTGCCTTAATAGGACAATAAACAAAAACCATAAATTTTCATGAAAACGTAAATTACCGAGAGTGAATTGTGGTACATTATTTTCTATGAAATGCAACACCCTCGTGATAATCCGGTGGTTTTTAATCCGGCATCTCCAGTAATCTGTGGGTCACTACTTCATGCATAGGGTTTGTATGTAATATGAATCGGTGGCGAATAGGCGATGGAATACAATACTCACATTGGCTATAACCTCGTTCTAAATTTAGACTTTGACTACACTTTTGTAAGTTGCTGTACTTGTTTTTGCTCGGTAGCTCTTGTATTTCTTACGAATGTGCTTCATAAGATATGGATTAGTGTGTATCTACAGTTTGTTTTCATTAGAATTTTGTAATATAACGTACTGAAGTGCACAATGTCTAGACCTACTGAAATGCGCAAACATAAAACTTTATCATTTACTGTAATAAAACAAAAAACCATTGACAATTATTTCCAAACGAAACAACAATTCTAGTGTTCTAGAAAATTTCTAGAAAATTAATTTATTTATACAAAATATTTTAAAGTACAGTACATTAATTTAACAGAAATTTAAAGTGTTTTCGTTATAGTATTTCAATTAAATCAGTTGCTGTTCACATGTTAAAATGTTAATTTATTAAAATAAAAGTACTGTATAGATATAGGTATGAAATGTTCTTTGTTTTTTGAAATTGACATCCAGCATTTTTGGTAATCCGGTAGTAACAATGTTCAATATATGCCATATTACCGCGAGGCTGCTGTATATTTAAGTAGATAGCATAGCAAATAATTTCACATATTGTAAAACAATAAAATTATCAATTGAGAATATTTGGAAGTTTGCTACTTAATGAATAAACCATCCTGAACATACTGTTTTAAAGACACTCTACTACTTGATTGTCATAAAGAAACGGAACCTACTAGTTTTGTTGTTAAAAAGCGTCTACTGTGTGGTATTCCCATTTTACAATCTTATTCCCTATTTTAATATTGTTTTGATTATATAAATCAATAAGAAAGATGTTTCAAAGAAGCACAGTCAGGTTTTGTGTATGACAGAGGGAGAGAAAGAGACCGCAGACAAGAAAGGTTAGAAACAGAGCGTTAACAGTCCAATGCATCTAGTTTAATACCAACACAGATAATATACTAATCTACAAGCGAATAATACAGTGGTGAGAAAAGTCTTCTCATGAGACAGTTGTTCGGACGTCATTTTATAACGGTTGTTCTGACGTCATTTTATAACGGTTGTTCTGACGTCATTTTGTGGTGGTTGGTTACAAAAAAGTTTATTTTCTTTTAATAATTGTTAATTCTATAACTAAGAGTTCTTACCTTTCATTCCTGTACTTTCACATTCTGAAATTTTCAACGAGATTAGCT
Source organism: Aphrophora alni (assembly GCA_963513935.1). Lineage (NCBI taxonomy): Eukaryota > Metazoa > Arthropoda > Insecta > Hemiptera > Aphrophoridae > Aphrophora > Aphrophora alni. The sequence goes on along the minus strand of OY740769.1, from coordinate 125,174,156 downwards.
AAATGGTGTTCTCATTGATTTTAGCAAAACATGATTTTGTTAATTTGATGATTCATTATTCACAAGCACTTTTTATCCTTATTCTTAATCTAAAAAATATATAACTGAATCTACAATTACAACATTTTTTACTTCAAGTGTTCATAGGAATTGTTGTTAGAAAAATTATAGTGCTTTGTCCATTATATTGTGAATATTAAACCTAAAATATATTCAGTACTTACAATTAATTGTTTCATCACACAGAAAACTGTTCAATTTTTATATAAATTTGTTATTTTAACTTTTCTACTCACTTTGTATTTACCTTGAAATGTTTTACTATTTCACTTTGACTTTATTTAGATATATCGCCTCATTTTGATAACGGTTGCAAAAACATTTCTGAGTGCTTCAGGCGTCTGTAGAAGAGTGCAAGGAAAGAACTCGGGCTTCCTACAATTTATCGCATGTTCTATAAACTTGACCAATCAAAGGACTTTTTCTTAATATGTCCTTATATGGCTTGTCATGCCATACAAAGCTTCTGTATGATGTAACAGCCTGTTTCTTTGTTTCAACATTATTATTCAAAATTATAGTTTCACATTTTAACAAAAGCATTTTTTTTATTTAAAAGTTCTTTTATATATTTTCAATAAACTGTCACCTCACTTTCCTTAATCTAGGTTTTTATTTATTATTACAATTTATTTATATATTATTAATGACTACAGACAATTATTTACTATTAATTATTATTCATGACCAATTATTATGTATTGTTTGGAGATGTCCCATGTTTATAATTTATTGTTTATGAATGTTGTATTCTTTGGATCTAAAATCAAAAAGAAAACTAACAACTATGTTATCCTGTGACATTTCCGGGTTGGCAGATGTTTTCTAACTCCATGTACACACTCTTGAGAGAGGATTATAGCTTTTCTCACGCTGTCCCTTTCCCCTTTTCATACAGCTGATACGGGTAAATAATCAAAGGTTTTCATTACAGAGAATATTAACTTTAAATTATTAGAAATGTTATATTAGTAATTCTATCTTTAGAATGTACAAACAAAAAAACCCTTTATTGGAAAATATACGCGTTTGTACTCATTACATTTTCATTTTTCGATTAGTCCATTGATTATTAAATGATTATAATTAATTAGTCAATAATTATTTTTATTTATTTATTTTATTTTTTTAAATTAGTGTTATTCCCAGCCTATGCAAGTCATTTTTTATTTACAAAATAACTTAATAGAATTGGGTGATTTTATAAATCTGAGCTGTAGGAGATAAAAATGGGTTAAAATTGGCTACAAAATTGATGATCAAAGACATACTTAATATTTTGCTGATAACAAAAATAGAAATAATTTAACGAAAAATGGTGAAATATAAATAATGAGATTTGGTTTACGAACAATAATTCTGAAAAAAGTCGTTTTCTCCAGTTATATAGTTATTATTTATTACAAATCATAATCAAACAACTATAAAAATTAATTTTACTATTATTAAAGTCAGAAGTAAACGTATTTTCTACTACAGGAGAATGTGTGTTTAAGAGAAGTTTTTGGTGTTGAGGTGCATAGACCTGATAACAAATACCTGTTCAAGTCTTACTATTAAAACAATTCGGAATGTATTCAGGAAAAATATATGAAGAACTAATATTTAAGGAATGCCATTCAAACGAGGAGCGACTTACACGATATCTAGCGGACATTACAATCAACTCCAATTCAATATACAACCATCAACTGGTAGGCCTAGAAATGTAAAAGAAAATTGGAAATTAAAATTATTTCCCGACATGTAAAGACTATGTTTCATACCTCAAAATTATTCTAAATTAAACAGTTCATATAGGAAAATTATTAAATAACCATAATTCGACCTCTGAAAAGAAATATCCTAATTTTAAAATATCATTTAGAAATTTTAGCATGAGAATCATAGACAAGATACTGCAGAATCGCGAGAATTATAAGAAAACAAGAATTTATCAGAAGAAACTAATATTTTTAATAGATAGAACGGAATCTAATACATCAAAAGGTTGTTTGGAAAAACATATAGTATTCACGAGTAATTCAGTATAAATTAATAACAAAACCAAGTCCCAAATAAACATGGCTGATTATATCCATCTTCTTAGAATATCGAATCAACAGACACGCCCACTTTTGGAACTCTCGTTCCAATTGGCAAAAGAAATTCTAATAGGTGTGACATAGGATTTTCAATGCAATTTGTATTAATTAAAATATGTAAATTAGATAGTAATATTTCAATGTACTAAAAGAGTTATTTGTTTGTTTATAAGTAGAATTTAATTTATTTAGTGTCCTAGAGTCATATTATTCAAAATTAAAATGGTTAAAAAACCCAAAAGAATAACTAATAACTAATTATGATAAATATTACACTATGGTATACAAATACAAACACACATAAAAAACATGATTCAGAAGGCGGGTAACTCAAAGATTGGGACTGCTATTGCTTCAAGATTGAGGATTGTTGGAATTTTCAGCTGGACCAGATCAGATATATTTTTCTTCATGTTTTAAAAAAAAAATTTTTAAATAGTTGAATAAAACCTAGCCAACTAATCATCTCATTCAGTATCCCAGATTAAAACCAAAAGAATATTTAAACAGTGCAGTTTAGTTACATAGTTCTACAAAATACGAAAGAAAATTTGAAAACTTATTGGTGAGATCAATCCATTTTCATATTCTATCTATGTATAGTTAAGAAAGACGATTACAAAGTCTGAATCACGAAGACTTTCTACATCATAAGAGGAGTTAGTCTTGATAAATATAACATTCAAATTCGATATAGACAATTGAATTCCAATTTCAAACTCCTGACATTATAGACATTTTCACTTATACACTACTACATTTTTCTTTTTCATATTGTAATTTCACTTACCTAAGACATTTGGGACTTAGTCCAGTTTGTTAACTGAAATGAATATTTTTTTATGTTTCCATAAGAAATTGGAAAAAGACAGCACTAACCCGAAACCCCAAGATAGTAGTGCAATTATAATTTTTTTTTTAAAGTTTCTTATTTATATATAGTAATGAATGAACTTATATATATATATATATATATATATATAAGTTATTGAAGTTTATATATATACAATAATTGTTAATATCGATAATAAACCTAAAGTTTTTTTTTTTTAATTATTTCATTAAGTCATTGTACTTGGTTTTCAAAGAACAGTCGTCAATATCGTTGTCTTAAACAGAAACTGAATACATTGCAGCAGCTGTCACCGCAACAGAACTTTTAATTGCTAAAAGGAATAGCTCCAGATCTAAATGGAGCCTATGCAAATGAAATTAGGCAAGAGACAGCAATTTTATTAGTTGATAACCATGGAGCCATTGACACGACTAAGAGCTTTGACTTGTTAATGAAAGTGTAATTTAATTTTGTGTATGTGTGTTTTCTAAATTATAATTCTTGTAGTTATTTATACTTACTTATAGTTTATTTATTCGGTTCTAGTATGGTTAAATGCCATATAAATGAAAATTGCTGAGGCGCGTTAAGTGTTATCTTAAATAAATTAAACTATAAGTTCTAGTTTTTCATACAGCATACATCTATGTTTAATCAGTTGGTTAGAGTTAACATGAGAAATATATTAAAATAGTGGTTTCAGTAATAATGAGACAAATGATTATTTATTTGACCTATAATTCACATTGAAATATTAACAAAGATAGTTTTTTACATTTATTGTCATTTGGATGTTTATTGTCATTTAATTTTTATTTAGGCTCCTTCATTGGATCTTTTATTTTAGACCATGTTACCTATGTTTGTCATTTGTATAAGTTTCCATTATTCATGTAACCATTAATTGATTTTATTGCAGATCTGCATATACAAAACGAATTTTAGAAATAATAGGAAATATAAAGAAACAACGTGAGGAAATAACCAAAGTTGTTGAAGATACAAAACAGTTACAGAAAGATATAAACATTCTTGCTGGACGATTAGATAGATCATTTACTGTTGCTGATGAACTTATTTTTAGAGTAAGTATCACATTAACACGAAGTGAAATGTGAATTTAATTCATAAGTAAGTAAAATATATCACGTAAATGGTTGTTTAATGCTGGAGTATGTATTTTCCCTCATTTTGTGAATGTGCAGCCATTTGAGGTTTAATACATTAGAAGAGGAAATTGTTTAATTTTGAAAACTTAGGGCTTCACAATAGGATTTTGTTTTATATTATGTATCAAACTATACAAAAAACATTTTTTGACATACGAAGATAAAATTTGTTTTAATGTGTACTTTTTATTTTTGTGTCTTTTATATTATTGCAGATTAGACCAAGTTATGTAAATATTTTATAAAACATTTTTGTACATTAGATCTATTTATCTAAATGATGTTTTTAGACATTAATATCATATAGCAGTATTTTGATTGCCCATCTTGAAAATCTCTTAATGTAACACTTTGTGTGCTCATGTCATCTAGTATGATCTCTCCAGCCATTGCATTATTGCTGACGTCATACTTCGTATAATGACAACTTTATTTTTGTAATGTTGTTTCTATTACAATCAATTCAGTATGGAAGTATAATTATTTATAATGGTTTTACTTTTTGCAGTGTTTTATTTTGCATAACACTTATTATGTGGGCCTTAAAAATCAAACTTGCTCCACAGGTTGTACATCATGGAATTGTGTTGTATGTTTGAGTAAAAGAGATCAGATTATTAAACATCATGTCATGAGCCCAATAAAGTCTTCATTTTATATAATAGGTAAATAAAAGTTATCTGACAATGATCATCAAATAAAAATTATTTTCTAAAACTCAATTTTTGCTCAAAACTCATTATTTTACTATTTTGTAACATATTTACAAAAATAATATTTGAATTATTATTATTTACAAAATTTTAAGAGCTATGATCTTTTAAATGAGAAAAATATATTCTTTAAAAATATATCCATCATATTTTATATCAATTTCTTCTCTTCTCTTTTTTTGTAATTCATTCAAATATTGCTTCATTGTTTTTATAAATTCTTAACGATTGATACTGTTGCCATTAAATTTAGATATATTTCCTAACATATTATTGTCACAAGATAAATATACAATTAGTGATCCACTATCCTGTATTTTTCTTCTACCCCTCAATTTTCTTCTCGACTTGATTCAGTAAGGTCTTCAAGTTTGTTTTAAAACTATTTTATTATTTTCAATCTTCTTGTCAAAATTCTCAATTTTCATTTGCTGTCTATATATGTATTCTTTTAAATTTTCAAACTCTCATCTGATATTTTTCTCCTGCCCCTTCACTTCTTATCTAATATTTTCAGTTTTCATCTATTTCCTTCGTAAATAAACTACAATTTTCTATCATCTGCCTATGCACTTCCTCCATATTTTTTTTTTTCTAAAATCCTTTAATTTATTCTCAAACTTATATTCTAAATCTTCTATCTTCTTGTCTATCTTTTTAATTCTCTCCTCTAATTTTTGTAAATTTTGTTAGTTTCTAATTCAATTTTTTTAGTTGTTGATTCATACCTTCAATTTTTCCCTTTATTTCTTACCTTAAATTTTTATTTTCCTCCTTTAATCTTCCTTCCATCCCTTCATGTTTTGTTTATTTTCTTCCTTTAATCTCTCCTCCATTTCCTGCATGGCTTTAAGAAATAATTCCATATTAAATTCTCCTTTTGCTACTTCTACTCTTTACTCTCTTATCCTGAAATCTTCACTTTCTATGATTTCAACCTCTATCTCTTCTAAATCTCCCTCACTACTTTCCTCCTGTCCCTCTACTAGTACTATATCTTCTCTACCATCCTCATATAGATTTATAAATTCTAAATTTGATTCATCATTTCTCATAAATTCTCCTTCTTCAACTACTCTATCCTCCCTTGGTCTCATTCCCTTCCTTTGTTGTAAATCTTTTCCTTTCTCTGCTTCTTAGGATTACTTCTCAAACTAAGAGAGAAGTTGTTTATATTCTCTGTCATTTTATTTTTATTTAATTTTTTTTTAAAGTTATATTTAGCTTATATTCAATGCTAATATTTTTAATTATGTATTTCCTAATTTAAAATATATTTATTTTATTTATTGTTTGTTTCTACCTTTACATTGGGCGCCAAAGTTGTAACATGTTCTTAGTTAATTTAAATTTGTATTACTGGCCACACAGTGATGTGCTAAAACTGTAATGAGATATTACAATTAATATTATTATTAAAAATTCAATTTTGTGACATGAATTTATTAAAAAAATTACTCTTTATTTTAAAATTAAATTATATGAAAACTAATTTTGGAGTGCCAAAATTATGAAGATATTATATCAAATTTTATTTCATAGTATCAAATTTTATTATAGCACACCAACTTTGCTTGTATGTCTATTTCCAAAAATATGACGAGTTCTTTAAAATTAAATACCCAAGCCAAGCTACTTGGTATTCCATATACTTTGTCAAGGGCCGTGACTTCGTGACAGTAGGCAGGTGTGCACAGTGACCTGGGCGCGCGACCAAGAGCCTCCCCATACCTCTGTCTTACGATTACAACAAAGCAGGTAGAGATCGAGTCAGTATTGTTTGAACCATGCAGGAAGTTAGACATGCTTTTGTTTTGTGATATAGTACAATAGTTTGTTTAAAAACTGTTTTTGTTGTTTACTGATTCGTTAGTTTGTGTCATTGGTTAGAACTGTATTTTGTATCATTTACTTCTTAGTTTTTAGTTTAAATATTTTCTTTCTTTTTTTAATGTCGGACAAAAACTGCAAAAGATGTTATATCACAATAGATATTAAATTAGATGCTCTAAAATGAATAGATAAAGATGAAAGTGTAAACAAAGTGCAGAGTGATCTGAATGTTGCTCCCATTCTTGCTTTCACAGTGCTGAATGTTCTTTCACAGTGCTTGGATGAAAGAAGACAAGATCTGATATTGAGCCATGGTGTGCAAAAAGACTGTTTATGGAATTGATAGGAGAAAGAAAAAGTATGAAAAGTTCAGAGTACGAAAAAGTAAGTGAAGCACTTTATTAGTGGTTTAGAATACAACAAGAGAAAGGAACGTCTATCTTAGGACCGATACTACAAGAGAAAGCTTTAAAATTTTATAATGAGTTTAAAGAAGAGGGAGAGCCTGGATTCTGTGAGTACTGGGTGGTTAGACAGATGGAATCAATGTTATGGAGTAAAACCGTTAAGCATCTACAGTGAAAAATTGTCAGCAAACCCCTTATAGCGTAAGTGACTTTAAGCTAAAATTTCAAACTCTAATTGATCAAGAAGGACTTAGTGGAGAACAAATATACAATTGTGACAAAACAGGCATAAATTTCCGAATGCTACCAACCATAAGCTTAGCACTCAAAAAAGAAAAAGCTGCAGCAGGTTTTAAAAAAAAGTAAAGAAAGAGTTACTTTTGGCCTACAGCAATGCAATGGGCACGTACAAACTATAATTAGCTCTCATAGCTAAGTCAAATATACTCTGAGCGTTCAAAAATGTTAAGATGAGAGGCGGTAGTTTTGTTTTACTTTTTAGTACAACAATCAATCTAATGCTCGAGTGTCAGAGGGTATTTTCAATTAGTGGTTCTACAAATAGTTCATACCTAAAGTTGAGAAAAACTTAAAATAAAAGAATATTCCAAGGAAAGCACTTTAGTTCTTGATAATGCAACGACTCGCCCAAGTGTAGACATTATTCAAGACAAAGGAATGAAGGCTATGGTTCCTGCCACCTCCATTACTTCCCTGTTGCCAGCCTATGGACCAAAGGGTTTTGATAACATTAAAGAAATTGTATAAAAAGAAGCTTCTTTCATGTCTTATTTTAATAATTATTTAGCTGTTATGGTTTTATTTCTCTCACTCTCTTTTATACTTTATCTTTCAAAATTATCCCTACTAAGTTATCATAACTTTGCCTAGAGTTACATTTGATATAACCCACTTTCAAATTGTTACAATACTTGTCTTGTGCTTGTGACATCTTTGTACGTCCTCTTCTACATCTAAATTATACCTTTTTACATCCTGCCTAATAATAAATTTCTGTTCAAAATGTGTGATTTCTCTTTTTGTTATTTAACCTTAAACTGCTAACATGGTGTTTTATTGTTTATTCTAGTTATTATTTTGGTTAATTAATTTGTGTATTATCTCAAACCTAATTTTATATTATGTTTTACTTTAATTATTTTACTTCTTTTACGGGTTCTGTTATTAACTTCCTAGGCCCTTTTAATCTAATTTCCTTATTTGGGCTTGGGGTTTAATCTACTGATGTAGAGTTTAAGTTTTTTTAATGAAAGTTTTAGTGAAGTATTATTATTATCTATCATGTTACCTTTCTTTTAAACTGCCTATGCCCTTTATTTTATACTAAATATAAAATTTTAATATTTCGATTGATATAACAACATCAGCTTTAGAATAGCAAGTTAGTTAATTATTGTAACCTGTCACATAGTTTACATAATTAACAATACACCTTAATTTTTTACAGCAGTGTGCTACGCTTGTTTATGGGAAAGGGGAACCGTTTGGGAATTAAGTGGCTAAAGACATTTTTGGTTTTGTTAATTTATTGTTCCGTGGATCTTTTAGTTAACCACTTTCTGAGTTTAACCCACCTAACACTGCACTTAAACCACACTGGAAACTTAATCTCACTTCCCAGCTATTTTTACTAGGCCAAAAAACTATAACTAATATACTATAATTAAGTTAATTTGATTAACTTAAACATTGAGGAAAGGATAAGGGGATAAATTGAACTTGCACAATACCGAAAGTGGGTCGGCTTAAACTGCCGTATATCTTCACATTCAATCATTAGAAGGCACCAAATATTCGTGAATGCCCTGATTAGAAGCTGAGGGTCATCAGACCCTATTAAAAATGTGCTAACCATTCATTTTGGGGGACTGTAATGAATTTGCAAAAAATGACTCGTTCACTGAACACAAACATTTCCTTACAGCTTGAGCTCTATATCCACATCGTCGTGGTCCTAGTTCTGGTCCTATCATTAGATTAGTATATCGCATTGGAGGAATTTTTATCAATAAGAATTCACCCATACATGCCTTCATTTTGCATTTGTAGGCAACTTACCGTATATTATTGGTATAAGGAAAACTAACAAACGTGATAGAAGTGGTATGATGGATATTAAAGCCATCACAAGTATGTTAAAATAGTATAACTGCGTAACAAACACAGCATTGTTATGTAACAGTTATTAATTCACAATATAGAACTTCAAAAAATTAATATATCTTAATTTTATAATAATATAACAGATATAATAATTAGGCCTATGTTGATTTTTTTTATTTGAAACTTGAGTTATCATTGAAATATTTACCTGTATAGACAATCGTAGTAATTTCATTAGTAATGATTATATAATTTAGCTAAAACATAAGATCTATACAGTGGGTTTTCAAAAAATCACAAACCCATGCTATTAAAACATATTCCATGGCAAATTACAGAATAAAATAAAGGATCTTATCACAGTTTATCTCATGCCTTGTTAAGACTTTTTATGATCAATGGAAGTTATATCATGCTTAAATAGTAGATTAGACTATTTATTGATTATTAAATCCATGAGAAAATAATTTGTTTTTCAAAGAACGATGCATTTTGTCTATAGTCGATAACTCCATGTCCACAATTTAAGAAGGAAAATATACAATGAATTTATATGTATATGGACAGAAGAAACCCACGGTAGTTTAGATGTGCTATGTTACATATCTCAAAAATAAATACTGTTAAGCATTTGACAACCAATGAAAATTTATGTTCCAAGTGGAAAATTGTTATAAAAGGATCACTTATAATGTGATTTTACTATTTAGTTACTCTATTTTTCACATTCAGTTAAAGTGCATCTTATAAGTGTTCTTTAACACGTTTTAATAATTGGTACTATATATGAAATAAATAAAGAAATATTTATTATTTTTAGGATGCCAAAAAAGATGAAAACTCTCGTAGAGCTTATAAATTACTAGCAACATTACATCAAGATTTCAGCCAACTAGTAGCTATGGTTGAAGAAACAGGATCAATTGTCAGAGAGATACGGGATCTTGAAGAACAAGTAAGTTTTTAGGTTACCATGAATTTATTTTCTCAGAATATATGATATTAATAAGAATGTAATACGTATGTATATTATAATACTAACCGCTTTTTAATATATTAAAAAAGTTCTTCTTTGAACAAGAAAAATTATTTGCCTTTTATAAATTAAAAAAATTATTATCTTAAATGTCTCAGAAATGTATTGTATTTTTTTATACATTAAAAATCAATACACAGCTAATTTAAATTGTTGAGCGATGTTTTCATGTCAAAACCCACCCCTTCATGAAAGAGGTTTCTCAGAATAATCCTCATTTTTTCTACCTTGTCCACTGATCAACCCCTGATCGCCACTTTGAAGGCAAGTTCTGTCGTTTTAGACAGTCAACCACTTTTAAGATGTCTTCCATGATGTAAGATATTTAAAGGAGAATAGAAATAATTTGATAATGTTCAAAGGAATTTAAACATAAGAAGAACCGATGTGTCATCAACCAGTAAAATTTCGTTATAGTCTTTTTAAAAAAACGTTTGATTTAATGTTCATTGTTTCGTGTCCAAGTCACTTTATATAATGTAATGAGTAGTAAATTATTATTATTATTATTACCTTTATAGTACCGTCATGTGACTTTGTATTTGTCTTATTACAAAGACGCGTTTCAGAGTCGTAGCTCCCTCTTCAGAAATTTCACTCCGTAGAGGTCGTCAAAATATTAAACTTAATAAAAACATAAACACTATACACACAAATATATACACGTATACATTGATTTAGACACTTTCTTACGTGCACACAGTTTCATGGTCCGCGAACTACGATGGACCTACGGCTCCGAAACGCGTCTTTGTAATAAGACAAATACAAAGTCACATGACGGTACTATAAAGGTAATAATAATAATAATAATTTATTACTCATTACAAACGTTTGATGCATGTATTTATACTAGTAGATGTTGTAACAAATTTCTGACCTTTATAGATATTAAGGATGCAGTGTATGAATCAGTTGTTTAATATTTTTTGTTTATTTGTATATTATTATTTGTATTCATTTACTTAACAAACATAACCACAAAAATGTATTATTAACATTTTGGATTTAGGCTATTAAATATACAATTGGGATAAGAAACTCATATAACTAAAATATACACAACTATAATAATAATAGTAAATTAATTAATTTTAGAAGAAGTAAAAAAAAAAAAAAAGTATCATAATAATGATTATCAAGTTTAGGCCATATTAAATCTAACCGCATAAGATATAGGATACATGAGTTATAATCACATTTCAATATCATATATATGCTATATTTTCATAATGCAGTCAATTATAGGAAGTTCATAAATAGAGGATACAAAATAATAATTATTTTAACACTTTTGTATAAGCAAAGTCAAAATTCAAATAAATAGAATTATTTGAGTACTCATCATTTGGTAAAGTGTAGGCAAATGTAGGTGAAGACGTAAATAGAACAGCGAACGGCATCCATTTTGTTAGTTGCAAGGCTATCCAACCAATAAGAATTAAATAAGATTGAGGAACAGATGATTCTGGAATAAATTAAATATCGTGGGCGGTAATTCAAAACTGTTGGAATTATATAATAAATAAAAAGGGGGAAATTAGAGGATGAAAAAGAAATAAAATTTGTAAGGCAAAATTTTACAACAAAGAAAAAGATGATTTTCCATTTTTGCTCTCATACCTAGCATATCATTTTTTTATTTATCTACTGTATGAAAATTAAATTTACATTTTATGTTAGAAAATAAAACTAAGTGCAACTTATGCAATGAAAACTGATAATTATTAAAAGGAAATAAGACAGAAACAAGAGATTTTATAAGTATTGTATATATTAAGAATAGACTTGAACCGAAATGCTAAGTAACATTTTATAATTAAGATTACCTCAATTTCAAAACTCATTCAAGAATAAAATAGTTGACTCAAAGTTATTTTCATTATATCTTTTGGAAGAAATACAAAAGTTTTAATCATTATAATTTATTTTTAATTTGTAAAAGGACTAACCTATATATATATGGCACAATGGAAATTGGAACTATATAGGCCTAAGGACAATACAATTTGAAATTTTGTAACATAGATTTTTAATAGATAAATTAATTTTTTAAAGTATGAAGCATGTAATAATTCAATTAAACTATATGGGAGTATATTGAAATGATTTGACCCATAGTAATCCCGAGGAGAAGAGATCTCAAGACAAGAGATAATTTGTAATATTAACATTGTGTATTTATATTAATAAAATATTGTAAATATAAACTTGTCTCTGATTGTTGTTCAAAATAAATAGAGTAAGTTAAATATAAAATTTGGTACACAAAGTGGGTAGATAAAATAATAAAATTCATTGAGCAAGGAAATAAAATTCAAAGAATTTTGGTAAATTTAGTTGGTAAGTTGATGAGAACAATCTCCGACTTACAAAAGCCTAGTCGCGCAATATTTTTGATTTAAAGTAGAATTAAATTGTAAAAGTGAGCAGCTTGGTCTTGTCCGCGAACGAGCTGGCCCAAACTCCAATTAAATTCGCACAAGAGCAAAGAGACCGATAAAAAAAAAGAGGAGGGGCGGGAGGTCCGTGGCAAGTGGCGTCCAATAGCGTGAAGCTCGAAAAAGCAAAATTTTGGGAAAAATTTTCCAAAATTTTGATTTTTAGTCTTTCATACGAACGAGAATATTAAATATTATAAAAAATAATAAATATTCTAAAAAGAAAGAAATAGCTACATTATGAAAGAGTTCATATAAAATTAACCCCAATTTAAAAAAAAAAAAATTATCCATACATTAATAGATAAAATTAATCCTAATGAAATTCTGAATAAAAAAATATTTACTTACATGAAAAAATATGTACACTAGGGCCTGATATTGTCTTTGAAAATAAAGGAGTCATATGTAGTCGGCTTTGGTGAGAGAGAGCTGGAAACAGTCTGGCACACAAATGGCTACTTCACATTCTGCACACCACCAAGATGTCTCTTTTCTTCCTCTATTCCCAGATGAAGCCTTGGCTTTGTCATAACACACCTTCCATATCCTAGTTGGGTTTGCCTTTTTATCCGAGGGAGGAATTTTTGCAGGGAAGTGTCGCCCAGTGAGCCTACTGGCCTTGGTTTGTATTGGACTACTTTGCTGTTCAGCTTGGAAGAAGGTACCACCTTGATTTCGTAAGGATTTCCCAACTAACACTATGAAACTGTCCATGTGGCAGTGTTTCCGTTGAGGCTCGGGTCGTGTCGCTCGGTAAAGGATGAAAGCATTCGTCATCGACATCATGAACAGATGAAAAAACATTTTCTTCCACCACTTGAACTGCTTCCTTTTGAAAGGATAGTAGGCTATGGATTTGGTCATTTCTATCCACCCCAGTTTTGTTTTTGTTGTAGTCAATGACCACATCAGGTTTGGTTTTTGGTTTCATACCTTCCTTACTAGGTACCAAGACCTCTGAAGTTATTGACTTATGTTTAGTGGATAAGAGTAAGACATCCCTAGTATCCTTCCACTTCAAACAGAGTAAATGTTTCCTTCTCATAAAAATAATACCATATTTATCGAATTTCATTTTGGTAACAGTTTTAGGCAACTGCACTCTGTTGCTCATGTGGTATCCACAGCTTTTGTGTTGTTTGACCACAAAAAATCAAAAAGAATGGGTGAGCTGTAAAATCTGTCCATATAAATAGTATGGCCCTTTCCCAAGTACTCTGAAAGTAGCCTACCAAACAGAGATACAGCACTATTGTCGGCTGACTTTTCAGTGTATGGCTCAAATTTCAATACATATCCTCTTGATGCATCACAGACGATGTATAACTTCATACCATATTTATCCGGCTTGCTCTTGTTATATACTCGAAATTTGACCCTACCACGAAACCCACATGTAACTTCATCAACAGTGAGGTTTTCAGATGGATAAATACACTGAGGAAATACAGTCAGAAGATGGTCGATATAAGGTCTTATTTTGTGCATTGGGTCATGACCTGGTGTTTGGTATGGTATGTAAGTTGCATTGTCGCTAATATGTAAGTTGGCCAAGATTGCAAAAAATCTATCCCTTGACATGATTGAAGGTGCATAGGATGACTTCAGAAATTCATCAGTTGACCAGTAATCAGATAACTTGGGTTTTTTTACAGTTTTCCATTTACCCCAAACACTGTTTTTGAGTAGTTTGTTTGAGCGCTTCAATTTGTCAATAATTAATTTGGCATATTTATTAGTCTCGGACTTGATCAGCCTAATCATACTTTCCGGAAAAAATAAAGAAAATATCACTACTAGGGTTGAAGTATCCGTTATAGCGGCTCTAACGCCTGTTTGCTCATTGATGGTTTCTTTTTTTTTAGGTTTCCTTTTTCTTTTAGTTTTATTATTTACAGAAACATCTACTACTACCTCATTATCTATATTTACAGGATGGGCTACATTGTCAACAGGCAAAGGACTATCATCTTTGTCAGTTTGACTAGGCCTAACACTATCTTCATAAACTTGACCATTATCACCAGATTCATTAGGCCTATGAGAAAACTTTACTTTCTTATTACTTTGACCATTTTGTGTATGAATAGATTGCTGGTTGAAGGACCTAAACTGGTGTATTCTTCCGCACTAACCTCAAAGTTGGTATCCTCATAGTTTGGTGGGTCGGCAAACAGACGGTCAACAAATTCATCATCAGAGCCATCATCGTATAGGGGATCACTTATTCTTTCATACTGGACAACAGAAGAATGGTTACGATTGCATTGTCATCAAAACTAAGATTATAAATATTATAATCACCTTCATCTACACTATCGTCAAGAGTTAGACAACTCGGAACGAATCATTCGAAGTGTGTGTCTGTCTAAATAATCACTCATTTTCACAGTTCACTACACTATACTACACTAAATGACTAAAACGACAAATAAAAATATAGCTTTGGAAACATTAAACACATTTATTAGCTTACAAATCACATAGCAAGCTCACTAGCAGAACGTAAACAATGACACGGTAAACATAGCATAGACGGCTGAGCTCGACTCAGACAGCTGACATTGTGCTAATGCGCAATACATCAGAATATTATTTTCTTACGACTAAACAGCTGACCATAGAGTAAAAACTGCTCATTTACTGAAAGAATATGAATTCAAGAGCATTACTATACATCAAAAGATATTACAGTAGAGTCCCACAAGCTCAGCGTAATGTGGACTGGAAGTGTGCCGAGTTTGTGAAATGCCAGGTTTTCGGGAATAAGGGCAAAAAATAAATTGTAATTGAAACACCAAAGCAGTGGCAATATCAAACGACTTTGTCGATAGCGGTATCCCATTGTCGGCGGTGTAAAAACACTGCGGCACCAAAGCGGCGAGTCAAACAATTTTGTCGATAGCGGTATCCCATTGTCGGCGGCATAAAAACACCGCGGCATTAGCACCCGTCGGTATAGCAGACATACACCTGCAAAAACGTTTGATGGGCCCCTTTTTTTTTCCACGAATCAATTTAGTATAGGCCTACATTATGGAAAATATATCATTTCTTTTCAGTTTTCTTTGACTGGTTATGATCTACGCACAGTATATACAGTAAATAAAAATGAGCGAGTTACGAAAACGGAAGCGTGTGTTGGTTTCAATTGAGACGTGGTTAAATGTGTTAAAAAGACTTGACAGAGGGGAATCTATAAAAAAGCTTTGTGACGAGTTTAACGTGGGAAAAGTACCATCAATGATTCGAGCGATCGAAGTTAATGCCCGCTTTGGGATCTGCTGAACTTTTACGAACATCGCTGTTTTTAGCAATATATTTTTTCCCGTCGGGGTCGCCGAGTAATCCGGACTGCCGGGTTATCAAGTGCCGAGTTTGCGAGACTCTACTGTATTGCGCTAAAAATAATGACATACCGAATTAAATAGTGATACCCGATATATACTCGGGCTTCGTTTACAACAGCATTTGTGGTACCTCTCTGTGGTATACTCTGACATAGGGTTCAATGTGTTAAGAAATTTCGAGATTGTTGCAGGTGTGTACTATCCATCCATATATTTCACAGACCTGGTGTCACTGACTTGAAGTTTGGATTCATTTCTTACAAATTTAATGGATGTTCTGAACTTGATTTTGTCTTGTTTAAATTGGACCTCTACAAATTAGTTTTTCCCTACAAGAAAAAAGTTAAATTGGCTATAGTGAAGATAGGTGTATAAAGTTTCCTTGTACTGGGACCAATATAAATGTGTAAACAATTTAATTTTGTTTTAATTTTAAATAAAATATGCCTACTTTAAATCCACCTAAATTTTATAATACCAGTACAGAATTTAGAGTTAAGGTACAGAAAGACCTATTGTTAGATCGATGAAATATATAAGGATTTAAAGTAGAGCTTTACACCCTTAGCTTGATGGCGGTACAATTAAGCTTAAAACAAATATAAAAATTTAAATCGTCAGTGAAAATACACAAAGACCGTGCGTAGGTTGTATCTTTTTATTATTTTATTTTTATTTTTTACACCTCACTTTTTATGGTATTTATTAATATTTTTTTATTATTACAGTAGAACCTCTGTTAACCAGCCTCGGATTAACCGGTCCTCGGATTAACCGGCCTATATCGTAGTGTACTGGTTGGATGAGAGTTTCCGAAAATAAATTGTACTGTAATTGAAACACCAAAGCGGCGGCGATATCAAACGACTTTGTAGATAGCAGTATCCCAATGTTGGCAGCGTAAAAACACCGCGGTACCAAAGTGGCGGCGATATCAAACGACTTTGTCGATAGCGGTATCCCATTGTCGGCGACGTAAAAACACCGCGGCACCAAAGCAGCGGCGAGTCAAACAACTTTGTCGATATCGGTATCGCATTGTCGGCGGCACCAAAGCAGCGGCGAGTCAAACGACTTTGGCGATAGCGTATCCCATTGTCGGCGGCATAAAAACACCGCGGCATTGGCACCCGTTGGTATAGCAGACATACACAGACAAAAACGTTTGATGGGCCGCTTTTTTTCCACGAATCAATTTAGTATAGTTGTGGTGATGTGAAAAATCATAATTTATAATAGATTTAAAATCCGCGGTTTAGCGCCGAAAACAGGCTGTTCAAATCATAAATTTATTCAATAACTTCATAAATAAAAGAAAAATAGATTTTCAAGAAAACCAAATATGTAATAATGTCAATTTTAGTATAATTTGTTTTTTATAAATATAATATGTAAATTTTGTGTTATGTGGGGAGTATGTTGAACTTTGGTAACGTTTACCGGAACAGCTCTCTTGCGGAAGAGAGAAAAATCTCGTGCTTAGGTCAGTCTTCGTTTGGGGCTAGTTGCTCTAAGACCTATGAATGGCAGTTCTCCGAGTTTCTGTTAGAACATTAAAAAATGTGTTCAGAAGTTAAATTTGTGAAAGACATGGTGTATTAACAATTTCAAAAGTGCTAAGACAATATTGTTTTCAATAAATAAACTTTTAAATGAAAAGGCGTAATAACTTGCAATTTTTAATTATGTTGTGCAATCGCTGCCACGTGATTTTCGAATTCTCGACAAAGAACTCTTCTATAAGATATATGGAACAATTAAAGTTAGCATAAGACATTAATAATTGGTTGTAATACATGTACAACAAAATAAATCTCGTGAGCGATGAACAAAAGACAATTCGTTGATAGTGGACAAAGCATCTCTAAAAATAGCACGCAGTCACATGGAAAGACACGAATCATCCTTCGAGGAAAAGTGTTTTCTTTTATAAAGAACATAACGTGATTTGGTATAACACGTTTAGACTTTCATTATTTAACCATATATATGTACTTTGAACAATTTAGACTTTTTTATATACTTTCAAGATATATATTTGATATCATAAAATTATGTATTTCATTAATAAGATTCAATGTGTTTGTTTTGGAGTCTTTAAGTAAAATAATATGATCAAATAAAGTTATTTGTTTTATTAATAAAACTAATTCTCAATTTCAGTAAAAATTATATTTTTTATTATTAAAATATTTGCTATGAGAAGTAAAGTAAAATCCTTTTTCATTAATTTTTGGAGTTGCAACTAAATAACTTAAAGTTATTAATATAATTTGATTAGATTCTTTTTCAAATGATAGTAATATTGATAGGATGTAAGATGTCTTATATAAATTTTTCTTTTTTTATTTCTGTTACATGAATCTAATGTGTTTTATGTTTAATAAATTTTTATGTAATATTTCAGAGACAAGTGTTTTCATTTTTGAAACCCAGAATCACTGTGAGTACACTGTAAAAAGAGCTTGCGACCCCAGAGATTTTATAAATAATTAAATTCACTTTTTTCTAAATTGGTATGCTAAAGCAAACCTGGCGCCCTATAGTCGAGCAAATTAACAAAATTAATAACATAAAAAAGTAACTTCATCCATTTTTTAAATTGTTACAAATGGCGCCCAACGTGGGGCCTTTTTAGTCGAAATAAACAGTGATTTTGGTAATGAGAACTCTTAAAATCAAGGTAAGGACTCTCTCTATCATAATAAGAAAGATTCTTTTTTAAAATTTTTTGTGTTAAATATAATAAGATAAAAATGGAGTCAGAAATTGTAAATGTTAATAATAGTGAGGAACAGGTAGAGTTAGGAAATCAAAATTCTTTAAATAATATAGAGTCATTAGAATTTACGGGGGATATTTTTGATAATTTACAGAAGGAATCGAAAAGTAATGAACAAACAAATGAACAATTTGCACAAAATTTTTTAGATCAAGAAATAAGTAATAATAGTAATAGTAGACGTTCAAGTATGAGTAAAATTAGTAGTTCAGGTTCGGATTTTAATGGGTTTGATAGTGATAGGATTCTAAATAGCAAACAACAGTGTGAAGATATAAATAAAAAATTAGTAGAAACACCAGGGGTAGAAACTGTAAAGGAAAATTCAGATAAGGATTTGAGAGCTGAAGAGGTTAGAACAGATAAGAGTGTAAAAAATAATGATCAGGATTTAGAGATTAAGAGTATGTTTGAGCAATTGATGAGTAAATTTGATCAGAAATTTGAACAAAGTAGCTTAGAAACAAAACAGAATAATCTAGAACTTAAACGAGATAATGATAAAAAGTTTGAATGTATAAATAATAGGTTTGATCAAAACAATTTGGAATTAAAAGAAATAAGTAATAAATTTGATCAGAATAAGCTGGAAATCAATGCTAAACTAGAAGATTTTAATATTAAACTTGAACAGAATAATGTCAAACTTGATAAAATAGATAATGACTTGAAACTGAGTAAATTAGAACTAAGACAAGATAATTTAAACTTAAAAGAAGCAATGTGTAAAAAATTTGAAGAAATGAGGGTTGAATTAAAACCAAATTATGTAAAATTTGAACAGAATCTTAAAATGGAAATTAATGTAATGGAAACTAATAATAAAGTAGAAATTGAAATAAGCTATTGTGAGAAAAAAGTAGAATTTGAACGGATAAATAATGTAGAAGGTGTTTTGATAGAAAATATTAATAATTTGGATAACAATTTAGATCAAACAGTAGCTGAAGTAGAAATTAACAGTTTTAATGAAACAAAAGAGATGTCAGATGATTTAATAATAATTGAAGACAATTGTGTGAATGATTGTGTTCAAGAAATTTCTAAAATAATGAATAATGGGTTAGGTAACAAGGTATATCCAGAAACAGCAAATAATGTTGAAATTAATATGTCTAGTGGGGTTGGAATAGGTATAAGTAATTTGAAAAACAAAGTAAAAGTAAATAATCTAATAATAAAGGAATCAGCTGTTTATCTTAAAAAACGAGTTTACCATAGGATTGTAGATTTTGAAAAATATGCGATGTTAGAATTTAGAAATATTTTTAGAATACAAGAACAAGAAATTAAAAGTTTTTGTGAAAAAAGTAACTTTAAATATAATCTTGAAAGTAAAAATGTAGAAATAGTAAAAGAAGGTTTTGTACTAGTGTATAAGAATGGTGGGGTTAGAATTCCTGAACGAACAGATGTTGAAATTAGGTCAGTAGGTTCTAAGATGTTTGAGAGAAAGAGAAATGTAGTTATGTTTGTAAGGGAGAAAGAGAAAGGTGTTTTGTCAGTACTCCGAGACAATAACAAAGGGCGATCTTTTGTTAGGAAAGGTTCTATTGTAATGAATGGGTTAGACAAACTGTCCATGTGGACAGAAGTAGTTAACGTTGTAATTATGTTAAGAATGCAGGCTATATTTTATAAAATGTTTCACCAATCGGGGAACCATCGGAAAAAGATGGATAATTTACAATTGTTGTAATCAATTGAATATTTGGAATGACTAATAATAATGTAAAGACATTTTTATAAACACACGGACTTGATTTTTAAAATAATTAATAAAAAGTAGTTAAGATTTTGTTAATAAGTAAGTTTAAGTTTGATAATGAATGATTAAGAGTTATGAATATTAATAATTTGTGTGTACTAATGAATTTTGTAAGCTAAGACAAAAATATAGAAAATAATTATTAGCCAAGCGTAAAATATTAAGAGTTTAGTTTTAGAAAACGTTTAGGTATTTGTAAAGTAAAGACGCTGGATTATAGCAGTAAACAACTTTATATGTTTATTAAGATCTTAATATTTAGAAAACGTGACGAAAACAGATTAGCTAGATGAGAGGATCATTGGAGCTGCAAGATTGTTAGTGAATAACCGAGCGTTGTTTATACTAAGATAAATATTGATTTTACGTGACATAGATAAGATAGTTAGTTCGAAGCGAGGATTCAGAGTAACGTTGAAGAAACAATATTCAATATTAAATAGGTGGATTCAATAAAATATTCAATAATGACGAGAGAAATAGAATCTAGTTGGAGCTAAAAGGTTCACTTCTTATCAGTAGACAGATATATTGCTTCATACAGCTAGGGGAGATTGTTTATTCCTTAGTCAGGTATAAATTCCTATGCATGACATTGAGACGAAATATAGGGTGTTACCAAAATGCTGTCTAGGAAAATAAAAAACCTTTGACGTATAATCGAAAATTAACTTGCGTTTTCAAATAAAAAATTATTTAAATAAAGGATAATTGGTTTTAAATAAAATAAACAAGAACAGAAGTAGATTACGTAAATAACTTTAATAGAATTAAAAGAAAATTTAAGTAAAGGACTTAGAATAAATTTTAAAAAATAAAATTTTCTTTTTGAATTTGAATAATAACATCTAGAAAGGATTACATAAACAGAAAATCGACGATGCTAATAATAAGACTGGTAAAATAAACATTTTTTCAACTTTGGATGAAACGATTTTAATGAAATTTTTAATGAATTTTAAAATTTTCTTCGTGTAGATGCATTTAAGGAGTACATGAACATTTTGGGAGGTTGGATAAGGAGTTTATGTAGTAAAAGAAATTGTTTTATTTGTGAAAATGAGGCAATTTCGGGACTGCATGAAAGGTGTGTTGTGGGTTTAGAGTGTGTGGTGGGCGGTATTTCGAATCGAGTAGGGATATCGCATTTCAACCACTACATATTTTAGGGTCATAACATGTTGTTTCGTGTTAGAGTTCAGAGTGTGATCAGAAGGACACATGTAAAATATTAGACCATCAGAAGGATAGGAAGGTGGGAAGGTAGAAAAATGCATAAAATAAACAAAAAATTCATAAAAAATCAAATAAAAAAGGTATAAATAATAAAAACAAAATAAAAATGGAACGTTGGAGGGTTTTATTGATCGATGTTCGACAGGGTTTTATCATCAGAATAGAGGAGTATAATTCAATTGCTGTTACGATGATAAACCCCGGTCGAGTTTTGAAAAATAAAATAAGAAAAAATAAAAAATAAATAAAAACAAAAAACAAAAACAAAAAATCGTCATACGACTTATGTAAATGAAATATAGTTAAAAAATTTGACAATTTTGAGAAGTTTAAAGAACAAAGAGTT